>VXAD01007415.1:2106272-2196816 GCA_013399195.1 Dicrurus megarhynchus
AAAAAAAAAAAAAAGGTAGGAAAATACAGAAATACATCTGCTTTGTTACACTTGGAACACAGATTAACTAAATATTGCACATACAGTAAAACCAAAAGCAACACACAGAGAAAGTAATACACAAAATCTCCAAAGGCATGAGTCCAGAAAAAATGAGGGGCTTTGGCAAATTATCTGTGAGATAAACAAAAGGAGCAACTCAATATCTCTTATAAAATAATCTAACACTGTAAAGTACATGCTGTATTTATCAAGAAAATAATTTGCATGATTATCATTTCCCTTTTTTCACGCTGCACAATGAAGTAAGAAATTGACAGACATGAAATTTGGTATTTGGTAAATAGCTAATTGACTTTACAGAACAGCAGGAAATAGCTTTTATGGTAAGTTCACATTAAACACACTGTTACACAAAGTAGCTTTCTGCCTAATGACCTAATGTACACTGAAGAAGTCTGAAAATTATCTCAGTGCCTTAAGTTCAAGTTATTGCATCTGTTTCTTCTTACTGTTCTGAAAAACAGTATTAGTATTTTTTGAAGCATTTTACATTTCTCCAGAGTAAGATGCTAAGAGCAAAACACTGTTGTTACAATCTCCGAAAGATTTCCAGCACTTCTGATGCAGTCTCGTTAACCCAGTTTATGAAGTCTCACCTCTTATTGCATGGCCCCAAACACAGCCATGAAATGAGAAACGCAAGAGCCCTAGCAAAGGTTGAGATATTTGGTTTCACACCTGTTTCTTACTGTACCTCCCTGTAAGATTAATGTCTAAACTTCAACATGTCAAGAATGCAACTCATAAAAAACTATGTAAGAGCAAACAGCTTAACAAATTAAAACCAAAGAAACCATAGAATTATAGAATGGTTTGGGTTGGAAGGGACCTTAAAAATCATCTAGTTTCAGTCCCCTCCTATGGGCAGGTCATCCAGGGCCCCATCTAACCTGGCCTTGAACACTTCCAGGGATGAGGCTTCCACAGCTCCTGTGAGCAACCTGTGCCAGTGTTTCACCACCTTCACAGGGAACAATTTATTCCTAGTACCTAATCTAAATTTGCCCTCTTTCAGTCTGAAGCCATTCCCCCTTGTCATCCCTTTTCCTGTCACCACATGTGACATGAATTTCTACATTTGTAATTATTCTCTCCATCTTTCTTGTAGGCTCCCCCTCTGGTAGGGGAGTGAACGAGTGGCTCTGAGGGGCTTGGCTGTTGGCTGGGGTGAAACCACAACAATTCCTTATCCACCAAACAGTCCACTCACTGAATCCATCGCTCTCTGTTCAGAGAGAAGGATGTTGTGGGAGACCATGTTAAGGCCTTTACAGAAATGACATCCAGAGCCCTTCCCTTGTCCACTTATGTGGTCACTCCATCACAGAAAGCCACTGGCATGGTCAGGCAGGACTTGCCCTTGGTGAAGCCGTGCTGACTGTCCTGCATCACTTCCCTGTCACCCGTGTGCCTCAGCACAGCTTCCAGGAGGGTCTGTTCTGAGATCTTCCCAGGCACAGAGGGAAGGCTGACAGGGTGCGAGCTTCCAGGGGCCTCCTTTGTACCCTCTTTAAAGATGGGCACAAAACGTTTCCCTTTTCCCAGTTAGCTGGAACTTCACCTGCCTGCTAGGACTTTTCAAATACCATGGAGAGAGGCCTGGCAACTACATCAGACAAATCCCTCAGGGCTTTGGGGTGCATCTCATCAGGTCCCATAGACTTACGTACATTCAGGTGTCGTGAACCTGATTGTTACTCACACTGGGAAGCATTTTTGTTACAGCAGTGGGAAGTGTGTGATTTAAGACAAATGTGACATGTGTTTATTGTTTTAACTTTTTTTTTCAAATATAAAAAAAAAAAGATGAAGGCTCGTTTTGTTCAGTTTAGTCATGTGCTGGCTTCAGGCTAATGGTAATTGCTGAAGTGTTTCAGATGCTGTCATGCACAAAGTATGGAATTTTACTGGATTCTGGGTTGGAGGAGAATGAGGCAGTGAGAAGTTTTCTCTGTAAGTAAATACTGAGCAAAGTGCCTGACTACATATCAGTATGCATTAGTCCATTAAGAAGTTGATGACTTCTAACACAGTCATTTTCATGCATACACTTAAATGATTATTGTCATCTTAGAGGTATTGAAATTCTGATATTAGTTTTGTGTATGTCTTTGATAAAATGAAATACTAATTTCATTCATAAACCCCAACTATCACTTCATTATCCATAATCAGCGATGGGTTATTCATTTAATAAAGACAATATTGTGTCTTTAAGAGGAGTCAGCATCTTTTGCACATTTGATTTGAAATTGACTTTGCTTATAAACAGAGAACCTTTGATTTTTACATTTCTGTGCCATTTAAAAATGTGGTTTCCTCTTTTTTTCCCCTGTTATACATCAAAGAACTTTTAGTGGACTGTGGCTGCTATCAATGTATATAATGCAGTGTTTGTTCAACCTGTCAGATCAACAGGTCATTAATTTAAGGTGAAAAAAAGTACAGTGATCCCTTTGTATCACAGAACCATTGTGGTCAGAAGAGATCTCTGGAGATTGCCTGGTCCAACAAAGATCACATTTACTGAGGGCTGCTAAAAACATGAGTATCATAATAGGGATAATTTTCTGGTTTCTCTGTGTATGTTTATCAAGCCTGAACTAAAGGCAGTATTAGAGAAAATAAATATGGTAGGTAAGGTTTTCTTTGTTATGCAGGAAACGTTCCAGCCTTTCATCATGTTTGTGTCATTTCCTAGTAGGAAAGTGGTAAGATGAGCTAGTCTATAATATTAGCTGTTTGCTTTAGGTTTTGGAAGAGAAAGAATATGATGTTTGTATGAATCTAGGGATTATTTTTCAATTTCCACGAAAATCCAATCTTCTTAGGCTAGATTGTGAATTTCTGAGAACACTGCAGTGAGCAAACTGCTGCTGAGCCAAAAAGGAAGTGGTGGAGAACCAAACAGGTCTCGGGAGTGAAGCCAGGATGTTGAGATAAGGAGAGAAGGAAGAATGGAAATGCCCAGAACGTAAGCATTGAGCGAATAAACATTTTAATAAGTAAGACCATAAAGATTATATTTCCTTAATAATAGTAACTTCTAGAATGCTGAGGGGTTTCCCAGCTTCCTCTGTGTGCTGCTGCATTCTCTCTCGTGAGGCTTAGCAGTCACAGAATTAAAATAAAAACTTAAAAGGTTTTAGAAATACACTGTAAGAGTGATTTGGAGCCTGAGAAGTATGATTTTGTCCAGTGGAGAGAAGATGGAAGGAAAGACAACAGCATGACAAATAGTTAAGAAGAAATGGGGCACAAACTCATCTTCATGTCCACGAGGAGTGAAATAAGAAGTAACAGGCTGAGACCGCAGCTCAGAAAATTCAGATGAAGCACAAGAAAAACCTTTTTTGGCAGTCAGAACAGTGAAGCAGTAGAATATGTTGCAGATGAAGGTTTTGGAATCACCATCTGTTGCAGCTAGGGACAAAACAGATATCTCTGAGAATTACATCAGTGGAGTTGATGCTGTTTTGGGATAAATGAACTAATTTGCTTTAGGACATCACTTCCAACCCCATTTTTAAAAGATATAATTATACAACTACAAGAAGAAAATGTTTTGCATAAAGAAAGGCCTCTCTAATCCTCCAGCTGTAATAAGTTCTCTCCTTAGGATAAGAGCTACATAAATTCAAGAAATAAAGACATTCATTTTAAGATCAGATAATCACTGAAAAAATTCCCAAAGGACATGGTAGATTCTACATAGCTTGAAACCAAAAGTGTTGTAGGCTTTATATAATTTATGGGCATGACTCAGATGCAACTGTTTGAAATTACTGTATTTAGGCTGTGCTTTATGGGATGTGAAACTTGGTGATCTGAAATCCAATTTAAGTGTTTTGTGTGACTAAAATCTCCTGAGATATCATATTCTGCATCTGCATAAGCAAGGCATTCACGTAATACAACCCACTGTTTTAGACTCCATCATGTCCAAAATCTGCCGTAAAAGCCACAAAAATACATTCACAGAACAATGTACAATGAGCCCAGTCTTTGCAGTGGTTCTGTGGAAGTGGTGTGTCTGTAACTGCAACTCTTGCTGTTGGGTTAAAGGAGAGAAATTATTATTGCAGCATTAACTTTGTCTTAAATTTGCCTAATCTAGCCAGTAAATACTGGATTCTAGTTCAGTTATTAGTAAGAAATTCTTCACTGTGAGGGTGGTGATGCACCGGCTGTTGCCCAGAGAAGCTGTGGCTGCCCCATCCTTGGAAGTGCCAAGGCCAGGTTGGACAAGGCTTGGAGCAACCTGGGATAGTGGAAGGTGTCCCTGCTCATGGCAGGAGATTGAAATTGAATGAGCTTCAAGGTCTTTTCCAACCCAAACCATTCCATGATTCTGTGAAACACTGCAGTTGAGGAAGGACTTCGGCCAAGGCAGATCCCATTTCACAACCGATACCCTCCGTTTGCAATTTTGATGCATTTTGCACTGCTAGAAAAAGTGATCTGTATCAAAACAAGCAAACTTCAAATCAGCAGAAGTAATAAATATCCTTATCTTCTACTTAGCCTTGCAGCCAGCATTGGAGAACAGGAATACCGGAATGCATTGTTTCATCCTTAACCCTTTACATGTTCTCTCACAGTATTCTTTTTTCACTAATTAACTACTAGCACCTTTACTGTTCTACCACAAGGAAGTAACCAGTGTAACAAAAATGTGTGCTAACAACAGAGTCCTGCACACAACTTCATACAGCTCTTCACCCACAAGATACAGAAGGAGATACAAAATATTCTGAGTTGGAAGGGATCCTCAAGGATGATTAAGCCCAACTTTTAAGAAACTGCCCCATACGGGGATCAAACCCACAACCTTAGAGTAACCAGCACCCCTACTTCTTATTTGACAAGAGAGCCACACAGTCTGTCCCACACAAAAGAACTTCTGGTTATTATTAATGAAGTACAAAACTACTGATAAAAGACCATCTGATTATTACTGACAGCTGAAACCGCTGATTTTGTTTATTTGAGTGGGCCCTTTCTTATTCCAAAATAAGCTTTTCGCTGCCACTCAGGACGAAGCAAAGCGACACGAACACACCGCAGACGCATCAGGAGCAGGACGAGGACCACGCAGGACGAGCAGGACTTGGAAGGGGACAGACCTGACCCTCCCTGGGGCAGGGCGGAGGCGGCGCCTCATGAGGCGGCAACATGGCGGGCGCCGCGTCAGGGCGGGAGGGCCGGACACGCCCCCATTGGCCGCGCCCCCTTGGCCACGCCCACCGCTGCTGCTCGCCTGGCGTGGGCCGGGTGAGGGGGCCGGCACTTCCGGTCGGACATGACGCCACAGTGTCAACATGCAAGATGGCGGCGCATCACCGGCAGAACACGGCGGGGCGGCGGAAAGTGCAGGTGAGGGCGCGGCGGAGCCGGGACGGCTCAAGGGGAGGCCGGAGCTTCGCGAGCCACGCCAGCGGCTGCGGGGTGTCAGGTCTTGGGGGTTTCTACGGCAGCGCAGTCGCCTACTTTCGCACAACGGCGTTGCGATGAGGGGAAGCACCGCCGCACGCCCCCAGGGTCTCTCCCTCGCCTCCGCTGGCCGCTGTGGCGGGGGCGAGCGGAAGCCTGAGGCACCGGGGGGGATGAGCTGCTGCTCGCTGCCGAACGGGGTCGGGTTCTGCAGCTCGCAGGAGGCAGAGCTGAAGCAGCTCAGATCAAAAGCGGCAGAGCACGGGGGGAGGTAAGTTGAGACCGAAAGAACTGTGCCCCCGGACCTGCTTTGGTGTAGCGTGAATTTCCAGCAGCGACAGAGCTGCAGGTTCCTGCCGCCGCTGTCTCGGCTGTGTCCGGTGCCAGAGTAGGTTTAGATTAGATATTAGGAAGAAATTCTTTACTGCGAGCGTGGTGAGACACTGAAATAGTTTGTCCAGTGAAGCTGTGGATGCCCCTTCTGTGGAATTTTTCAAGGCCGGGTTGGACGGGGCTCTGACCAACCTGGTCTAGAGGAAGGTGTCCCTGCCCGTGGCAGGGGGCTTGGAGCTGGGTGATCTTCATGATCCTTTCCAACCCAAACCATTCCATGACTCTGTGATCTGCTTTGCATCCTGTTTTCGCTTAGTCTGTGTAAAACACTCTGGCCCTTTGCACACATGAGCAAGGAGCAGGGTTTTTTCTTCTCAAATCTCTGAAGTATTCCTTCCCTGCTCCAGGCGGCATTTGTTGAAGGAAGCCCATGGCATAGGCAGTCAGGTGGGTGTAGACATACTCAGCACACTTGAGGAAGAATTAAACCCTGCATTTCAGGCTCACGTATAGCTACGAGTAGATTGTTGTAGCCTTGGTGGAGACTGGAATTAACAAAATGTGTATAAAAAGTCAAGACTCTTTAACAGTAAAAGTCATGAAAATTGTTTTATTTTATGGTCCCCCACACTTTTCTTCTTGTTTGTGATACTGCCAGCCCTTTAGATATTTTTACAGCTTTCACTATGGAAGAGACTTAATGCTTTATCAGAGTGCAAAGCTGCCTAGTGGCAAGTGCAAGTTTCAGCTGTACCTATCCAGTGTGATCAAATGACATATTGATTAGGCTTGAAATAGCATTAGGAGCTTTCAAAACAGAGGTGGGTTTGGTTTTTGGACACATCATTTAGCACACAGAGGAAATGTGCATCTCTTTAGAGCATTTAGTATTTTCTGTGCTTAAGGGAAGCACTCTGTCACTTCTATATAAAGAATTCCCTTACCTTGCCAGAAAAAAAAAACTGGTTATGCTTTAAAATACAAAGAATCCAGAC
Source organism: Dicrurus megarhynchus (assembly GCA_013399195.1). NCBI lineage: Eukaryota > Metazoa > Chordata > Aves > Passeriformes > Dicruridae > Dicrurus > Dicrurus megarhynchus. The sequence goes on from VXAD01007415.1 coordinate 2,113,097, forward strand.
TATAATATCCCTTTATTGACTTAATTGCCTGTGCTATAAACAGGTTTTTGTAGGTTACACCCCTAAGGAGGGGGATTTTATTATATCTTGATATTTGTTTGATGTACTCCTATTTATGAAGTAGTATTTCCCTGACAGCAGCATGCATCAAAGAGCTCATTGTTCCCTTTTTTTACTACATTTGTTCTCCAGGCATTGCTTAGCTCAAAAGCTTGTTTTTACAGGTGGTTTTGTGCTGGTTTATGATGATTTGTCTGCTCTCCTTGTGCTACATGGTATTTTTTCACTTCATGTGCTAATGACAATTGGTGTACATGACACTGATCTATGTCTCAGCAGTACATTGTAAGTTTAGATCTGGTTGTGTTTCCCAGAGAAGCTTCCCATCCCTGGAAGTGTTCAAGACCAGTTTGGACAGGGCTAGGAGCAACCTGGGATAGTGGAAGGTGTCCCTGCCCATGGCAGGGGGTGGAATGAGACGATCTGTAAGGTGCCTTCCAACCCAAACCATTCCATGATAAACATTTATAAAGCTTGGCTAGAAGATGGATTATTTTCTTGATTCTTATTATTTCACCTGCTTGGTTAGTGACAGGACTTTGTTCAAGTAAAGGAATTTTAAGTGGCTGTTTTATCCATCAGCGGCTAATGGAAATGTAAAACCACTCATGATTTATTTAACTCCCCAATGGCTGAGCATTAGGGTGCTTCTACATAAAGTTTTTGAGAGAGAGACAGAGTTGGAGAAATTTGTTCCAAACCTATGAGGCTGGAAGAAGAGGCTTTTACAAAAGACACCTCTCAGGCATGGAGGAACTTGGTTCCTTACATGGTAGGAGAGCTGGTTGAAGTTCATGGAAATCAGAACTATTATTAGCTTGGATGCACCTGTTTTACTGGTAAGCAAAGCCATCCAAAGTAGTCAGTTTAGGGTGTTTCTGCATATAATTGTAGTTTGTAAGGGTTTAATCAGAGTGGATGTTTTAGGCCTCAAAATAAATTCCATGCATAGAAAAAGGGAAGAAGTTTTACTCAGGCATTTGTTAAGCTTAGCCCTGCCTTTCTGAAGGCTGCAGGAGCAAGGTTGTGTGATTTGGGAAGGAGGATGCAGAGGTGTGTCAGACACTGATTTGGGGAGGGAAGGAGGATGCAGAGGTGTGTCAGACACTGATTTGGGGAGGGAAGGAGGATGCAGAGGTGTGTCAGACACTGCTGTTGGCCGTGTGCTGTAGCTTTCAGATGTTGTTCTGGGAATTAAGTCAAGGTGAAGCCCCTTCTCAGCAGGTGCCTTGAAGTAGCTGCCATGGAGGGATTGCATTGTAACTGCTCTCCCAAATGTGCTCCCTGACCAGAATAAATTTACCCCTGCACTCAAAACCTGTTGACAGCACATAAGAATTTTGCCATATAAGGATCAGCACCCTTATGATTGCATGAATTTTAAGCCCTTTTTGTCTTTAAGTCTTGTACAGAATAAGAAAATCTTATTCTCCATCCCTGGAAGTGTTCAAGGCCAGGCTGGATGGAGGCTTGAGCAACCTGGTCTAGTGGAAGGTGTCCCTGCCTGTGGCAGGGGTTGGAATGAGATGGTCTTTAAGGTCCCTTCCAACCCAATCCATTGTGATCTTTTTGAACTGAATTTGTCATATTTGTGCACTAATACTGCAGCTTACCAGATTTTATATCTATGTTATTTTTTTATTTTATATATGATAAATGTAAAAATTGTAGTTACAAATATATTTATTTAATATATAATACTTAAGCAAAGAAAAAAGCCAGTATGTTGACTCCATTGTAAAAGGATAAAATGAGCTTCTTAATGCCTTCCATTACTTTTATTCTAGAGCCTGGAGACCTGGATAAAAATTCAAGTAGTCTCCTTAATTAAAAGCCATATTTTTAGGGATACATATGCTTCACCAAGATAGTAAAGCGATTTGGTTTTTTTTTCCTTGGTGCTTCACTGCTGCTTATCTCATTCTTGATGCAATTCAGATCTCATGGAACCCTCCCATGATTTTGAGAAATAACTTTTTTTTTTAATTGCTCACTTAGAAACAAGGAATGTGTGTCCTCGGAGCTCAGCTGGTTTCTGTTTCCTCCACATGGCTTGTGGAATGTTTTAAAAGCAGATTTTACCCGTCTATGAAGATAAAATCTGTTATAAGGCATGTAATGTAGCAAGGGTAACATGATCCCACATCATCTGATACACTCATCCATGCAGGAAACACATTGTAAGTCCTGCAAGAAATTCACTTGGCTTTGTGTGCCAAAATGTATCTGTTGGCAGTAGCTTTATCTCTGGAGCTCTTAGGTAGTCATTAAAATGGTTAATCCTGATCCGTTTAGTGTACTGAATCCCTTAAACTCTTTATAATGAGTGGATGTTTGGGATGTTTGTGCACGGCTGCTGTGGAAGATTCTTGCTCATTATGGGGGTTTCTAAAAGCTGCAGCAGTGTCGATGTCAAAGCCTTTGGTTGTTAGTAAAATATTACGTATCCCACAAACCCTGCCTCTCCCAGACCATGGTGGCAATAAGCCATGGTGATCTATATCTCATGTTATATATATTGTGTCTGTGGTTTGCCCCTGGCTCTGTGCACTGATGGAAAGGGCACAGCAGGGATGTGCTCCAGCGTGTCCCGTGTGGAGCAAATGCCCCTGAGAGCTCAGAGCTCTCACTTCCTGGGGGATCTCTACACCCTGTCTAGACAGAATCTGGTACTTTATCTACAGTGAGAAAATCTGTGTGCTTCAGGAGCAGAGGTGAATTCTATCACAGCAGTTTCTCCTCGACCAAAACTTTACTGCATTTGTATTATTTAGGTAAGTGCGTGTACACACGTTTGAATATATACTTTGTTTTTGTATTTGTTTTGTATACTTTCTAAATCTACTAGTATTTCTTAATTCTATGCTGAGTGACACTCAAAAACCCAACCAAACAAAAATGCACTTTCTCTCCTTTTTTGCCCCCAAGTAAGAACATAATGGATGTTACACATGTGGATTATCAGCAGTCTTCTTCTGTTCTTATTTGTGAATGTTTTGATTTTGTGGACTTGGCTGTGTGTCCACTGCTCTTACACAAGTGTCAGCTTTTTTAGTCAAGTTGCTGTTGCTTTTATTGATGCATTTTAAGTTCCCCATGCATTTCAACAGCCTTTCAACAGATTTTGTGGAGCCCTTAGTTTTTCCCTCTGTGTTAATATTGAATTAATTCATTTAAGTATAATCCTGGATGCTTCTGGTGTTATACCTCCCATTCCAAAGGGTTCCATGTGGTGTGCAGCAAATGTTTCATGGGGTTATTTTTAGTTCAGCCACATGTGCTGTGTGTCTTGTTCTAGTTTTGTAATATACAAGGCATTTATTTCGGCCTCAATGACTGATTAGCAGGAGTGGACCATTTAACACTTTATTTTGGATGAGAAAATACATTTATTAAGTATTTTCAGGGTAAGCAACTGGCAGTTACTTGGATATCCATAGGTCTCCAAAATAAGCTGGAAAGTACATTTTTTGCTGTAGTCATTTTCAGTTCATGCTGTTTTCAGGACAAATGGTTTGCCTTGTCCTTAGCCAACTGCTCAGATTGCAGTGTTCATTTGAAACATGAATCTGGTGTCCCATCGACTTGCTGACCACACAACAACTTTCTCTCACTTTAATTTTCTCTCTTTGTCCTGGTAGTAGTAGAAATCAAAAAAAAAAAAAANAAAAAAAAAGGAGACTGTTCTTAATTTGGATTAGAATTACTTGTATGATTGAAAAATATCTGTCATTGTTTCTTGCCATGACATGGAGGAAGTTATCATTACCTAATAAAATAGGGATTTCTTTTTCTTCTTACCGTTACTCCTTTGGTTTTTAAGACACTTTATCAGGACGAGTATACTATTCCTTCTGTGGACAGTAAATAACACTATGTAAAATTGTAAGTGTGAGGAGAGTAAAAGTAACTGGTTGGATTCTGTGACCAGTAGCAGCCACTGCTGGGGAATTTTGTGTCAAGCTCTTTTCATTGTTTTGACATATTTTTTTTCCATCAAATATCTCTTGTATTTACTTCCAGGATTTTGATCTTGTTTTATTCAGTAGTTACAGCAAAGTTATTTTCTCAAGTTTCTCACAGGGAGAAAGAAGGATGATGTTGGGTTTCTTGCTCAACTGCTGCTGAGATCCAGCTCAGATCTACCATGAAACAATAACCCTGAAACAATATAACCTTTCTCTTTGTCCCAGTTCTTTTAAAATAAAAACAATACTTGCCAAGAGATGTTTGACTAAATTAATATGTGAAAGTCATTAAAGAGAATAAAGGGCAAATTAACTTTGAATATTTCAATACTGGTGGTAGTGAGAAATGGTTGTCAGTCTCCCTGATCATGTCTTTGTGTGAGGGGAAAAACAGCGTTTGGCTGAGTTGACTTTAATTCCTTCAAGTTTAATGTAGAAATATGACTCAATTTCCAAAGTCCTGCAAAAGTTTTAATCATATATGAAAAGTACCTTATTTACTAAAGTAAACCATCATTTGGGGTTTTTTTGCATTTTTAAATATTTATGGCTGTGTTTTTCTAGAGCTCTGTTAAATTACAAAGAGTAACATTATTATGTGCAAAAAGCATAAGTGTTACCGTGCTTAGGTGACTAACATAGTTTGACAATCTAACGTATGAGTGGAATGAAGAGCTTTTAAATTATACCTGAAAATATAACAAATATGGGAGGTGACTGGCAGAGGAGAAACAAATCCAAAAATTGTGGATTTCTCAAAGAATATCCTGCTAGCAGTTGGGAAAACAAGAGGTGAGGGGCCATGCTGATCTTGAGCCTGATACTGTGTCAGGAGAATATTGTTCTCTAATAAGTAACATCAAATTTGATCTACTGACCTCTGGGTTTGTGTCTTAGCTGCTCACATTTAGTATTTTTAACTGAGTGTTTTCATTGGCTTTATTCAAAGAGTTTGACAGCAGCATGAATTTGATGGCTGTCCCTTTGCCTTGTGTTTGTATCATGTTAAACCTTGACTCTAACATTATTTCCTGCACATATTTTGTGTGGGTCTTTTAGCAATATAGACATGATGTGATTAAGCCCAGGTAAGGAGTGGTACATACATCTTGCTCCCTACATCTCACAAAGAAATAATACCTCAAGTACTTGAGATGTTTTAACATAACATTTCTGCGTGGTTGATGGTGTCTTCTCTCAACAGCGTCTCTGGAGCTGTGTGTAGGTGGAAACTTGAGCATGGATAGCAAGAATATTATGGATGAGAGAAGTTGAAAGTATCAGAAATGAGGACACGATCTAAAACTGGGAGGAAGAGCTGTGGTACTAAAAGGGCTGAGAGTGGCTGAGAGGGTTTTTAAGAGCATTGGGGCATAACATTAATAAATGTAGTGAAGGGCTTTTGAAATGGTAAATGGAGAGTGTTGAGGCGGAAGGATTCAGGAGGCTCTTAATTTTGATCATCCAGTGTTGGTCTGTAGAGCTGCTGTAGCTGTTTCTCAAAGAATAGCACTGGACACGTGTTTTCTGGAAGCATCAGTTCTCTGGCTGTGCTGCCAGGGGACGGGGTAATTCGGTGGAGGTGTTGCCCACATTCACCAAATGGACCTGTCAGTTCTCATGGTATGGAATCCAAGCTGCTGTAAAATATTTCTTCAATGATAAGGACCACTGAACATTCTTCCTTTGTTGGTTTTATTTTGTGTCACTGAGATCTGATCTAGAAAACGTTTTCTTTATACTACTGTAACACAGTTACTGAAGTGACAGATTGTTTTCAGATCTCTAGCCCAAGAATACTCCTTATAAGCATTTTCAAAACACTGGTACTTACGTATCCAAATGATTCCTGCTTCGAGCAGATTTGATTCCACCAAGCATGAAATTTTACCTTGTTCTGATTATATTTTACTGGATCTGGGAAGATGCATAACTGGCATCTTCCCCTCCTTTTCCCTCAGTGTGTGGGCTTTCCCCAGAGTAGTGTGTAAACCCTGTGTAAACCCAGGGATCAGGAAAGTGAGTGCAGTGGCTCTGAAGAAATTGCAGTGCCTTAGAATTGTATTTACTGAACAGTAATAATGGAGACTGCTGTGGCCTTTCAGGGTCTCCTGAAATTTCCTTTTAGTTTTTCTGAACAAATCCATGAAATAACCTTTACACACACTACTGACAAACATGGAGGGAAGAAACTAATGGAATAATTTATCTGAAAGAGCAGTAACAGTTTGAGTTTCTTATTATCTTGGCAGGCAGGTAGTTCTTTAAAAATTGGTTTAAAAATAATAGTGACACCTGAAATAGCTTGAATTTGTGTCTGCAGTCTTTCAGTGCTTTGTAAGCCATGGTGACCATATCCTCTCCTTTGTGAGGCTGGGAAATACTGGCATCCCAGCTGTAGAAACTGTGGAACCCATTTGGGAAGTGAGACAGACTCAGTGTGTTGTCCAAGATCACCCAGAATATACACACGCAGCAGGGAACTGAACTGAGGATTCTCTGGGTCTAACTTAAGTTGTAAGGATTAAAAGAATCTTTTGGGCTCCAGTTCTGTCACTGCTGAATCTTCTCTATGATTCTTCCCCATTTTTGGGGCCAAATGATTTTGGTGGTGCTGGTAACTCTCAAACTGACAGACAATGCTTGTAAAACTCTTCATATTTTCTACTCAAGAACCTCACAAAGATGCAATTAGATGTTCAGGTTTTATGACCAGGTCAATATCCTAATACCATAATTGGATTTGTGCAAATGTGTTTTAGGTCTCCTATGTGATTAGAGATGAAGTGGAGAAGTACAACAGAAACGGGGTAAATGCACTTCAGCTGGACCCAGCATTAAACAGACTCTTCACAGCAGGCCGGGACTCCATCATAAGGATATGGAGTGTCAATCAGCACAAGGTCAGTCAGGAGGGGGTTCCTGTGTCTAAACCTACTTTTTCCAAATTATCCTGCTGGTGAGCTGCCTCCAGGGCTATACGTGATGGTTTTTAACAGCTGCCAATCACTGCGATCACAAAATCCTTTTGATAATTGCTCATACTGTGGTATCTTACGTAACTGTATAGTTCTATCACAAAAAGGTTCTGAAATACGGATTTCAAACAATTAGGGAACTTTGAATCCATGTGCAGGTTGAAGATAATACCACGACAGGATCTGATAGTCACAATCTTCTTCATTGGTAATGAGCTTATTTTTTTCTTAATTTGCAGCAAGACCCTTATATAGCATCTATGGAACATCACACAGATTGGGTAAATGACATTGTGCTCTGCTGCAATGGCAAAACATGTAAGTACTTAAAAGTTTCAGAACTACAGTATTCAGAAACTGTATACAAGTAAGTTATCTGCTGCTTTAATTATTTTCCATCTTTTCTTAGCATGTAAAATTAATTTGTGATGTATATTGTAATTTTTTTTAAATCATGTGAGCAGCTGTTTTAATGAAAATTGAAATGTATATATTAATGATTGTTTTAATCTTTTTTGGAAAACAAATTAGAGTAGTACAAATATGCTCTGAAGTAATATATAAGCCATTAAAATTTAGTCTTTATTCTTTCCAATTTAGTGATATCTGCTTCTTCAGATACTACTGTTAAAGTGTGGAATGCACATAAGGGATTTTGCATGTCAACACTAAGGACGCATAAGGTGAAAAACATTATCTGTAAATACTGTGTGTGATCACTGCCATTCTTACAATTATTGAGATGTAGACTTCAAAAGGATAACATTGCTGATTCGTATTGTTACATTTATTTTATTGTAGGACTATGTGAAAGCCTTAGCATATGCAAAAGATAAGGAGCTGGTAGCATCTGCTGGGCTGGACAGACAGATATTCCTCTGGGATGTAAATACTCTCACAGCACTGACTGCCTCAAATAACACCGTCACAAGTAGGTACCTGGGCAGGGGAGGCAAATGCAATGCGTTTTATTGAGTAGGATGATCTGTGAGATGAATTTAAAATTATGGGTGCTGTTTCTATCTGTACATAAAAAATGGGCAAGAAATTTGAAGGTGGGTTTTGTATGCAGCCAGTCCATTTGTTGTGTTATGTAGTGGCTGGGAATCTAGAGCAGCCAACAGTCATGGCATTTAGAATAGAGGACAAGTCTCTTTGAACTGTTTCTCCTGAACTGAGACATGCTGGTTTCTCTGCAACTTGATAGAGCTTTAACTTGAGAAGCTTTTAGCTTCTCAACCAACATTTTATAGAAATGTTCTCTTAGCTTATTTGCTCCTACATTTTCTATGTATTATAATTTGGGATTTTTTTTTTTTTGCTTGTATAGATGCTGAAAAAACAGGCAGTACAGCTCCTAAAGGAGGACTTGATACATTTATCAAATCTGTCAGAGGAATAGTTACTAGATAAACTAAACTAAAAACCATACAGAGTAATACAAAGCACTGATTACATATAAGGATAACATACTGGTGAGATCTAACTCATTAGAGATTAAAAGGCAAGGGGAAACTGTGGATTCTACTCGTCAGGGTTAATTCTCAATGTCATCATCATCTTTTAGGAAGTCACCTCTCCTGCTTCTCTCTCCCAGAAAGGCATTATATAAATTGTGAGATCTTTCCTTATACAGCAATTCCAACAAGGCCTTTTTTAAAATGGACAGGGTAGAGCTGGTTAAGTTTCTCTTCTGGGAAACGTCACTAGCCTTTAGGTTCAGTTGGATTTAAGTGAATAACATAGATCTGGGTCATGGCATCCTGGTTTGTATTTGCTATTTTACAGTATATTTTTTTGAGAAAGAGGGTCTAGTGTGACCACAGTATACTTTGCTGCTTGTTAGGTAGGTTGGCAAAATTGTGTTTACAGTGACTGACCTCTTTCATTTTACACTTTGGTAGATGTTTAAACAGTAGCAGAGTCTCATGTGCATTGGGAAAGAACAGAACTATCTTGTACACTACCACATGTTAACTTTTTAAATAAGACTAGTTGCTTCATCAGTCATAGGTTAGGAATGACTCAAGGAAAATCTGCAAAACTAAAATTTGGAATTGGCACAACATGTTCCTAAGACATTTCAAGAATTTGTGATTCTATAAATAAGAGGCAGAGACGTAGTTGTGTTGGTGTGGGTTTTTTTATTTACTGTATTTGGCTGATTTTGAAGGTGTGTTTAATTTTAAAGACTTGGTAGCTCTAAAACCAAAGGTGCATGTGCTGGGCAGAACTGTCAGTTTTGCATTTGTCTGAAGAACTTTTTAATTCAAGTATAGCCTTGTGCTGACATGTCTGAGTAGCCTTTGGAAGAGAGATGACTTTAGTGAGCTGTGTTGCACTGCAGAATGCTATTGGGATGGCACATGACTAAAGTGATTTACCTTACATTTCCCAGAAATATAAAATCCTTCTATTTCTTTCTTAGTTTTCGCTGAAAGTAGAATTATTTTATAGCCAGACTTTGCTGATAACTGTCAGCTTTGCTGTCTTCTACTTGAACAAAGAGTTTTTGAAGGAAGAACTTCTTTGTGAGCTCACAGGAAAACTCAGTTGTGGGATAATAAAAAAGCATAAAAACATTTCTTGTACGCTGTAACAGTGATACAGAACCTAAATGATTCAAGTGAATCAGAAATGGGAGATGGGCAGTACTGAGGAGCTGGTGCTTGTTTTGAACCCAAGATCAAATGGAAGTGGAGACATTACCTCTAAGGTGATGGGGAGAAATTTGCATTTCCAGGGTAGGAACAAAAATATTTCATAAGGGGCAGGAAGAGGAAACAGAGGAGTTTTTCCTTTCATTTTAGTACTCCCCAGTAACAGTGTTTCTGTTGGAAAGAACACAGTATATGTCCTCACAGGACCTGTTTTCCTGAGTCCTTTCAAGCAGTATGGATTTTTTCGGAGTACAAATGAAAATTGTTCTTGTGTATTAGTTTTCTGTCTGATTACCTGGAAGCAGTGTACTCAAGCCAGCATTAAGAGGAAGCCTATTTTTAAAGAGTCTCTCAGTCAGCAGAGCTATAATTCAAATTAAGTGGAAAGATTTAGCATTTGAGAGGTAGTCCCTTCCAGAAGAGGGTGGAGTTTAGCTTTGCTTTTGTTGTGGCATAAAATTTTGCTTCTGTACATTTGAGATTTTCCTATTCCTGCTATCCAGCTTTTGATAACTCTGTATGTTATCCTTTCTTAAATTATTATGATTGTTGAACAATGTGGTAACCTTCAAGAGTTTTCAGTTTTGTGTTTTGCTTTTAGCTGTTCTCTGGGGACAGTGGAAGACTCTCACTTTATTTTAGCTCCAAATAATAGATTTCATTTGACAGTTTGCATTTGGATCCTATAGCCCGTGGCTAAGAGGACGCTGAAGTAAAGCTGCATCATTCTTCATAGAGTCGTAGAATATCCTGAATTGTAAGGGACCCTCGAGGATCATTGAGTTCAATTCCTGGCCCTGCATGGGACAATCCCAAAAATCCCACCCTGTGCCTGAGAGCATTGTCCAAATGCTCCTGGGACACTGGTGGCCTTGGGGCAGTGACCATTCCCTGGGGAGCCTTTTCAGTGCCCAAGCACCCTCTGGGGGAAAAACCTCTTCATAATATCCAGCCTAAACCTCCCCTGACACAGGTTCCTCTGCTGTGACAAAATGTGATACTACATTATGATATTAGGTTACAAAGCCTGTGTTGGAAACTTAGCTCCGTCATATAAATAAATCATTGTGTGAAGTCTCACGTTTTTGCTGGCTGTGCAGTTTGTTGCTATTCTCAGCCTTCTTGGCATACTGATGGTATGGATTTGAGGCTTGATGAAATGCCTCATTGTGCTTTCTAAATAGATGATTTTCATTTGCTGTGTCTGTGCTTTTCCCAGTTGAGGGACTGGTACTTTAATCTCCAGAAGTGGGTTAGGCTGGATGGTATAGAATTCCTCAGCTCTGATGGTATGGTATAGAATTCCTCAGCTCTGATGGTAGGTGTGATGCTAAGGAGCTGCCATATGGTTTTCACAAATGCAGAGGTAGCATCCATACTCATCACATTTCAGTGCTGCAGTGTAACCTCTCTGCTTCTCTGCTGAACTACAAGAGGGGCCTTTAATACAAAATGTAGAATTTTACTGTTACTTGGCTTGGAAAAAAATCTCTGCATTTAAATCCAAATGCTGTGTATTACAAGATCACAAAGTGTCATACTCCAATAAAACAGTTGAGCAAGAGTAGCTTGATGGCCCTGGCACAGAACTGTGGTGCCAAAAGGGTGCCAAGATTGTAACGACCCTAAATCTGAGGGGTTATTTTGTTTCTATGCAGTAGTAGAGTAAGAATTGGAATGGGGTTTTTCTAGCATTAGTCTGACATTGTCTTTCTTAAAGCAACTCTATATATGGGGCAGAGTAGCACTATTTTCATGGGTCAAAGGGTATTAAAATACCCGTTTTGAGTGAATAAGTATGTTTTTCAAATGACAGCGTTAAAATTGAAAATGTGAATTTTATTTTGAAATAGCTTCTTCCCTGAGTGGGAACAAAGACTCAATCTACAGCCTTGCAATGAATCAAATGGGAACAGTTATTGTTTCAGGGTCCACTGAAAAGGTAAGCAAAATTTGGTAAGGTTCATTTCACTTCAGTTTGATTTCAGTATAAAGAGACAGTTTGATTCATTTTCAATGTCATGTCTGTAGCAGCTTTTGTGTTTTCAATAGTGAGGGCAGGCACTTCTCCTAAGTGGGATTGCCAAGTGTAGGATACAAATCCTGCCTCAGACTGAAGATGTGATGTATCCGTAGAGCTTTAATACATAGGGGAGACAATCAGATCATCTTGTGTAACCCTCTTTGTCAGAGATCATTACATTTCCCCACAAGAGCTCTGATTTTGAGGGCACATGACTCAGATGATTATCAAGACTGAAGCAGTTGCTGCAGGTAGGAGAGAAGGTGCCAGCAATTTGTGAGATCCCTGCAGGAGGTGGGAAATGAAATGAGCTAATGAAGCTCAAGTGTTCCCAAAAGACAGCCCTTGCTCTTTGTTGTAAAGGAAGGTGAAACAGGCTTAAGTCTCTATGTGTTGTTTTCTTTACCTAATCTACCCTTGAGAGAATTTTATTTCCAAGACAATATAAAAATGAAAATAGGATACACCAGTGAAGCATCTCAGACGATTCTTAGAATCGCTTTTTTTGCCCACATCTGAAAACACTGTCCTGTTTCCAGTTACTTCCATTCTTTGATTTCTTTGAGACAGAAGAAGCCAGAACAAATTAAATTAAAATCAAGAGAATCTGATTATTGGAGCTGCATGAGATATAGTTATGTCTGTCTTGTTCCAACATACATTTTCAGTGAAGGATGTCCACATGTTCAGAATAAGGGTTGATTCATTTGGAAAGGATTAATTTCTGCAGAGGTAACACGTTGGTGGGAAGAATGGTGTTAATACCAGTTATCCAATGTCTATTTCCATAGGTTCTAAGAGTGTGGGATCCAAGGACTTGTGCAAAACTAATGAAACTCAAAGGGCACACGGACAATGTCAAAGCTTTGTTGTTGAACAGAGATGGCACCCAGGTATGTGCTTTAACCTGAGACTAAGGCATTTTACAGAGAGCAGAAATGTCATTAGTCCATTTCAATGTAATTATTTAATGCCATAGGTTACAGAAGGTAGCTTAACAAGTATTACAGATATTTAGTGGTTAAGGCAGTGAGGCTGGATGGGTGAAAGTTGTTTTTATTATAGATTCATCTGGGTGTGGAGTGGGTTGTTTACATGAAATACTGGAAATTGTGACTAGAGTTGTTACCTGTTTAGCACCATCTTAATGGAGAAATATAACCATATGAATTACCAAAGCTTTTTATGGGGAAAAAAATATTTTCAAAGACTTGAATACCTGCTGAATTGAAGTGTGCTTGTTGTTGCTCAGTGTCTTTCAGGCAGCTCTGACGGGACTATCCGCCTATGGTCCCTTGGGCAGCAGAGGTGCATAGCCACATACCGAGTCCATGATGAAGGTGTTTGGGCTCTGCAGGTCAATGAAGCCTTCACTCATGTTTATTCAGGAGGAAGAGACAGGAAGATTTACTGTACAGATCTACGAAATCCTGATATCCGTGTGCTGATCTGTGAAGAAAAGGCACCAGTTCTTAAGGTAATTGAGTTTAATTCAGAGAATCACAGAGTGTTTGGGGTTAGAAGTGATGTCTGAAGATCATCTGGTCCACTCCTCTCCCCTGCCCAAGAGCCAGTTGCTTGGAATCACAGCAAGATGGCTTTTGAGTATCTCCAAGAATGGAGAATTCACAACCTTTCTGGGCATCCTGTACCAGTGTTCTATCACCCACACAGTATAAAAGGGTATTTGTATGTTGTCACATGAAACAGTGGCTTGAGGTATAAATTGATTAAAGAATTCACGTTGGCTAACAAGTGTTTATTATGCCACATCTTCAGCAGATTGGCTTTGTCTCCTAAATTACACCTAAAGTTGAATTGTCTGAAGAAGATGGATGCCTGGCAGCTACTTAAAATATGCAAATTCAAATATTACTGAAATCGAATATGCTTCAGACATGAGAAGTTGGGTTTACCAGGCTTTAGTGTCGTTTTAAGAAACTGAGCTGGCATTGCCAAGGTTTTATACAAAAATTGATTTTTCTTAGCAGCAGCATATGTGCACAGGACTGTGTCAGAATCTGTTACATACTCATGGGAACCAGGAGTAAAGTAGATTGTGGGTTTTTTGAACACCTAAACATGATGTTTGCATGCACAAGTCTGAATCTTTCAAAGAGACTGTTTTTCGAATTTTTTTGCTGCCTGTAACTTTAGTGACATGACCTTGGAACCTGCAGGTGTATAAGGAGTGTGCAATTGAAACCGATACCAATAGATATAAACAGCCTGGCTTTCCTTGTGAGTGAGCTCCAGCTTAGTGTGTTAAGATAAAATCCTGGATATGTTAATTTAGTTCTGGAAAAGTCAGAATATGAGAAATTTCAGTTCAAACTGGAAAATGAAAGCGCTGGTCAGCTGTACAGAGGTCAAAGGGGCCTCTAATCTTGGCTACAGTGATTCATTAATCTGAGAAATGTAATGGCAGACCCAAATATATAAAGTTCTGCTATTTTTTCCATTAGTACAGAACTTCTCACATTCTCATTTTAACCATATGAATTGTCTGAATACAAAGTAATTGAGAAAATACTGTACTTATCAAACTATCCATTAGGCAAGATTGCATCATGCTGGAAACAACTTTAACTACTGTGTGTTAATACACATTGCATCTACTATTGCCCATGTCTACAATTCATTTGTTGAATATTTGTAGTAATTCCCTCTGGATTTTCAGAAGTTTAATCTTAGCTACTTTTCATTTAAACTTTGTATTTCTGCAGTAAACTGAAAGTAGTGCTGTTCTTAAGACAGTTTCAATTATGGGAGCAGGTCTATGCAAGACAATTATCAAAGGGAAAATAAGTTAAGCATGACTGAAAGTTTGTTTCATTATTTAGATGGAACTTGATAGGTCGGCTGATCCTCCTCCAGCACTTTGGGTTGCAACAACTAAATCCTCTGTGAATAAATGGGTAAGTGATATATATTTCGTAATTTGTGAATTCAATTGAGTAGTCATGGAATTTGCAGTCTTGGTTTGGGAACTGTTGGGCTGTTGCTTTCAATTTGATGGGATGTGCTGTGACCTGTAAGCTTTCTTTAAAATAAATCATAAAATACTAATATTGAAATTGATCAAAAGGTATTAAGCTATGAATTACTTTCTTTGCTCTCTATTTATGGTACTTTTAGGAATAAATTATCTTTCTGGGAACTGGATAGTTAACATCTAAACAGCAGCATGAACTGGCAGTTGTTACTCATAGATAAAAGCAGAGTTTATAGATGATTATGAATGTCATTATTTTCTTTCTTTCTTTAGACTTTGAAGGGAATCCATAATTTTAGAGCATCAGGAGATTATGATAATGATTGTACCAATCCCATACCACCCCTGTGTACACAGCCTGACCAAGTTATAAAAGGTAAACAGCTGTTTTTCAGAGGACCTCTTAAAATCTATTATCAGTAGGACAAGTGATAGAGCTTTAAGATTGACTCAGTTTTTTTAAAATCTTGATACTATGATTTCAACCAGAACAATGTGGTTATTGCGTATCCAGTGTTGGTTACAGTTAACATCGTGCTTAAACCTTGGTGACATCCAAGCCTTATACAAAAAAACTGAAACCAAAGAACAGCGTATGTCATGTTATGCAATTTAATCTAATGTGATATTAGGAAAAAATAGTGACAGTACTAACCTTAATTCTTGTTTTTTTGCCAGGGGGTGCTAGTATTATTCAGTGCCACATTCTTAATGACAAGAGACACATATTAACCAAAGACACAAATAATAATGTGGCATACTGGGATGTCTTGAAGGTAAGGATGTAATTTCAGGTTTTCTACTGTTGGATGATTAATTATTTTGTGCCACTTTTTTTATGTATATATTTTTAGTGTTTGAGATTTCTTTGGTAGACAGTCAATCATCTTTCTGTCTCAGGACATCATGCAAAGTTTGCCTTTTGAAAAAGGAGTGGGCATAGCTGAGCTTTTTTATAGCTTTCCCTGACATGATCTGCATTCACCTGAATCCAGTCCAGTATTGCCATGTTTCTGTTTTGATGGGGGTTTGTTTTAAAGAGCTCGTGTCAGCTGCTAAGGCAGGAACGGCAGGAAGGTGAACAGAAGGAAGCCTGGCTCCTGCCTCGTGTTGCCTAGGGAGACTTGGTGTGACGTTTTATGTTGCTTTACCCAA
This sequence comes from Dicrurus megarhynchus, assembly GCA_013399195.1. Classification (NCBI taxonomy): domain Eukaryota; kingdom Metazoa; phylum Chordata; class Aves; order Passeriformes; family Dicruridae; genus Dicrurus; species Dicrurus megarhynchus. The sequence goes on from VXAD01007415.1 coordinate 2,128,936, forward strand.
TGATTGGTCAGAGGAGAGGGGAAAGAGTGCAGAGAGAAAGGACTCAAATCCCACACCAGTGGGATTTCTTCTCTGGCAAAGACCTGTTTAAATTCTAAATATTTTCTTCATCTTGAACTATGCGGTGCACCAGCCAAGATCAGTAATGAGGTAAAGCATGCTCAGCCAACTTACTGAGTTGTTGACTGAAGCAAAAAAGAAATTAGGTTGGAGGATATAGATTTATACTAAAAATTATCTAGATTATTTTTTTGAAGAGTTAATAGCTTTTCTTTGTTTCAGTGTGTGTGTGAGTGTGCAGTGTTGGATCTCAGGACCAAAGTCAAATGCTAATGTTAATTTTTACTTTCATTCAGTTTTTTTTTTTCTTAGTAAGGCTGTGAGAAATGTCACTTAATATGTGTTTAAATGTGTAATCACTGTAGAGATGGGATTATTGGCCAGGTCCGAGTGTTGCCTTCCATGTAGGATCCCTGCACTTGGAAGCTGAGACTCTTTATTGAGGATGCTGGAAGAAGAAAGGGAGATTTTCCTACCTGTAGCTGCACCCTTTTTCAGGGTTTTGAGGGAATAAATTCCAAGGTTGTAATCCTTAGTGTTTGCTTAAAACAAGTGGTTCAGGATGACTCTGCAAGTGGATTATAATAATTTGGATTTTAACAGAATTGCTTTAGGAGCATTTAAAATAAAATAAGAAAATTTTGCTTAAAATTTTAAATTTTTATACGAAATAAAACAGAAATTAAGCATCTGCACAGAAATTCACTCACTGCTGTTCCGATTGCAGTAGTTGAGCTGAATTTGTTGCTTGATGTGTAGCAAATACTGGTGTTTGATGGAGAGTACTGAAATATTGGTACTGATGGGGAGAAGAATGACAGAGGGTATTAGAAGACAGCAGTCTACTCAGTGATAGGGAAAATATTTTCTAGTAATCTGAAGTAATATTTCCAGACCTCTCTACTGGCTTGATGCCACTACTTCAGAGATAAAAAAAGGAAAAAAAATTGCTTACCGTATAAACTATTGTTCAAGTTTTTGAGAAAGATTTAACTTTTAACTTGTGTGGTTTTGGAGTGCAGTGCTCAAGGAGAGAGCATATGTCACAATCGTTCCAAGTGTATATGAAAATCAAATAAAAGACTTGAGGTGTTGATATGACTTGGTACTTGTACATTTCTTTTGGTGTACAGGCATGTAAAGTTGAAGACCTTGGGAAAGTAGATTTTGAAGAAGAAATTAAGAAGAGATTTAAAATGGTCTATGTGCCAAACTGGTTCTCAGTGGACTTGAAAACCGGGGTGAGATACAACTCCTAAATCTGTTGTTTTAATGTCATATTTCATATTTTTTCATATATTGTTTCTTCACAAAGGTTTTAGTTTGTTAACTTCAGAAGAACATTGATTGCTTGTCTGATGGGTTCAATTTATTTTCAAATAAAACAGCTAATTTTACCTCTGTTCTTAATCATCTGAATAACAGATTTTTTTATTAATTTTTTCTTTGTGGTATAGTCCACCAATTTCAATTATGAATTAGTACAGTTTGGTAAACAAAATGTGCTGTCATGCATTTAGAAATTATTTAGATTGTATTCCCAGATAAGTATGAAAAAAAAAGTAGAAATTTATAGGCTTGTTCAGTCCAAAACAACTGTTACATTCCTCATGGTCTTTTGCCAACAGATGTTGACAATTACTTTGGATGAAAGTGACTGCTTTGCAGCCTGGGTTTCAGCAAAGGATGCTGGATTTAGCAGTCCAGATGGTTCTGATCCAAAATGTAAGTTTTAACTAATATTAGTGTTTTATTTTAACAAAAAAAGCACAATAAATTCCAGTATATATGTTTTGAAGTATTCCAGTGCCACGTACGTCAGTATCTGGTTGGATTTTGGGGCTTTTCTTCTTAATACTAAATTCTGTAGCAAATTCTCCAAAGACAATATTCCCTTTTTTTCTGAAACATTCATGTTCAGGTTTTACATTTAATTTTGTTTTAAACCTTCAAGGAGCAAAAGGGAAAAAGTCATTTATAACCTAATGTAGAGAATGTTAAAGCACGTGAGTGATGTAACAGCAGGGATTCTAAAATCAGCTTTTCCTGAAAGATTGTAACATGCGGCTCTCAGATTGTGACAAGCAGATTTCTGTGCCCATAAATAGTTTGTTTTGGGAACAGAACTGCTCAAACTCTTGGGGAATTTTCAGCTGGGGATCAAATGGAGATTATTATGTTGCCCATGTTTTTTGTTTAACTGAAGTTCTACCTCACTATGTCTTGACAGTAAACCTTGGAGGGCTTCTGCTGCAAGCACTTCTGGAGTATTGGCCTAGAACACATATCAATCCAATGGATGAAGAAGAAAATGAGATAAACCATGGTTAGTATTTTAATATTTTCCTTTTTTAGTGTTTGTCCACACATTGTTTTTTTATGTATCTGTTTCTTAAACAGATACCACATGATTTGCTGTCTTACACCTATCTCTCTATGCATTATAGACATAATGTTTTTTAGCACTTCTAAATTTGCTTTACACCAAAAAGTGTGTTGTACTTCTGAAAGTATCAGCAAAAATATTGTCTGTCTGTAAAAAAAAAAAAAAGTGGGTGAATAAATGATTCTGAAGTTACAGAAACATGATGAAAAGCAATTACTGGCAAACTGAGGCTTGACTTGGAAAAGAATCTCTAGATAATGACAGGAAAGAATAATAATTCAATTATCCAGCATTAGCCAGTATTCTCTTTACATAATTACAGTTTTCTTCTAGGTATTGTGAACAAAATAAAGCAAAAGCTATTATTGTAAAAAATATATTCAGTGTAACAATACATGGAGTAGCTCTGTAGAAAACACCTTAGAGTGGTGTTTTAAGGTAAGAATGCTGAGTCTGATCAGGCATTGGATGAAAACCACAGCCATGTGAAATGTAAGAAAGTGGCTGAATTTGGCAAAATAAGAGACTGTGTAACTCCTGAGTTGGAAATCCATTCAACCCAGTTCAGAGTTGACTGAAAAGTCTCATATTGAGTGATTAAGAAATTACTTTCTATAGATAGATGATGCAATTAAGAAAACTGTACGTTCAGCATATCTTGCTGTTTTGTGACAAGACTGTGCCAAGAATTAGATGCTTTCTTCTTTCAAAACTGGCCCTCATGGAGGGCTGGAGCACTTGGCAGACTCTTCTGGATCCGGTTGCTGATTTCTCAGACTGTTGGGTATTGGCAGTTTGCAGCTTAGAGCCAGACAAGGTATGAGAAGTGTCACTCACAGGCTTTTGTGGTGTTGGATTATCGATACTGCACTGCTTATTCTTGTGTAGAGTTGTGGATTAGTGGAATGTTTGGAGTACTCACAACAGAATCAGTTTTCATTGCCCTTCCCAAAGAAAAAAATTAGGAAACAGGCACTGAGCAGTGGCTTAGGAAGGTGAGGTGTACCTGTTGGACACTGGCATTTTTGTAGAGGTACAAATTTAAGTAAACACAAAATATGTGAAGTGTTGTTCCTCTCAATTGTTCAGAGAAGTGTTATGAAGAAATCTTTCAAGCTATAGGATTTTTCACTTGCTGTAACTTCAGTATCATGTTTACCCCTTCCAATATAGATTTTCAGTTTTGGTTTCTTTGCTTATTACAATTTCTGACCTTTCTTTTACTTCATGTGTTTCTGGTTAGAAAGCTGAGGAACCATTCATCTCATGAGTCTGTGCCATTTAAATTTCTTAATGTTGCTTGAATTCAACACCTCTTCAAATACAGTAACGAGATGCTACCATGCAATGAAAATTATTTTTCCCAAGTGCAAGTCATGCATCCAAATTCTTCTACATGGTTTCAAGCTACCTACTGATTAGAAGCTGCACTGTTCAAGAGGTGCATAAATAGTGCTGATTTTTCTTTAATCTTGTCCTATTGACCCGATATGGAATCAGGCTCTTCAGTGTTTGAAGATCATGCTGCTGTAACTAGCTATAATAAATGGAATTTATAACACGGGAACATCAAGGCACTGTGAGTCTTAGCATTCCTGGTACACTGTTTTGACATCTGGCAAATCTAGGCAGAAGGGCAGTGCAAACACCCTTCAGAGTTCTGTACTGTCACTGTAGAGGGAAGAGTAGTCTTGTCTCAGCAGAGTCTCTTTAGTTGATTTCTAGTATTAGTATTGTTCAGTTTGACAAAAAAAAAAGGAAAAAACCTTATAATCAGGTTTTGGGCTCCTTAGCTCTATTCTCCTCTTCTCAAAGGCTTTTGAAATAGGCCTTTCACAAACCTGTATTGATCTTGTTACTCTCTTGTGTTTCTTTTTATATACTTGCTGGGTCTTGGAAATGGGGCTTTTCTTGTTTTTTATGAAGCTTATGATCTTAATTTACTAGATACGTTTGCTCTAGGTGGAATGTGTGCCCAATTTTAAGGGCTAGTGCAGTCTCACTGCTGTTTTATGTGGGTTTTCTTCCTACAGTGAATGGGGAGCAGGAGAACAGAGTCCAGAAAGGAAATGGATACTTCCAAGTGCCACCACATACACCAGTTATTTTTGGTGAGGCTGGAGGACGCACTTTGTTCAGGTATAAAAATTTACAAATATAAATCCAGTGGCTGAACAATCCCTTTCTTAGTGCAAGCAGGAATGCTATCAAAAATGTTACTTGCATCTGTTCTGTACATTCAAGACATGCCCTTGGCAGGCAAAATAAGCAGCTGTTGATGATAATTTGGCATTATCCAACTGAGCCTGTGAGTTTGAACATGAACAAGGTGTAGGGTTTTAAAGCAGTGAGAGCTGTGTGTATAGTCCTTAGTTGTGTGTGGTATTTTTGGGTGCCTTCTTTCTGCAAACTGATAAACTAGAATATGTTTTAGAATGAAATTTTACTACTTTAGGTTCTTATGGAACTTTTCCTATGGGTGTGTTGTGCTGGTCTTTGAGTATTAATTACTCGGGAGCTGTTACTCACTAAAGAGTTGGCTTCTGCTCCCAAAATTATAGTTGATGATCCAGTAGAAAGTCCTAATCTCCAGCAGGAAGGAGCACAGGTTTGGTATTGCAGTGTGTGTGTACTAATTACACTTCTGTTTCTTTTCATTCTACATTGAAAAACCTAGCTATGATATGTGATACATCAGAGACAGTTTAATAGTGCTGCAAAACAGGTGCTGAACTTGCAAACACTGTGAATTGCTTGATACTTACTGAGATAGTGGATTTTAAATGTAAGGGGTGGGGAATGTTTGATCTGTTGGTTTTGTTTCCCAGGCTGAACAGCTCCCAGAATGATGTAACTTTCAGTCCATAAACTGGTCAGTAAAACAGGGAAACCATTTTCAGCTTGGAAAACTGACTTTTTTACCTGCAGTATCAATGTATTTACATTGTACCTGGGGTTTAGTATTTGCCTCCATTCTGCACTGGATCTTGCCTGTTACACAGCTGCTCCTCGAGAGAACACTGAAAAGACCACACTGGAGGGAGCAAGCCATGCTTATGGGACCTAAAATGTGGTTTGCAGGACTCTGACAAAATATTGTTGCAATTTGTAAAATTAAGTGTGGGGTTTTTGCATCATGGCACGTGCACATTTCCTAAAATTGGTTTTATTCTTTCCTTTTAGTAAGGGCTTAGCAGATGCTTTGTGTGCAAAGCTCATTTTTCCCAAGGAGAAGAGAATGGCTTTATGCCAGGTGCTTTTCCCCTTCTCCTGTCAGTTCTGTACTTCAACATACAAACGTAACACAATCCAGAGCAAAGTACTTTTTCAAATTTTCTGTGCCATGGCCGTAGTCTCCTGAGATCCCACTCCCTGTTTCTGCTCTGGGATCTGTCTTCCTACAGCTCCTTCTGGTCTTTACAGAAAATAAGTGATCTCTTCCCCAGTAAGTTCATGATGCTAACAGAGTTCAAGCTCCCTGCCCATTAAAAGGGCAGGGCCTCTCCTGAAAGCTTTTTAATGCAAATGACAATAATTGTTGTTACAATAAAGGTAATTTCTGTGTATCTCAGGTTGTTATGTCGGGATTCAGGAGGTGAAACCGAATCCATGCTTCTTAATGAAACGGTGCCACAATGGGTAATTGACATCACTGTAGATGTAAGTATTGGGTGCCTAAGTTTGGCATTTTTTTAGTTTTTTAAGATGTACTACAATTAACTTTGCAGTATCTGAAATGACATTTTAAATTTTTGCTCTGTTTGTATTTAAAATAAGTGGTCTCAAGGTCTGTAATCAAGACCCTTCAAGATGCACCATTTTTTGATGTGTCCAGTTAAGGTATTTTTGCTCAATTTCTTTTGACATACTGTCTTAGACAAAGAATTCGAAGTCCTGTGCATAATTGGTATCCTTTTCAAGTGAGGAACTCAGGAACAGAGAATACACTTCATATTGCTGCTGTCTTTTGATACTGTCTAATTGCCTTTGAAATAAATGATAATTTATATTCAAAAGCTAGATGATCTGTGCATCATCTAAATTGAAGTGTCTCAGGAGTATGAGTAATTTGAAAGTTGGCTGTGGTGGGGTTGTTGATTAAGAATCTCTCATGGGTTTTGATAATTAGGAACTGAATATACTTCACATAGCAGCTGCTGTAAATAGGAGCTGATAACAGTTTATCCTAAATTAACGTTTCTGAAACTTGTTTCCTTCTAGAAAAATATGCCCAAGTTCAATAAGATTCCCTTCTACCTCCAACCTCATTCATCATCAGGGGCAAAAACTCTAAAAAAGTAAGTAATGCAAATATGACTATCAACATTGAATATCAAAATTGCAGAAAAAAACCTGCAAGCTCAAGAAAAAAAAACACTAAACCAATTCACTGATTTCCCAGAGAATTGTTTTGTGTTTGATGAATTTCTGGAAGTTCTTAGTCATTTAACAGCATTGCTCTAAAGTACTAAGTTATATCAGAATATTTGAAAGAACTGTAGATTTCTTTTGGGTTCAAGAGACAGTTGTCGAAGTTTATGCTAAGAAATGTCTAAGAACTAACTACTGAAAAGAGCCTTTCTGTCTTTTGTGGTATTTAATCAGAAAACAGATGAATTTATAGATTGTTACTCTGTTCAGAACCTGTTGCCAACAGAGATGAATAATTGCTTTTTGAAAGGAAAAGAGACAAAAACTGACAGTAGGAAATGCTGACTAGTCTGCCAATCATGAGCTGGAACTGGGAGCTGTGTAGGTTAGAAATCAATGCACATTTTCATCTGGTCTTTTGAATATCTTAATCACTTTTCTGAGTTTTTTGCTGTATGACTCTTTGGATAAATTGCTGTTATGATCATGGTATTCTGGATGATCTTGATAATTTACTATTAGACAATATAAATATGATCTCTGTGTAGCTGCATAGTTTGCTACACTAAGGTATTATGAAGATAAGAAATAGAGTTTCTCAAGTTTTTTTCCTGACAAACTCCTCTAACTCCTATAGGGACCGACTGTCAGCCAGTGACATGCTTCAGGTGAGAAAAGTGATGGAACATGTGTATGAGAAAATCATAAACTTGGATAACGAGTCTCAGACAACAAGCTCCTCCAACAATGAGAAAGCAGGAGAACAAGAAAAGGAGGAGGACATTGCCGTGCTAGCAGAGGAGAAGATTGAACTTCTGTGCCAGGACCAGGTGAGTTCCCTGTGGTTAAAACCAAGGGGTGGCAGTGAATTGGTGGTGAATATTTGAATACTGTGTTTAAAATATGCTATAGATTTACTTAGTTTTAAAGGTAACAGATAATGTTTTGACATCATGTTAACTTAGTGCTGACACAAGTTTCAGACAGTTGCAGATAGGCAGGTGAAAGATTTTCCATAGTAAACCTGTTTAATTTGGTCTGACTTATGACCTTTACAGGGTTACTTACACATACTCAACAAATGGACTTAATACAATTGCAAAGAGTTGTATTTTTAGTGTTTCTGGAATGGTTTGAATTCTGCATTTTTAGCAGTTTTCAAAATTGGTCCAAAACCACTAATTGCCTAATAAGTTAATGAAGATGAAGTACTGAGGAGGTGGTTGTAATCTGAAGTTACATGTTACACTGCTTAAATCTTTCAGTAATGCATCGGGTTCAGTTGCTAATGGAAAAATCTGAGCCCTTGCGTGGTTCGTCTTGGTATCAGTTCACCCATAGGATTGTGAAAAGTGGAGTGTTTGGTTGGGGTTTTTTTAGAATTTCTGCCAGTGTAGCAACTTGTGGAGTAAAAGATGACTCTCTGCTGTGCAGGTTTTGGACCCCAACATGGACCTTCGAACTGTAAAGCACTTCATCTGGAAGAGTGGCGGGGACCTGACACTTCACTACCGCCAGAAATCAACGTGAGGGCAGCGCGGACCCAGAGGGGTCATTATTTACTTGACCATACTGTGCTGGTTCCAAGAGTAGTTCTAGAGAAACCCACTGAACCCCTAAGGTAGATGAGACTTCTAATGCCTCAGTATGGATGGAAAGTAAACATTTAATTGAAGTGGCTAATAGACCTGTAATATAGAGGAAAAAAAATCTATATGACATAAACTAAAGTCTGTCCTAGTCTCAGTCAATGAGATGGGAGGTCCCTGAGTGGTTCATGTTGTGTGAGGTGTACAGAGAGTGGATGATAACCCAGTGCAGACTTTTGCTTCCTCCTTTTTGTTTTTGTTTTTTTTTTCCAGAACATAATCCCCTCATCTTGCTCATGCTCGGTATCAAACTGGTTTGGCCATATTAGTCACTGTTCACAATGTAATTAAGAACTGCACACAAGGTATTTTTAGTACATTCCATTCATAAAGTTCCAGCAATGATTTCTCATGGGTTACTTAAGCATTTCTACCACTAAAAGAAATTTGGGAAAGAAAACACCAGAAAATAGGTATTGTATACTTGAATGAATGGGCCCATTTAATTGCAAGCCAAGGGTTAACATGGAGTTGTTTTAATTGCTTTAGAGAGGTGTTGACATGCAAGATAAGAACACTAGAAAAATGTCAGAGCAGGGTAAGTCCAGTGATGCTGTGCATCATAATAGAGTGAACATGCTTTGCAGCAACTTAGATATTTTTTTTTCTAAATATATATAACTACTTCCTGCACTGTCCTAGGTGTTCTAAAGACACACTAGTCTAATTTTTAGTAACTGTGCTCCAAAAGTACGTGACATTTTGTTAATACTTCAAACCATTCTGAATATAACTGCATATGTTTAATGTTAAACTTTAGAAACTTCTCAGCAGATTTCATATTCATGAGATAAAAATACTGATTCTTCTTTTCCAACGTTTTATATGCAGTTGTTCTTTTGTTAGAGATTTATGCAGATCTTGTTTTCACTGCTGTTTCTAAAAATCTGTGACTGTCATAGGCTCATGGTAATCTTTTATAGAAGTTTAACTTATTGGGGGGAGGGAGGGTGAGGGCCTTTCAGCTTTTTGTGAGAAAATGTGGGGATATCCCAGAAAACCATTTGTAGCCAGAGCAAATTACAAATCCTCATAGAGAAATGGTGTAGGAATGACTCTTGTCTGAAGCAGAAGCACAAGTGCCTTCAAGGGGCAGTATATTATTGGAGTTTCTTCAGGAGACACATGCTCTTGCCCTTCCTGTATCTTGTGATCAAGATTTAGGTTGAGGCCTAAGGAAAGTCCCAATAAATTATATTACTGGGATTGTATCGGTCAAAAAAAAAGTAAAATATTTTTCATCATGTTTTATTTGAAAAAATAGTCAAAATATAGTCAAATAATCAAAGTAGTCATTCCCTTCTGCACTTTTAACCCAGCAAAACAAGCTCATTGCTTAGACAAAATCATGGTTCAGAATTAAGCTAGCATGTCTTTTCCCCTGTCTTTTGAGAGTCAGTTTCAGTTCTTTATCCCCATTTCTGTGTATGCTTAGTTTGACACACTTGTGCTTTAACTGCACATTTTTAGTGCTATTTGTGAATTAAATGGTTAAACAGAACTGTAGCTTTTATTGGTAAATTGTTCTGACTTGTATTTATTAATAGCAAGGGTCTTTGTCTGTTCCAATAGGCACTGTTTGGGTTATGTTTTGTTTCCTGGTTGTCTTCCTGTCCTATTGTATACATTGGAGTTGCTCGCAGTAATTTTTTGGTTGAAATCAGCCAAGGTTGTAATTTTCCTTCTGTTTTTTCTTTCTAACCATCCCAAAACACAGTAACAGGAAAGTTTAATGGAAGAGTCTGCAATGCCAGAAGGGTAAATGATGTTTCACAGTTGTATAGAATAAAAGGCTTTAGTTAAAATGTTTTCAAGTTGTTTTGTGTACTAGATCAATTGTGCAATTTTGGAGCTTGGATAGTTGCTATTGAATGTAACAAAGGGCTTCAAGTGAAGCCTCAAGTAATGCAATGGCTGAAGAAATGGCAGTGCCTTAGCAGAATCCTGTGAAGATAATCTTGTAATGGGGTTGAATGTAAGAATTTCAAGTGTGAGCTCTGAGTTGTGTTGAGGGGCGAATGTCACATGGGCAGTGCTGCTCTTGTACGTCAAAGGTATTTTGTGCTAACAAGTGGCTTGTGCCTGTTGCTGCTGAGCTGGCTGGGTGTGGAAAGGTTGTAAGAGGCACCTGGGAAACCAGGCTGGGTTTCCTGACGCTGCCAGAGCAGAATGCTCAGAGCTTTTGCTGTGGGAATTGTCAGCTGAGCTGCTCTCTGAGGACACAGTAATTTAGTGTCCAAATGTGCTCCTAGAGATTCCCAGCTCTGACTTAGATGGAGTATAAAGTGAAAGAAGGGTTTTTTGCTACTGCCTTTTAAATTCTGTCACCTTTTCCGGAGTTGTACTGTCTGTAAGAGTCCTGAAGGCAGGTGGAGGGCATTGAGTTAATATGAGAGGCACAGCTCCTGGGACAGAGTTTCAGTTTGCCAGAATCATAGAAAAGGCTGAGGATTTGTAGAAGTTATTCAATTTCAAATGTCATAATGGGAAGGACTTGTGAATCTAGTGTTTAATAATGCAGCCTGTCTCCCAGAAAAGCATTTAAATTGTGTATGACAGGTAATTTTTTATTCTCTTTGGGTGGGGCTGAGAACAGGAGAGCTCGGCTCAGTACTTGTAGCTGAACTGCAAGTATCATTTTAGGATGAGAAGAACTGCTTGAAGTATTTAGCAGTAACTTTGAGAAACATTGACAAAATATTCAAAATAAGCCCTAGGCAGAGAGGTTGTGGACTCCCCATCCCTGGAATTGTTCAGGCCAGGCTGGATGGGGCTCTGAGCAACCTGGTCCAGAGGAAAGTGTCCCTGCCCATGGCAGGGTGTTGGGACTGGATGAGCTTTATTGTAGAATCATAAATGGTTTGGGTTGGAAGGGACCTTAATGTAGTTCTGCCTCTTGGTCTTGGGATTTATTAGTTGGATTGTCCAGGTATTTCCCCAGGAGAGGTGCAGCCAGGGACTGGCAGGGCATTTACTGGTATAGAGACATTACACCAAGGTATTATTTTTCCTTTCACAGAGGTCCTGTTTGTTTCTAACTTTATCCCTAGAAATTTATTTAACTTGACATTCAGAATCAATCTTTAAGCACTTGATCTTATACTGTGGATGTGCTGCTGACTCCTGAACAGAGCCAGGTAGAGTCACCTCCCAGCTGGCTAACGGAGCTGGTGTGAGCACACACACACTTAAATATCAAGGAAGTGGTTGACTGAAATAGCTTCCTGTACTATGGTGGAGGTTTTTCTGTACAGAGCTGTGCAAACCCCATGCAGAGCAGAGGTGCTGATTAGAGACTGGGTGGGACATGCCCGATCTCTCTCCAAAGATATCATGACACACTATTCTAACCATCTTTTTCAGGGGATTCTGAATGCTTATTTACATACTGTAGCTTAGAAATGTAACTTAAAGCAAACAGTTGAAATTCTGTCACGGCAGAAGCAATGCCAATTAGTGTTTGCTTAAGGCAAAAGCCAAGAAGGAGGTTGTGTGGGCAGCAGTGGCAGTGCCCAGGAAATGGAACATATTAACACAGTCAAATCAACGCAATGAGCTGCTTTTACTAACAGCCTATTCTTGTGTAACTGCTTGGAGGTGAAAATACTTGCCCAGTTTTGGGGGAGGATGGAGAGTGCATGTGGAAGTACACAAGCCCACCACCAGTACATGTGAGTGGTGTGATCTCTGCTCAGCATTGCAGAGATCCATTTTCCTGCAGCATTTCTGAGTTACAGCTCAGAGAAGTTCAGCCAAGAGTGACAGCGGGGATGAGCAGCGTCTGCACAGAGCGTAGAGCAGTACAGCAGGAGGTTCAGTAGATTGTCAAGCCTGCTGTGAAAGTTTAAGAGGGAAAATTAGGTCATCATTGCCTGAATTTAGTGTTTTAATAGTTGTTACCAGTAGGTGTTCAACTTAAAGACAATAAATACATCCTTTCACTTATTTAAGTTCAGCCAGAATTAGTTCAGCATCCATATTGCTGTTAATAATGAGATTTGCATGTTTATCTCTAGGATGGTTATTTCCTTATCACAATCTTGGGGCTTTACAATCATTCCTAGTACAGGGTTATGCTGTAGGCAGAGTTCCCATGGATCAAGTTAGCCTCACTTGGGGCAGGGCTTGGCCAGGTTTCTGTGGCCTTTGTTGAGCAGAGGTTTGGGTACCCGGGTGGGAGGAGGTCCCATGGCTCCGCGGGCCCCTCCTGGCTCAGCCCCATCAGCCCTGGGTGCTGTGGCACTGGCAGGAGCACAGCTCAGCAGAGATGGACTTTGCCTAATCCTCACTCTAATGCTTGAGCTGCTGGGAGCCTCTGTGGGTTTAACGTCTGCCAGACCCGTGTCCTCAGGCTCAACTGTTAATTTTAGGGAGCAGCTCAGGTCTGGAAGCTCATCCTGTTGTGTCTGGCCATACAAACCACCCTGGTGCTGTAAGGTCCAAGGTGACCTCCTCTCCTCCTCCTCCTTCTCCCCCTCCCTTTGTTTTACTCTTCTCCTGCTGGTGCCCAGATAATCCTTCTTGCGTCTGTCAGGTTTAGAAATGCCTTCAAAGTTTAGAGAGTGGGAGAAAGGTCACATCCAGCTCCTGCTTACCTGGAAACAGATGTTTGGGACAGCACCAGGCTGAGTGGCTGTTTGGTTTTGGCTCTGAATCCAGCCACCCTCAGGTGCTTCTACTTTTTTTAGGTTTTGAAACTAAAATTCCCATCACTCACAAGTAAGAGTTGGCTTTCTGGGCTGCAGCTGTGAGGGAGTATCCAAATTGGCAAGAGAAAAGAAATTTGACCAGGAGGTCCAACTCTTCACCTCATTTAGCATTTGAATGATCAGGTTTCAGGTTTGGAGAACGAAACATCCTCCTGCTCAAGGTTTAACTCCTTGGTTTTCCAAACCCCTTCTCAGAGCCAGTTAACATAACACACAGAGGCTGGGCACAGACTGAAGTAAGTTTAAGCCATTTATTATGGTGACATTTGAAATCTAGCATGAGTTTTGACATTCCCTGCTCTTAGATTTGTAAAGGCTGTTTATGGTACAGAGTCACTTAAATGAGCTATTACCCTCTCCTAGCCATTTCTGAGAAAGGTGTAAGACTAGAAACAGTCCTAAATAAATAACATGAATAAAACACCACCTAGGTGTCTTCAGGCATCTGGCTCCAAGATCAAACAAACCTAGGAATAGTTTAAATTACAGTTATTTTTAGTGTTTGGCTGTTGACCCTTGTAACAGTCAGCTGGGGGAACAAAATAAGAAATTTATTTTAGCAATATAGGAAATAAAACTGGCTCACAATTAACAGACCCTTTAGCAGACTAGAATCCACTGTCAATTCTACTGCCTTTAGTTGGAGCTTAATACATTCTCTAAAGCTGAACAGGATTGTCAAAGTACCTGTTGAACTACTGTACTTGCAGTATTTCAGACTAACAACAGATCAAGGACACATTTTTTGTCGGGGGACTCATCTGAAGCCTTTGTGTGCTGTGACTTTGCCTGCACCCTTCAGCAACTCTGTGGGATCCTGAGTCCCACCCCTGCATCAGTACCAGATTTCAGCCCAGCCAGCTGTCACTGATCTGCACAGTGCAGAAACACAGCAGGAGCCAGAGCAGGGAAAAGGAAATCAGGCAATACTGCGCTAAATAAGTGTACTTCAGTTTAGAGCCTAAACACACCCCAACCTTGTACCCCAATCTCTTAATTTACAAAGGATTTTCACCACAGTAGCTGAATTATTCCCTACATCAGCTTTGAAGTTCCATGATAAATCACTGCCCTGAGGGTTATAAAACCACCCATGTCTTCCATTGTTCATCTTTGCCATTACATTCAGAAGCGATGCGGAGACAAGTGCAAATAAAAAAAGCTACAACAACCAATTTCTGGTGCTGCACAACAGCCCCATGTCTTAAACTTACAGTGATTTTTATAAAAATAGTAATGAGTAAATAGAAAAGCACAAGCAAAGGAAAACTATTTCTCAGTCACTACAGCAGCCAAGACATTCAATCTTCAAGAAGGTTTGTCACCCCTACATTAAAATCCTCTTCACTTTGTTTCAAGTAACCATCATCATTCCCTCCCCCCTCATTGTTTTTTTAACTGCACGGCCACCACCTGGTCCACTCAAGAGCAAAAGTGGATGACAGGACCCACCATCATGGCTTTATCCCATTTGGGGCTGCAACTTCCAACCCCTGCTGAAATAGGTGTGGTGGAGGTACATGAGTAACTGTTACAGAGAAGGGACTTAAACCAAGGACAGTAACAGTCTGCAGAGTAGTAAGTAGGAATAAAAGTATCTTAGTGTTAAGAAATGCCTTGCAAGTCACAAGAACAGTCTAACCAAGGTGTACCATTAGAAAAGCTTTCTAACAAATCCAAACTATAAATATTTTTTTTAATGCCATCAAACACACTGATAAAAATCATCATTAAGTGTCACTGTTCAGGCACAGTGACTTCATAAATACATTCAGGAGCACTTGTAGGCAAATGTGAATTCCAGAACTTGATGTTCTGCCACTGTCCACCTTGTTTCTGCATCAATTTCTCCCTTGCTCTGGTAATTTTGGACAGCATTCAAAATTCTGAACATAGATCCATTAAACAGTGATTGGAAAAGACAACGAGATATGTACTTCATGTGATTTCTTTTCTAGTATTTTCTACACTAACAAAATAGAGTAACTGTAATTCTTTCAAGATCAGAAAAATATTCCAAGCTGTAGCACTGCAGCATTCAGCAGTCTGTAAACAGCAGCAGGGTCCACTTCACTCGAGATCTTGTGCAGCTGCTTCTCCTTTCTGCTCGCTTGCTGCTTCATCCTCTGGTGTCTCTGGACCAGTGGTTAATGAGCTCTCAGTGCTGTTCACAAGCAGCTTGGATTCCTGGTTGTCAGCATCAGTTCCTAGTGTTGTTTTTGAAGAAATGTCGTGAGGAAGATCAAGAGACGGTAAAGATGGAATTGAAGGCAGGAGGTCATCCAGTGTGGACTGCTTGCCTGATCCTTCAGGATATGGAGTTACAGCTTCAATGTCCAAAGTTGAGGCATTTTCTGGGAAATGGAGATAAGTTTGTAAAAAGAAAGTATCCGGCTAACAGACAGTGCCTCTGGTTACCCTACATCTAGAAAAATCAGCATGATTGAGACTCCTCATACAGGACATAAACAGATTCACAACTGTCAAACACCTGGGCTGTTCACTCAGCTCTCCCCAAATCCAGAAAATCTGATGGGGCACAGAGGTTTTAGAAGAACATAAACCATTTGCTCTGCTGTGTTCTTGCACCTTTTGTTATTTTGTGTTGCAACTTTACAGTCACCCCACCTATTAGAAGGGAAAGGTGTACATCATGTGAAAGTGTTTTTTACTTTTTTTAATAGAAGAGTGTATTGGGTTTGCATGGCCAGGTTTTGGTAGTGGGTGGCTTCAGTGAGGAGCTGCCAGAAGCTTCCCCCATGTCCATTGGAGCTCCGTGGCTGAGCCCATCAGTGTCTGTGGCAGCACCTCTGTATTTAATGTATAAATAATTACATAAATAATGGGATAATGTATTTAAGAAGGGGGGAAAATTGGACTGCAAAACAGCACCCAGAGGGAGGAATGAGGATATGCAAGAGGAAAAACTCTGCATAGCCCACGGTCAGTGCAGAAGGAGGGGCAGGAAGCCCCCCAGGCATCAGGGCAGATTCCCCTGCAGCCCATGGGGGAGCCCATGCTGGAGCAGGGGGATGCCCAAAGGAGGCTGTGACCTCATGGGAAGCCTGTTCTGGAGCAGGCTCCTGTGGCCTCATATGGAACCCAGTCTGTTCCTGAAGGACTGAGCCGGTGGAAGGAACCCATGCTGGAGCAGGGGGAGAGTGTGAGGAGTGCCCCTCCTGAGCAGGAAGGAGCAGTAGAGATGGGGGATGAACTGACTGCAGCCCCCATTCCCTACACCCCTGCGCCTCTGGCAGGAGGAGATGGAAAACTTTGAGTAAAGCTGAGCCTGGGAAGAAGGGAAGGGTGGAGCAGAAGGTGTTTTTAAGATTTCAGATTATTTCTCATTATCCTGCTCTAGCTTGAGTGGTAATAAATTAAATTTCCCCAAGCTGAGTTTGTTCTGCCCGTGACAGTAACTGGTGAGGGATCTCTCCCTGCCCTTATCTCGACCCATGAGCCTTTGTTGGATTTTCTCTTCCCTGCCCAGCTGAGGAGGGGAGTGGCAGAGTGAATTGCAGAGCATCTGGTGTCCAGCCAGGGTCAGCACACCACAAAAAGGCACTATTGAGATGACTGCAATTTTGTTGTCATTTTACAACTGTGAATTTGCACTGATTTTAGAAATACCTGCTTTTAGGGTCAGTTTAACCTGGATCAATCAGCATCTTCATTTAAAGAGTCCCACATTCTATAAACTTAAGGAAAAGCGCATTAGATTTTTCCATTTCTAAACCTGATTTCTGCTACTTTTTCCATCTCATTTTTGCCATTCTTTCTGATTTTTATTAAAATTTGCCTATTTCCAAGAAGTGTGATGATGTTAAGCAAGCATGAGTTGGTGCCATTCCAGAAATAAGATGTAAAGGAAATCTTGAGTGCACTTACCAAAATAAGCAGAGGCTTCACTATTTGACATTATTGTTTCAGGACGTACAGAAGCACCTGCTGCTGGCACATTGAAGGAGGCAGATGGGGACAGGTTGGACACTTCTGTTAAGCTTGTGAGTTCAGAAACTGAAATTCCAGACATGTCTAGAAATCCTGGAAGAGAAAGCAAATATCAGTTAGATACAACACAAAATTCTGGATTCAAAAGGACATGTTACATCCATGAAGTCAGGGAAGTCCCCTTCCCACTAAATGCAAATAAATTTAACTTATGTGGTACCCAAATTCTCCAGCTCTGAAATCCAGAGAAGTCAAAAACTTCAAGGAAAACTACCACCGGTGCTCACAGTTCTGAATTTAAACCTCCAACTTGTTTAAGACCATATTAGTTTCTTTAAATATCCTCCAAAGAACTGGTGAAAAAAAGCACCTAGGAAAACATACCTGGATCCATAACTCTCTGGAGAGGGGGAGGAGGAGAAAGGGAGCTTTCTGGTGAATAACCACTTATTTCTTGATCTGTGGAACGATCCAAGTTCATAACTGTTTCAGAGCTGTCATTCTGAGAGGTAGGTGCCAACAACGGAGTCTGGAATAAGACAGTAAGAAGGAAAAACATCTTTTTATATCAGAAGCTTCACCTGAAGCCAAGCTTCCCATGAAAGCATCCTGCCTGTCTCCACATAAATCAGTTCAGAGAGAAGCTGTGATGCTGAAAGTCAAACACCAATTAGGACATGTTCCAGTTCAGCCTTCTAAAGCCAGTCTGTTCTTAGAACTTGGTTCTTGGAGGTGTATCTTTCTCCTAGTGAGGTAGGTGTTCTAACATGATCCCCATTGAGTGGCACAGCTGTAGGATGCAAGACTTGAAAATAGGGAGAGAATATCTGGCAAAAACTTGTATCAGCCACCACTGGTGATCTGGCACCTGCTCAGCAGCATCAGCTCTCATTTTCCCTTTACCCAACTCCATTTCATTCAAGCAAAATTGAATGCTGTATTAAAATACACTATTAGCAATGTCCCAAAAAGCAGAAAATTTTGAAACTCTAGAGAACATGGCAGAGATTGGAATTTAGTTCTTTCGTACCTCTGTGTAACCATTAGTGGATGGCACAGGAGTTCCAGCCTCTGGCGAGGGTGAAGGTGATTTGCTTTCTGGCTTTTTCTTTGATGTTATGGACCGTGTTGGAATTCTGTGCAAATAGCCATATCCAATACCACATCCTAAACTGGACAAGAGAAGTAAATCGAGACATTAAAAAGGTGCTCTTAACAAAGCTAATATTTTAAATTTTGACTCTTTTAAACAAGAAGAGTTTGTGTCTTTTCTCTCTAGCAGGAAATACCTACGTGCAAGAACTTCCACTTAGAGCACTCAAGGAACACTCTGCAATCAACTTTTAGACATGCACAGCTTAGCTTTCAATGAATTATTTTATATCTTTACAAAATATGTAACCTGACCTGATGTGGGTTTTGTTCTTGCTTTAGCTGAATGTTTTCACTATGAGAATGCATATAATGAATCTGCTAATGTGGAACTCAACACAGGAGTTTTGCCATTTGATTCAAGTTGAAAAGGAGTAGATCCAGAATGTGCCCAATTCCTAGTTCTAAGCTAATTTTTTTAATGGAAAGATTAACAGTTTTGTGTGACAAATGTGAGGAAACAAGGCTTAAATCAGAAACACCAATAATTGATAGTAGTAATACTCCTAACAGGAGCTCATACAGCAAGTGTATAACCTGTCATCAACAGAGATCAGTACCTTCCTTCTCCACCCCAAGCTCCATTGGGAGTCACAACTACCTCTCGGATGGAATCTGCTTCAGTGTTATAAACCATCAGCTTCAGCGGCTTCCCCTCATGGGATTCAATCAGGGAAAAGAAATCCTCTGACTATGAAAAAAATAAAAGAAAGTAGTAGTTAATAAACCCAAATGTGCAAGTCAACATTTTACACAGTTATTTACTCAATGTGAGTAAATTTATTTACTCAATTTACTCAATATTAAACACCCAGAGACAGAAAAATCACCAATGTAGTTTGATCTTTAGTGGCAACTTATTTATATTATCACACTAAAAAGAAAGATAATGTTTACCTTAACAATAAAGCTTCCGTCATAAAATCAACCTTCCAAAATCCCCCAACACCATCCCCATACCTTTGATTAGATTTATAAAAAAACAAATCCTACAACATACACTTGGCAGGCACAAAGATAATCACTCCCCACTGGAAGGAACATGGACCCTACCTCCTGGAGAATCTGATCAGATCCAACAACATAGTCAGTGTATGGCTGGAGACCAGCCAGAGCTGCAGGAGATGAAGGCTCAACATCCTGTGAAAGAATGACACGAGTCATCTGCACCCACAGCAGGATAAACTACCGAGATCCAAAAGAAAAGCTAACTCCCAGAGCAAAGAAGGAAGGAACATTTTGTTAATGGGATAAAAAAGTTCTTGAATAGTCTACATCTATGTGTGACATCCTGTAAAACATGCTGAGTAAGAAAGATGAGGATGCTATCAATTTAAAATAACATCCTCTGAAGGTGTTGAGAAATTGCATTTACTTAAACAACCAAAACATAAACATTCTTTCCTATGTAGTTCTACTCTTTCAGCTCTTTTGTGGTGCTTTTTGTAACATTAATATTAATTTAATGAAGTTTAGCCAAGACAGAAACACCAATTAGGCCAGAATGTTTTTGCTTTTGCCATTGACTCTTCAACATAAAATGAAAAAACCCTTCTCACCTACACTGTTTGGTCCAGTTGGGATGGAGTTATTTTTGTCGCTGTCACTGGCAACAGTAACACCACCCACTCCTTGTCCCTACTCAAATAGCTCAGACAAACCTTCAGGACTGTGTTCCCTTTCCTCTGTGTGACTGCAGCACTGTACTTTACATAACAGTTACTGCTAAACATCACCCTGTAAAACAAGGTTACATGAACAAAAAGCCACCCAAGAACTCCTCCTCACCAGAACATGACAGACGTGTTCATTGGCTCCCTGGAAGCTGCAGAACCTCACGCTGGCTCCAAGGAGGCCTTGTCCTCCCCACATGTTACTGGGGATCACCTCAACCTCTCGTATTTTCATTGTTTTCATGTTATACACCTCCAGCTTCACTGCTTTCTCAGCATTTGCCTTCAGCAGGTCTTTCAACATATTGTTTTCCTTGTTCTGTAGAGCAGAGATACAGGATTAGCGTTATTTCCAATTGCACCTGTAACACGTCACATCTGTGGCAGAATTTGAATACAAAGAACCAAAACCATCAAAGTTTAGGCTCTGTGGTTCACAAACACAGTTCCATTTTCTTTTACGAGAAAGCAGTCAGTTCTGTCAACACACGTCCCTTTCCATAAATACTTCCTATTATTCCACTTCATCACTGGCATTCCTGTCCTTCACAACTGCTATTAAATAATACCAGCAGTATCAGATGTGTAGTCTAACAATGAGCAGCAATATTTCACTTCATGTCTCTGAGCCCCATCCCTCTTCAACAGCCCTTCAAAGTCACTGCAAACTGACTGTGAAATAATATCTTCATTTCTGTCATGTTAGAAGATTAAATGATCTTCCCCCAAATCCACCCTTAAAATGATCACTTCCAAAAAAGATATCTCCACTCATAAAACCAAGACAACCTTAATGAATTCAGCCTGTATGTGGTTAGGGTGGAGCATACCAGGCAAAGCTCTGAGCCTTTTAAATAAAGTAACAAAACCCCAACAAACCCCATCAGACCAAAACTCAACTCTTCTCTCATAACTCAACACACAGGAGCTGTGTTCTCGGGCTCAAAAGTGTAAGTAGACAGGCTATGATTATTTTTCATGTTTTATCAAATGCTGAAAGAAGTTTGTTTAAACAAATGTTGAGCTCTGATTATTGACTCACCAGTTCAGTATTCACCTTGTGGTAGAAAATACGTACGAATGAGCAATAATATAAACATTGTGTTAACTTGTTAAGAAGTTAAGCTGAGTAAAGGCAGACACAAAACCTTTTCCTCAAACTTGGATCTAGCCAAAGAGACTTTGAACACCTGCAAGTTTTACTGTAGTTTTAATGTCCAATGTGAAAAGTTCCTCTATGTGTGACAGTTTTGGGTTTTACCTTTCATCACTACAGCGCCCACATTTCATGTAGGGTGGAAAACAACACTGAAATCATTTGAGACTTACAAGCCTCGTGTGTCCTATGGCAATGATGAAATCAAAGAAAGGTTCCAGTCCTCCTTTTTGGGCTGGGGAGTTTTCTTGAACCTGCAGAACACACATTTTATCGTTAGTCTACATTGATCTCCAGTTACATAAGTGAAAGTGTTAATCTTTCCACTTGATTCAATATTTACTTTTGAGTTGAGCCAGAGATAAGGCACCAAATGACTGCCCTCAAGAAGTAGTCCATAATTAAGACCTTGCTTTTATAAAACTATGGACAACAGATGTCCAAATCAAGCTGTAAAAAGCAGGTTTTGAACCCCATATCAGACACAAATGTTGCGATTCAGAGTTCACCAGAGCCTGGAATTATTAAATACTGAATGCTTTGGAGAAAGGCTTGGTTTTCAACATGCTGCTTCAGGATTTTCTTCCATGATTCTAACAACCTGAGCACAGTGAGAGTCCCCACTTGCATCAGAGCCATTTTTCCATGAACACAACTGACAGATGGATTCCCACATTTCCAGTCCATTGGAACAGGAACACTTACACAAGAGCACTACAAACACACACCTGCCCACAAGTTCTGGTCAGGAAAACTGCCACCACTTACGAAAGATTCCTAAGAAATCAGAGTTGGGACATCTCAATTTCATTATAACCAAGGTTGTCATAGAAGAGATGTCATAAATATAGAGAATACTCATTAAAACACAGTCATACCAGGAAAAACCCCCCCAAAAGTTCACAGATTACATGAGAGTCCACCCACTTCAAGGTAAACTGACAAAGCAAGATGGTGTTAAGGAATCACTGCAAACCTACTGACAGTTTGCTCTTAACTTCACTTTTTGTTAACTCAGCAGCCCTTAACCTCAGATATATTTGACTCCTGAGGGCCACCTCACAATTTAAGCACAAAATTACAACCCACACATCATCTAAAGGAAGTTCATTGCTACATCTTATATTTGGTCTGGTGTTACCAAAATGCTAGATATGTACTTTTACTTTTTTTTAATAGATAAAGTTGTATTGTTATTGGGGCTTTTGCTGGCAGAACTGTCTGTAAAAGTTATAAAATATATTTAATAGCATAGTTACTTCAGCAAAAGCTTCTAAGCAAAAGTAAGAATAAAAATCATGCTTTATTATTAAACAGTCGAGACTGAGCACTGTAACTACAGCTGGAGTAGAAGTATTAACTTTCATCACAACCCTGAACTGCGTCAAAAGCAAACAGGCAGCTTTATACTGATGCTGAGAAACACAGAATGCAGATGAAGTGGAAAGCAGCACGTGGCAGTAAAGCTGCCATTCTTATTCCAGGGAGGGAAAATACCCACGAAAAGAAACGATAATTCATGCAACAGCTGTTACCAGCAACACCTCTGCCCATCCTTAAACTTCCAGATATGCATTCACACCACTGTACGTGCAGACAATCTGCTAAAGAGAGCAGTTCCAACAAACTTGCATCTACATCTGGGAGAGGCAGCCACGGAGGAAAACACCGCTGGAGCGGGAATTAACGCCCTAACAAGATGCTGTGAAGATCCACAGAGAAGGGAGTAGAGAAAGGAGGGCAGCAGGGAGGAAAGAAGGGGAATAGGTAGAGAGAAGAACAGGGAAAGAAGAGCAGAGAGACAGAACAGGGAGAGATGGAGGGGAGCAGAAAGAGAAGGGGCACCGGGAGGGGAGCAGGGAGAAAAGGAGCGGAGGAGGGAGGGAAGAAGGGCTGTTCTACTCTTAAACTACTTCAGGTTCCCCGAGAGCAGCCGTACAGGCTCCCCCGAGCTGTTCGGCACCGAAGTCCCGGCCTCGAGCCCGCTGCAGCCGCCAGGATGGGCACCCGCTGGTACCGGGAGCGGCGCGGCCGCCCCGCCCCTGCCGGCGTGGCAGCTCCGGGAAGGAGCCGACAGGTGGGAAGCAGGGCGGCACAGCCAGCACGGGCGGGATGCGGGAGCGGGACCCCGCCGGACCCGCCTCAGCGCCCGCCACNGCGGGGCCAGCGCTGAATTCCCAGCGTCACGAAATCGCCGAACCGCAGAATTATTTGGGTCGGAAAAGAGCTCCGGGATCGCTGAATCCAACCTATCAACGAACCCCACCATGGCGACAGACCATGGCACTGAGTGCCACATCCAGTCTTCCCTCAAACACCTCCACCACCTCCCTGGGCAACCCATTCCAGTGTCTAATCACCCTTTCAGTGAAGAAATTCCTCCTAATGTCCAACCTGAAACTCCCCTGGCACAGTTTAAGACTATGGAAAAAAACCCAAAACCTGTCCACTACTGTTCTCATTTTAGCAGCCTTTAAAAATTATTCCCCTCTTAGTANCTCCCCCCCCTCCCCCCTCCCCCTCTCCCCCTCCCCGCGGGCCCGGTGGCGGCCGCCTCACCCCGTGCACGTGGAAGCCCTCGGCGCCGCCGCCGGGGCCCTCGGAGCTGGATCCCAGCCCCATGGCGGCCGCCCCGCCACCGCTCCGCCGGGACCCGAGCGGACCCGGCCCTCAGGCGGCGCCGGCCCCGAGCATCGCCCTCACGCCGNGCAACCCATTCCAGTGTCTAATCACCCTTTCAGTGAAGAAATTCCTCCTAATGTCCAACCTGAAACTCCCCTGGCACAGTTTAAGACTATGGAAAAAAACCCAAAACCTGTCCACTACTGTTCTCATTTTAGCAGCCTTTAAAAATTATTCCCCTCTTAGTATAATCCAGAAAGAGATTATTGCTATTTTTTGTGTTTCTGTTCCTCTCCGTAGGCACAGAATTGTGCTCAAGAGCAGTATTTCTACCAGCTGAGACAACTTATAGCATTAATAGCTGAAGAAGCAAATCAATAGTCCAGTGTTGCTGTTTTCCAAGGTGTTTTCCAAGGTTCACTAAGAAGTTGTGGTATTTCCACCCCCCTGAAATTTCATGTCTGCTCCACTGTGTTCTGCCTAGGATGGATCCTTCTGATTCTGCCTTAACTCATGCATGGAAAAGTTCTGAAAGTTTTAAAAGTAGCAGAATTAATTTGAAGTGTTATCATATTAATATAGTTTCAATGCTAGTTATATTTTCTGCATGAGCATTTTCATTTCTGTATATAAGTATTGATTTCATTAAAACTCCATGGCATTACTGCTCTCACCTCCAAGATCTCATTTTTCCAAAGGATCCATCCACATAATCTCTGTGGTTCAAGTGTGATGCATAAAAACAGAAGAGAAAAAAAAAACCCTGCTTTTTTCGTCCTCTGCCTCTGCTTCCAAGTGAAATTCTTGCATTCTCTGTCACTTCAGGAGCTATTTATGCTTGAAAATCCACACACATTGGTTCATATTTGTCCAAAGAAAGCACAGGATATTCTCAGAAGCATTTTTAAGTAACTTTTCCCTGGAGTTGTCTCTAAGCTGTGACTGCAGATCCATGCATCACATTCATCGAGCAGATGGGAAGTAAAAGTATTCAGAAAAAAAAAAAAATTATGCTTAACGTTCATCTGTGGGTGAATTTTTTGCTGTGTATATTTGGGAACCTGATCTCATAGTTGTATTTTGTATTAAGCTGGTTTTCTTCAGAATGTTTTTTGTGACAGGTGAGCCAAGGAGGAGCTGCAGTGCTGGCCGTGTAATTGTATTTCTACAGTCAAAATGAGAAACCTTTCTTCAGACGTACCAAAAGCAGATGCCAGAGAGTCTGATCCCAGTACTAAATTAGGAAATACAACACCATAACCAAAAAAAAAAAAAANAAAAACCAAAAAAAAAAAAAAAAAAAAAAAAAAAAAAAAAAAAGGAAAATCCAGAGGAATTCTTCGTGTTTGTGTTTATCACAGAAGGCAGTGAAGAGGTTTCCATTCCCAAACCTTTCTTTGCATTGCCTTGTGTTGAGGTGGAGGTGAAAGAGCCCGTGACCAGAGAAAACAAAGAGTCAGTTTGCAGGAATAGGTGGTACTTGCCCCATCCTTCTGGAGGAACAGGGGAATGAGCTGGCACACCCCAAGCACAGGTTTTGTACCATGTGCTCAAAAGACTTTGGCTGCAGGGGACTGGGAAGTGCCAAACACAGAATTTTTACGAAGGAATTCTGGCAGAGACCTGGAGGGGAGGTCTGTAAGCCTTAATAAAGTAATAGAAACTACAATAAATAGCAGTTTTAGTGGGTACCTGAGTATTACATCCTTGGGAAGAGCCAGCATGGCTCTGACAAAGGGCTGTCCCTCTCACACATCTGGAAACACACAGAAAAGAGCGATCTGCTTGCTTGGATTTCACAGGCTCCCTCATCAAAGCATTATCGAGGTTTTTTTAAGGAAACTGAACAGCAGAGCTTTGAGTTATATTTATTTCGATGAGTGGCTAAAATATGAGAAATAGATAATGAGAGTGAATGATCACTGAAAGATCATCCAAAGAGTTAGCAAATAAAAACAAACGTTGGTTTTCCTCATAATCAAAAAGCCTGGAAAGAGAGATACGCAGTGAGATGACAAAAGGTGTAAAAATATAGATGAAGTGGTCTTTTTTTTAACTTATGCCTTCACATTTTGCTTGTCACAAGTGTCAACAGTCTGAAACTTGGCCATCCATTAGTCCAGTGTTTCATCCACCTCTGCAGGTTAAATTAGGAGTTGTAGAACAAAAGAAACCTAGGGGTGATTTAGTAAATGTAGGCGTGTTTTAATTATTATTTTATCTAATTTACTAAAGAAACTGGTACCAAAAATAGTGCTGCTGTCAATAAATTACTGGAAAAAAAAATCTAATCTGCCCTGGGCCACTCTTTTGCAGCAGTTTTGTTTGTTTGGAAAAATACTTTAGCTCATATTTATTCAACACTTGAGCAGCACTTCCATATTAAATTTGTCAGCTTACCCGGAGCCCAGAGACTCCAATAAATTATTAAAGAGCAGCATTGCATAGCAGGATTTGTAGTGACACATTGTGTCTTCTCGCAGAGAGAAATCAAGCTTTATTTTCATGCAGCTCCCTTGAGGATGATTCTGTGCTGTACTAAAGATTTGCTTTAAATGGTTGCATGGGTGCTTCTGGAACATCAGCACAAAACTGTTTCAGACACGAGAGAAGAAAGTTATTAGTTCGATTAGAGGCAATAAATTTTAGGAAAACAAAGGTCTGTCAGTGGAGAATTATGTATATAATGTGTATATGAATATATGTGTTATATGTTCAATGCGACATTTTGCAAAAATATTTAATTTTTTAAAAATATACTTTCTAAAACAGAAAACTTACTGCTCTGCTTTCCAATCCAGCAAATGTTGAGTAATTTTGGTTTCAGCACCACGCTCTGAGGAGCCCTGCATGTGTGTTTCAAGCATTAGGAAGGGTTTTATTTCATTCAAATTTTGTTGCTGTTACATCACTTTTCAAAATTTTACACATTTAGCAGATTTTGGTTTAGTCTTTAGAATCTGAATATTTTAGTTTTTTGATTGTGAAGCTGGTTTAGAGCTGGAAAATCAAAGAAACCAGAAGAATGCAGGGATAATTAATTATATTATGCAAGACTGTTTTTATAGCTAATGGATAAAAATTATGAAGGACTTGACAGAAGGCTGGAAATGTCTCCTGATCTTAGAGGGAGTGTATCAATGGTATTTCATCCATAACAAGGCAGAAGGCCTCACTACTTAAAAAGTAAAATGAGATCATTAGACTTTTAGCCAAATATGAATAAGTATAAATATGTAAAAACTAATGTATACTGTACCTAAGTTTATAATTATCTAGATTACATTTCTTGTTTACTATAAAAACTGGGATAATTCATTGATTTTTTTTTTTAGTGGATATTTCTATATTATTCAAAAACTTTTTCAGATGAGGAAGAATGTTTATTTGTTTCTACGGAGGGAAAATAAAATAATCTTTGGGGTTAAAACTGTTTTATTGTGTCTACTTTCATTTGGTTGTAACTTTGGAATTGCTTTGATGTAATTATATGCCAGAGGCAAGGAGGCTGGAATCAAAGAGCTTTCTGAACTGGTCTTACTGACTGTTCCACTAAGAGGCAAATCCTGACCTAGTGACAAAAAGATGCAAGGATTTTAGGAAGATTTTCCAGCCTCTTCTCCCTGTGGCTTTTTTTTTTTTTTTCTGTGATTATTCTTTCCTCATTAGTTGTGTTGTACAGGAAACAGTCTGCATTTAAAAGTTTAAGTTTCTGCATTTAAAAGAGTTTCTGAAAACAGGCAAAGGAGACTTTTTGGTCCCATGTGACACCAAACAAAGCTGGCACCTTCATGTCATCAAAACTGGTAAATCCATAAATGGTGGATGAAAAATGTTGTCAAATTTCTTAGCAAACACTTTTTGAAATTTTACTTTTTAAAATTTTATTCTGTTAATTGTGTATTAGACAGTGAAAATGGGATTGTATTGTTGTTAATAAACAGCTAAGATTAATACTTTAGGTATTCTCCCAAACAGTTTGTCAACAGAGGATTTTCCTGTTATGGTAAAGTCAGCCCATGATAAAAACCAGCTAATTGGTGATGCAAGGTTAAAACCTTAACAACTGACAATTTATTGTGGTTGTTACAAGGCTTTAAGCCACTACAAATACTGCAATGTTATGGCATTTCCACACAACGATATCTGCATCAGGTCTTTGCTTTTGCAGATACTGAATTTTGAAGGAAATGCCATTTAGCATTCATGGCAATGGAACTAAAACAATGTAATCCAGAACTGGCAGATCCTGCAGAGAACTGAACACTTTAAATGCTTATTTTTCAAAGCTCTTTGTGAGCTTGGCAATTACAGCTTGCCTGTACCATTCTTTTCTAAAATATTGGTCTTTTCTAAATGTTCCTATGTAAATGTGAGATGTGTGCTGACTGCTCTACATTTAGATATGTAGATACAGTATAAAAAGCTGCAGCTGAGTTAGTTGTAGGTTTCTTTTTTCAGTCGGTGGAGAAAATTTCAGGCAATTCTTGGCTGTAGCTGTTATTAAAGATTTCTCAAGGCTGTTGTACAAGTAATTTTTCAGTACAGCAGAAGGACTGTGTAGTGTGAATAAAGATCTTTGGCCTCTTTTAGAACTGTTTTGCTGTAGAACTCATCAGAAATTAAGGAATAAAGGAATAGCCATTCAAAATCTCAAAGGATTAGTGTTTTCAAATACTGACTGTCTGAAATCAGCAAGCTTCAGAAGTAAGCTTGCAATGCAGAGGAAATTCCGTGAACGAGTTTAATTTGTTAAGAATGATGAAAAATATGAATAGAACATTAGTTCTTCCCTCATTATCAATGCAAAATATTTGTGTGGCAATAGGCCTATAATAAATTTCAAGATTATCAAAGAAGTTGACCCTAAACAATGTTTTGGTCAAAATAATTGGGAGTAGGAACTAAACGTTACTGAGGACAATAATGTTTACAGAAAGTCATTATTCAAAATCAAAAGGAAGAGCATCTCGTGGATCGAACCAGTTTAAATTACATTTTCTTAAGGAGATTCATTTCATCTTCCACTTGTGCAGATGATGTGCAGGACCTGTATCATGTGAACAATTGAATTTAATCCTGAACAATTATGTATCCGACAGGATTATCCACTTCACTGGCAAATACTAATACATCTGTCACAATCTTCAGTCAAATTTATTTATACTTCTTGGAAGGCAGGCACAGGATGCTCATGAATGGAAATTCTAACAGTGATTAGACAACATTTTCATATTTGCATCATACATAAACTATTTAAATGATCATCACCTTGTTAACAGTATCACCCTTCAGAACTTGTAAAGCATTGACTCTTTTAACCTTGGAGAAGCATAAAGAAAGATAATTCTACATTTAAGAGTTGCCAGGCAGGGGCAAAGATTCAGCTGTATCCAGTTCTGTGGATTTTGTTGCACTGTGTGTTTCAAGCCTCCCTCTTGTATTCACAAAAGAGAATTTCCATTTCATAGAAATAAGAAACTGATGGTAAAGGAAGTTATGGTGCTTCCAAATCTCTAGAGTGCACCTACATTCAGTAGAGTTGTATGGAGCATAATATGAGTTTTAACAGTCTGATTTTTCTTGTTACTAAGCCTTGCAGAGACTACACAGCTCCTTCTTTAGTCTCCTTTACCGTACCACTGTTCCAGTGCTATCAGAGCTGCTGGGGTTGGTAGGTAAAGGTATTTCCTGTGCAAACAGAGCTCTTGGAAATGTTCCAGCACTTAAGCAGCGCTGCTGGATGCAGGAACTGCTCAGCTGGGCTGGAAGCAGTCAGTAATGCAGCCATCAGCACACTGAAATAACTGGGGTTTTGGGATAAATCACCTCAGAGCTTCGGGAGTGAAGGGGTCTCCCAAGGAATGGTTGAGGTTGGAAGAGACCTCGGAGGTCACCTGGTCCAAAGTGCCTCGAGCCAGCTCTCCAGGGCAGTGTCAGCCTGCCAGCCCAGCGAGGATGTGTCAGGCACTTCAAAGGCTTTGTGAGACAATGCTCAAGTGGCTGAGTCACTCCCAGGGGACTCTGAAGAGTCTGAGCTGATTAACTCTCCAGGCTCCAGCCCCTTTATGATGATTGTAGCTTTACTGGACTTGTTCCAGGAGATGAATGTTTTCCCTTGCACTGGGGAGCCCAGAACTGGGCACAGTTCTGCAGGAATTCTGTCCAACAGCTGCTGAACAGAGTGGGAATTTCTTCCCTTGACCTGCTGGCTACACTCCAGCTGATCCAGCGCAACACATGGCCGGGGGCTCACTGGCTCATGTCCAATTT
Organism: Dicrurus megarhynchus; assembly: GCA_013399195.1. Classification (NCBI taxonomy): domain Eukaryota; kingdom Metazoa; phylum Chordata; class Aves; order Passeriformes; family Dicruridae; genus Dicrurus; species Dicrurus megarhynchus. The sequence goes on from VXAD01007415.1 coordinate 2,158,938, forward strand.
GTTGTTCACCAGGACTCACAGATCCTCTTCTGCAGAGCTGCTTTCCAGCCAGTCATTGACTTCAGTCCTCTGGTTTGGACCAGGAAAAGGTGATCTCAAGGTTCCCTTCTCTTCCAAAGGACACACAGACACACGTGAAACTGCTCTGAAAAACTTTCAGAAATTGTTGTGATTGTTGCTTCATTTTCCTGCACTCTTCATCATTGCTGCAGGTTTTTGAAACACAGCAGAGGACACAGAACCCTGACCCTTTGAAGGAGCCAGGACCAATTTCTTCCCGGCAGAATTTGGCAGCAGTGATTAATGTCCAGCACCATCAGCACCAGGACCATGTACAAGCTGCTGAAAGCTATAAAGATGCATTAACCTCTACTCCAACAGATAGTAAGAAAGTACTTTTTAAAATCTCAATCGGCATCTCACTATACAAGGTGAGAGAAGTTGTTCTCTTGGTGTCACATCCTCAAAAATATAGAAAAGGAAATACTGCTTAATTTTTCAAAACCATGGAATTATTATGGTGGAATTTTTAAATCGTATTTCTGACATTGAAATGGAATAACAACCAAAAAGGAACATGAACATAAAAAGGAAATCCAGCCATGTTAGCAATTTTTGTACTTATTTATCCATTAAGTAAAATGAATCAAATTGAAAAATATTTTAAAATTCATATGTCGTACAGTAAATCATCAGAAGAGAGCATCATATTACAAATATAAAAATAAGATCACACTCAACAGAAAGGAAAATTGCTCAGGTATAGTTTTCTACTCACAGTAAAAGCCAGTTCTTAAAGCCCATGAATTATTGGTTTGGAAAAACTCCCATTTACATTTGTGAATGTTTGATTCTCAGCGCCATTAACTGGCAGAAAATTGCATTGAACTAAGGATGAATTCCATCTACACTTTTACTGAGAATTAATGATATGCAACATATCACAAGCTTTAATGTCTTGCAGCTTCATTTAAATAGAACAGCCATTAACATTTTGCAGGATTGCTCTGATTTTCAAAGAGAGGCCATCTCCTTGTTATTTGTACTTGACTTCCTCCGTGTTTCCTCTACTTGTTTATTCATGATAGAAATTATGTTAGGCCTGTCACTTCAGATAATTAATGATGCACAAGAAAAATCAGCAAAGAATACCCTTGGCTGATTATTCATAATTACTCAGATACTGCAATAGTTGTGCTAATGGGGAAATCTATCTTTGATTTAATTATAAAACTAGATTGAAATTGTTTTGGGAAAAAAAAATTGATCTGCTCTGTTTCTTTTATGATAGAACTCAGTAGAAGGAAAATAAGAGGCTCTTGATACTTATTACAATTGTTATCTAAATACTTCATTTTTAATTACTTCTTATTTTCTCAGACAATAATGAAGTTGGCTTATTTTAATTTGGGTGATTGATTATCAAGATGCAATAACTGTTTCTCCAGTCTACACACCAGCACACTGTTTCTACATAAAAGCACTAAGCAGGAAATTGCTCCATGAGATAGGTTGGCATCGCTGATTTTTTTTCCAGAGAAAGTCAGAGAAAAGGAGTAAAGGAGTAAAGGAATGAAATTATGAAAATGAGAGATCTGTCTTCCCTAAATACTGTCTCTGTAGGACAGAAAAAAATATTTACTCAATACACAAGCCTGAAAATAGAAGAAATGTTTGGGGTTTGTGGGTAATTGTCACCAAAGTGGTGACACAGATACATCCATCCTTTCTTGTGTGACATCTAATGATGGGTTTGGAACTCTTCCTAACCAGGGGAAATATTCTACATGCTTCTGGGGATGGTAATATTAGTTCTTTTTTTATCTATTCTGATAGTATTTAAAGTAAGCAGATTTGGAATATTGTTTAATGCCAGTTCATGTGTAGGGCTTTTTATTTGTGCATCTCCTTTTATTTTCACAAGTTTTTGTCTTCTAGATGAGGAGAGATCTCATGTTCAGGAAACAAAAATATGAAGAGGCAATAAACCTTTACCAGAATGTTGCAGAAAAATCATAGGTACATAACATTAAATAAGCTTAAAAATTTTGATTTTTTTCAGATTTCCACTCCAAGCTTTAAAAAAACAACTCATGAAAATATGAAAACTCTGTTTTCTTAATTTCACCTACAAAATTTTCCCCTTCTGGGTAAAATCCAGGATTTCACAGGAGTGTCTGTAGTGTGACATGGAGAATTAATAGATCTGACAGGTTTGGAAGAGCTTTCTGCTTCTGGAACCTGGAGATGTCAGCAGCATCTGAATTCCTCTTGGCTCTGTGACTTTGCCATTATTTTTTTTAAAAACCTTACCCTTTTCTCAAGAGATAAACAGCATTGCTGTATCTGATTAATTACAGGCACAAAACAAAGCAAAATTAAGTCTGCATGACTTAAGCCAATATTTAATTTTTTCCAGATCTGATATCATCTGAGTTATTGAAAGGTAGAGATAAAATGTACTTCAATGCTTTATAATTTTTAGGTAACTCTTCAGCCCTGGAAATATTAAAATTGCTGAAAAGTAGTAACCTTAATAAAACCGGAAAAAAAATTAAAATTTTAAAAGAAATTCTTTGGAATGTTGAAGAAAAGATAAACTTTGGAATCTGGCTATAACAACTTCAAAGGACTCTACTGCTGGTAAGGCATGCAAGGGAATGTTTGTGGATTTGGGATTTTCAGAGCAACACCTCTGTGCAGTTTGTGTGACTGCTGTAAGGCTCAGTTTGCAACCCAGATTGTCTGTAGCTGGAATCTGTTCCCATCTTTAGTGATTATGGGATGTTTGCTCAGGGTGGGTTTCTACAGGCCTGGGATGTGTGAGAGTGGATGGCACAGATCTTCCATTCTGCACGGGACTGTGCCTGCAGCGCTGGATAAAAAGCGCAGTAAAATGTTCATTGTTTAGATGTGCAATTTATTAACTTCTGAGCATTGGTGTCCAGCTACAAATCCAGCTACCCCTCAAGAACTTGCTGTACTGAGATGGGAAGGTCCTGCTCCTCCTCCAGCCTTAGTTCTTGCCGCAGGGTCTCACCTGCCCCTTTAATTCTGCACCCGATTCAGCTTTCTGAAACAGCAGGGAAACGACCAGCAAGAGCAGGAATACATTTTCCCTGGCTTAGTGAATCAAACCGTTTCACCCCGCGAGAGGAAAGGTTCCAGAGCTCAAGGCAAGAGAGGGATCTGTTGCCAGGAATAGAGTGATAACAAGTCACTTCTTTTTGCGGCAACAAGCTGTGAGAGCAGCTCAGCCGTGCCTGTAACTTCACCCCTGGCACAGCTGAGCATCGCTTTGAGCTGTGCGCGTACCTGTAACCGGAGAGCCACGAGTCAGTGCCCCAATGCTCCGAGCTCCTCTGGTAGATAAATCACCCTCCCCAGCTGCTCGAAGGGATTGTTCCTTCCGGAGCACGGTTGTTAAAGGAAACGCTGCTCTTTATCAACGCCGCTCTTGATTTTATTTGTCATCGTCACCGTAGTGCAGGTGTCTCTTTGTGAATGGTGTTAAGCAGCTCAGTTAACACCTGGCGCGACCCATCGATTCTCTCGCTCAACAAAGGGAGCTTTGGTCCTTTAGCAGAACTCGGGGGTTTGCCGCGATTTCAGGGTGAGAGTGGGAGCATCAGCTTGGAGATTTAAGGGAGAAGTTCAGAGAAATGCAGTCATTTGTGTCCCAGGGAGAGATCTGAACTGGCAGCTTTCCAGCAACACATGCCATTGACAGAGTTTAAAATTATTTAGTGCCTGACAGAACTACTTCATTAATTGCAGCAGCACTCCTTGTCTAAGCATATAATCAGAAACAAGGCACTTAAGCTGTCATGATTCAGTGCAAGAGTTGTGGTACTCGGGAAAAAGCAAACAAACTCATTTTCCTCCGAGGCTGACTTCTTCCTTGGCAGAGTTTATGTGCTTGGTGCCTGATTTCTCTCTTTTAAAGCGGTTGATTTTGCGTTAATCTGTGCATCAGAACTGGCAAACACATGATCTGTAAAACTGTAAGAACTGTGAAGCTATAAATGGCATGTGAAGGATGGCATATGTATGAGAAAACCTGTACATTCATCAATATATTATAAAAAGTTAGACATCTATCTGAAAGAAAACCATGCACTTATTGTTTATGAATTTATATGCAGATCTATGCTGACTGCAAATATTTCAAAATTCTCTTTTTTGTAAAACAACTTTTCTATTTCATGGTGCTTTATATAGGTAAATATGGAAACTGCACACTGAGAAGGTTGGTCAGCCTCTGCTTTTTCCAAACAGGCACATGGACAATTTAGTCAAGCTCTGGGATAATTTGGGAAAGCTGGAAAGGACAGAGAGCTATGAACAGTATGATTCAGATTTGTCCAGATCCTCTGGGGCTTTGGCTCTTCATGTGGCACAGGACCACAACTTCTCTGACAGATGGTTTATAACTTCTGGAAGTGATTTTTCTGCTCTGGTGAACTCAACCACTCCTTCCATTGTTTGGGATAAGACCACATTCCCAAGCTTTGTCTCTATCAAATCCAAGACTTGTACATGCAGGGTTGTCTGTAAGGAAGGTTGGCTGCTATCCTGAGGTTTTCCTGTGCATTTTGATTTAACTGTGAAGTGCAGCACTCATTTGTGCTGTCCTTTTTCAGTGCTTGAACCAAGTTCTGACACTTTGAAAAGGACTAATTTATTTCACCCCTTCCAAGGAGTTATCCTGTTAATCTCCAGGGAGAGAACAATGTGCCACCTCGTCCTCAACTCCTTTAAAGCTCACAATGTTCTCTTTGCTTCAGTCACCGTGAGCCATTGAAGAACAGCGTGAACCTTTTAGAAGCTGGCAGTACTGGCAGTACCCTGTGCTTTGTCCCTGAGGACCTTGCCACTGCCTTTGGCACCGAAACAGGCATTTTGAGTTCTTGTTCCCGGTGTCAAAGCAATCTTCTCTTTCCTTTCCATTCCCACCTTTCTGCATCAGCACATGTTCAGTGCAAAGCTGTCAGCTCTGTCACCCCAGACCCATAAGTGTTCAGCATCCTACCCTGGAGCTGCACAATTCAGTTCTCCTGCAGTCCTTTGCCTTGGATTTATCAGGGCAGGAAGGAGACTCCAATCAGGACCTGCCACGTCTGCAGGTGGACATGTTACCCTAAAATATCAAAACCCATCTGAAAATATTTCAAGTACAGAGTTCCTAACAGCTCTTTGCTGCTACTAAAGAATAAAGGAGGCTGGGAAACCACTGAGGATTTGAGGAACTTGGACACAGTGATTCAAAAACTGCTGTTAAATTTTGCCATTGGAAATCCTCATTAGGATACTGGTTTACCGTCTTGTGGTCTCAGTCAGGTGGTTTGTTTGCCATGGGTCAGAACCATGACCATGAGTAGAGAGTTCTGTTGCTCAACTGCTTTGCAGCATCCAGACTTTTTTAAAAGGTGATAGTGCTCATCACACGCTTTGAGGCTGAAAAGATAAATTGCAATATTTTGCATCAGCATCAGCCTTACAAAGGAGGAATCTGAACAGGGTTTCAGCTGATGAAAAAAATCATTCTGACTCTATTAGTAACCAAATGGGCGCCACACATTTTTTACTCCTGAGTCCAGCTGGCAAGACACATCTCACATCCGTGTGATTAAATTCTTTTATCTCTAAACAAGGGTGTGTGCAACCCAGTTGCCCACTGGAATAATTCCTGGCCCATATTATGCACTAAAATGTGACCAAGTATTGTCTGGGACTGTGGTGGCTGACATGGGGCAAAACCACACCAGGAATTGTGCAAACAGTTTCACAACATAGGCAGCAAAAAGAAATGCCAAGCCCTTGGCTCTGGTAAAGTTTAGTTCTTGGTGTAGAAAGAGATCTGGGTCTGAAGATATGTGTGGAGAAGTTCCCTTCTAGCCAACTAAACCTCTGGATTAAACCTTTGGTCTGGGATTGGTGATGTTGAAGATGCAGAGCATGGAGTTGGTCAGTGTAGCAGCTCTCCTGGGCGCTGCATCAGTTCATCAACATGAATATCCCTCTTTGTACAAAGTCCTGGGGTTTTATTCCTCCGTGGCAAGCGTGGAGAAAAGATGAAAGGCATTCTGATACATCCTATCTTTGCTACTCTTGTTAACAGTCATGTTTGCCTCTTTGCCTGGTTGGAAGGTTCATCCCAGTGATCTGAAAGCTCAAAGTTTGTCATGTTTGGGAATATCACACGGGCTTACATGGAGAAAATCCATCAACCCCACACAGTAACAGGTAATCCCACTGCTGTGACATCAACAGATAAGATACTGCACATGTTCCCATCTTCTTTGCCATCAAGCACTTACCATCAAGTTTAACAGCAGGGAACTAATTTTCCAAGAGCTCCAAACACACCAGTGAAAGTGCTGATTTAAAGTGCTGGCCACGAAATGGGGAGTGGGGGAAGAAGGGATGGGGAACTTCATCCTAAGCAACATAGCTCAAGCAGGAAGGACCAAGTGCAAGGACCTGAGCAGCTGTCCCTGGGTACAGCCCCAGATGAGGCTTCTCAGGTGCTTTTCCTTCTCATTTAGCATTTCCTGCAATGGAGCAGTTTCCACAGACAGCTGAGCACCCAGAGCTGGGAGGGCAAGGCTGCAGCACCTGCTGGTGCACTCACAACCCTTGCCAAGTGGGGTTTGCCAGCAGGGATTCATCTGGTCCTAGTCTGGCCAAGGACCTCCTTCTGGTTTGGGGGTACCCAGTGAGTCCAAGAGCCCTGTGCTTCCTTCCAGCCCTTCATGTACTCGTTTCAGGCCAGGTTTGCCATCCCTGGCCCTGCTGTCCCTGTTCAATGTGCTGGTGTTGGTTTTTCTGCTGTGTTGAGCTTTTGATGGGATACCCTTCCTTTTCAGACCAGGGTGAAAGAGCAGAGGAAGCTGCTGTTCTGCTAAGTTCTTTACTTCCATAGTTTCATAATTTTCTGAAAGCAGAGTTCGAAAGGGTTACATGATAAGGCCAAGCAGCAACAGCAGCAGGCAAACAGCATGCAAAAAACAGCTGCTTCCTCTAATTCTAATTTCTAATTCTTATTCTTTCTTACAGAAGTGTGGATTATATTTGTTAATTGACCAATGAAATTAACACACGATTCTAGTTTTTTTTTTCTTAACCTATCCTGGTCCAATTCTAACATTCATAAATCTTACACAAGTATTACACAGGTATTACACAGATTTGTGTGTATCAGTTTCTATCAGCTCTTTATGTGAACACTCTATCTAAAAAATGTGAACAATATAGTTCTATCTATGTTTTGTCTAAAGTAAAGAAATTCTGTGAAAAGGCAACACTGCTGCAGTACAAACTGTGTTTAAGTTCTCTGTTGCAGCTTTTCAAGGTTTAAGGCACTTAGCATATATTTCTATTAAAAGTTAAAAAGCTATATTGCTATTTCACTTTGGTGTGACTTCATGTATCTCAGCTTGTCCAAAGGTTTTAATTCAACTCCTGTGCTTTGGCTTTCCTCTGGGCCTGAGTCCAGAGGAGCTTTCACTCTAACACTGCTGGATGAGAGCACACCTGCAACTTACCAGCAAGGGAAATCCTGATCCTCAGTCAAAAAAACCTGCACTGTGCACCCAGGTACAGGTGTTCTTCAGCTGCTGTCTTCTCAGGGGCTCTTGTTGGTTTGGCTGGAACATGTGGCACTGCAAACACAGTTAAACTGCAGCTGAACTACACCAACCAGAGAAAACTGAGCCACATCCACCCACCCATACGTGGAGTAACTCAGCCTTTTTCTGCTCTTTATGTTGAGCTTCCTGAAACTGGCTGAAATTCTGTTCTTTCAGATACATTTTTTGTGTGTATTTCCCTACATCCATCGCTTTGAGGCCACGGGTTGGGTTTTTTATTCCAGAAGTTCTGGTGTTGAGAAAAACAGGCATGGCAGGGTGTGTGCCTTTCTTTTTACACCAGCATGAGCGATGTCAGAAAGAAGAAAGGAGGGAAGATAAGAGAAAGGTGCCTTGATTTTATTCCCTGAGCATACAACTGAGGTAAAAATGTGTCACTCTTGAGTGCATGAATATACATGCAGGAAAAGCACAAATGTACATACTGACAACCCACTTAGATACAGAATATTAGTTTCTAGCCATTCTTATTTTACCATCTTTTCACTTTAAAAAATAAAGGGAAATGCAGCACTTCTAAAAACCTCCATGCTGCAGGAGTAGGATGGCATCAGCTACAGAGCAGGTGTGCAGGTTGTAGCAGTTTAAGGTGATGAATTTCCAGTCTGGGGCACGGTGTGATTTATGAGATAATTAGGAAACCACATGCGTAACCACCCTGTTTACACGTGTGGCAGTCAGGATTTATAGACAAAAACTGCATTTTGCTTTATATTAGTCACTCTTCGAGAAACTGGGAAATGCCATCGAGAATTTAATACTGCGGTAATTGAGATAAATAGAATGAAGAGGGGCAACAGGGTGTAAGAACAGCAGAAAAGTTATTAAAGGAGTTTTGTCCTTGTTTGCAAGAGGGCCCAAATCATCTAAAGACATTACAGGAATACTGTGTAATGGCTCCTACAGACAGAAAAGATGTAGAAAAAGCTCTCAGTCTACTTGTAGAAATTGAAAAAAATAATTGGTTAAAATAGTCTTTAGGTCTTTTCATGCACATTCCTTCCTGTTACAAATTACACATAAGCTCCTGATTTGCTTTTCCACTTTTTTTCTTCCCAGTGAATAGCATTTTCTTTTTCACTTTAAATGAAAAGCACTGACATTAAATTAATAAGCATATTAAACTACCATATATGAATGTTTTTACTATTTTTTCCATGTTGAGTAAGGACTCTGAGACAGAATGTAAGCTGTTTATCTTGTACTTTTTCCTCTTTACTTAAAGTCAAAGTGAACATTTCCAGTAAGCACAGTGGGCAAGATTCTGAAGTCATTAAGACTAAAGTTTTCCTTTCATTTCAGTGGAGTCAGGAGTGTTTAGAATGTTCCACAGAGTAATTTTTCTAAAGCATACCATTTATTTTCTTGTAGAAAAATCACACCCATAACTCTTAAGTGTTATGGGACTGAAATCTATGGATTTCAGTAAACTGCTTTCTAGTGCAATGGTTACTTAAATACTGAAATGGGAGATTGAGTTATGGACTGAAGGTTCTGCAGAATTTGGAGCACAGTCAAGTTACTCTGCTGTTAGAAGTAAATAAATAAGACATTATTTCTCAAGGCTTTTCTCTAAGTTCTGTGTGGTGCTTAAATAATATGAATTACTGATGTTTTACTCCTCTCCTTAGATTTTTCAATGTAATCAAATCAATATTGGGAAATAACAGTGTGAAATTATGACTAACTGAGCACTTCGGTCTGCCCCAACAAAACATTTCATTATGAGCTGCAAATGAACACTTAATGATTTTAATGAAGCTTTATGAATGCTCAAAATTAATCATCAATCATTAAACATATTAAAGCAGGTAGCAAGTTTTGCTGCCTAAAGAAGCCCTTTGACCTTGGTTTGATGAGCAGTGTTTTGGATAATTAAGAGGCTAACCATCCAAATTCTTCATACTGCACTGAGGAAACATTGTCACACTGACAGCAGCCAGCTGTAAAATGTTATTCCTGAAAATTGTATCATTGCCTGTACCCTCTGGAGTACCAATTGTATCAATGATACAATCTCTGGGGAGATGGTTTTCTTTTTGTATCTTGTCTGCTTGGACATGCTGAAGAGCTTTAACAGGGGATTTAGTGACAAGAACTTTTGATTCATCTATTCCATCTAGTTTGTCAATAATATGTTGTCCTAATATAAAGATTTGATATATAGATTTCATATTTAATATATAAATTCTTTTATATTATGAGATTCTGTCTGTAGGCATTCAGGTGCGCAGCTGTGCCGCTGCCTCACCACCCTCACAGGGAAGAATTTCTTCCTAAATATCTAATCCAAACCTGCCCTCTGTCAGTTTGAAGCCATTTCCTCTTGTCCCACCACTCCATGTCCTTGTCAGAAGTCCCTCTCCAGCTCTCCTGTAGCTCCTTTAGGTGCTAGAAGGTGCTCTAAGCTGCTATTTTCTTGGAAGGAAAGCATTCAAATTATTTTGACGGTGACCCAAGTCCGTGTGATACTTAAAACAGAACGCCAAGGCCAGAATTCAAGTCAAACCATTAGCAAAAGTGAACTGGGTGTTGTCAGATGCTGCTGATGATAAAAAAAAGTGGGGTGATAATTGTTGTTACTCATCTCCCCATTCACTGAGCCTTATGGCCTGGTTTACTCTCTGAGTAGAACATGTGCCAAAGCAGTCCTGAATCCATCACCTCCCCTGATGCTGCAGAAAGGTTTTAAATAAAACCAGGAACTCTGTCATATGCAGTAGTCTGTGTTAAGAACATTATATAAAGCCTGACATCTCCAGCAACCCCCAGGACTTGGGATTTCTCCTGCCCAGCTGCAGGAACCCAGCCTGGCATGCCCTCAGTGGGAACCTGCTGTGTGATCTCCTACTTACCTCCTAGTCAGAGAATCATGGAATCATTAAGGTTGGAAAAGACCTCTAAGACCATCAAGTCCAACCACTTGTCCTGCACATCCCCTTTGAATATCCCAAATCCTCAAGTTCATCTTCTTTTTCCCTTCTTATCAGCAGCACCTTCCCAATTAGCTCCCTCCAAAGCTCAGTTCTGGTCTGGAGATTTTGTTCTTCATCCCCACCCTGTTTATCCCTTGTCTACCAGACTTATGTGCCTGTGTTTTGGTTATCCCTTTCCCTTTTACTTGTTTTCCCCTGGGAACTAAAAAAGCCCTTGATCTTGTAACTTTAACGAGTCAGACGCTCTCATATTCCATGTGCCTCCAACAGTCTGTATATCAAATTCGTTCAAAAAAGTGCTCTCAGACCAGAGTTTCTGCGTGCATTAGAACTTCCCTGCACCTCAGCTGCCCTATAAATTTATCAGGCACCATTTCTCATGAATGTGTACATCCAGTGTGTGCTAAACTGGGATGCTGTTCAGCCCATTGCCCTTTCCATCAAACATCACATCAGTAAATGTGGATTGTGTCTGTATTTCATGAGACCAACTTTAAATCTGATAAACATGTTTACCATTAAAGTGAGTATATATGTATGTATGTCTGGAATTCAGCTTGTGCTTTAAGGGCTCCCCGAAAGATGAGTTTCTTTCTGTGCTCAGTAACTCGCACTGGATCACATCAAGTCCACCCAAATATCCTTATTTGCTTGTACAGTCTCAGAATCTTTCCCCATCGTCCATCCTATCCCACATGCTACCACCCTTTATGCTTCCCATCACTCCTAAAATGTTCTACTCCCCCAGAAAATTCTTCTGTCATCGAAATATTTAATTCTGATCCTGTGTGAAAAAGGACAAAAGGCTGTATACTAATTAAAGAGTGCTAGATCACTAATTAATGAATCAATGCCAGAAGTCCGATTAACTGAACAGTGCTAGAACACCAACTTAGTTGTCCTGCTTTTTTTTTGGACAGAAAACTGTTAACACACTCTGGCATAACACTGGTTTGCACCAGCCCATGCTCCTCATAGCAACTTTTACACATGGTTTGGAAAGCCAGTGTGGATAAGGACACATAAGCAACATGGATGAGACCTTTCTGTTTCAGAGGTAAAAGAGTTTCACCACATGGACACAAAAAGGGGCCACTTGAGTTGGTTTTGTGGTGTTGGAGTTGGACGCAATGATCCTTGTGGGTCCCAGGGGGAAACTCAGACATCCCTCAAGAGCTCTGCGCTGAAACAATGCCTGGAGTGGAGGAATTCTGGAAACAGCTGTAATTCATCATCCCCAGTGTAATTTATTTCTCCTCTGGACATTACAACACAGCCCAGCATCAAAGCCACGGTGATGATAGCATGTGCATGGCTGTGGAGGACAGATTACAGACAAACAACTGCTCAAGATAAATGCCTGATGTCCAAAAGGGGAATAAACCACTGCATTCTTAAACATGGTTGTATGTAGGGAACACATAAAGCCTTTGGAAAAATAAATTAGTGTTGGAAAATGAGAGAGCTGGCCAGGCCTAACTGGGGTGATGAGAGCAGTGATGGTGAGGGAAGAGACTGCTTGGGTAGGAGGCCGCTTTCTGACCTCCTACCAAAACTAACTGGAAGTTAAAAATGATCTGTGATGTGAGGGGGAAAATGTGCTCAATGACTAAAAGAGGGTCTCAGTGCTGAAATATCACACTGAACTTTTTATGGCTCCCACTAAAATAAAAATGATTTGTGAAAGAAGTCTGTAGGGATTATATGGGAAAGGTCCTGGCTTGTGCATTCCGTGGAGAGTGGATCCCATTGGCACAGCTGGGTGGGTGACCCTTGCTGTCTTCTCCAGTTCATTTCCTTAACTCTCCCTTTTTTCACTTGACAGCTACTCTCTGACTGCAGTTCAAGGTGAGCTTTACTTCCCACCCATTGATGACCTCTGTGTCCCAAGGGGATTTCCCCTGCCCATGGACCCAAATCTCTGGGTTTCCATCAGCTGCAGGCATTTCTTGTTTTCTTCCTGTCTGGACACAAAAATCAGGGCTGTGTTTATAGTTATAGTTGTAGTTATAGTTATAGTTTAGTTATAGTTATAGTTATAATTTATCTGAAGAACTTATGCATCTACTATGCTCCTTGATTGCACCTTTAACCATTACATGGATATAAATCATGACGTTCCACCAGCACAAAATATAAGGGACTGCAGTTGATGGGGATATGAAAAAAGCTGTGGTTTTGTTTATCTATTTGACAAAGATCAGTTCATGTCACATGGAGTAGCACAAAGCTGGACTGACACATAAATCTCTTCCAAGGGACTAATACAACGTGTGCACCCACAATGCTAGCCTGAAGTGTTGGCCTCTCCAGCCTGGCTCTGCCCTGCCTTGGTTTTGACTTGATCTGAGAGAACTCCAAATTTCTCAGGATTTTTCTGCCTTGTGGCTCCAGGGGAACCATAAAGTGTGGAGGTGTTTGTGTAGCCTTGGGCTCCACATTGAGCAGTTGGGTTTTTTTCCCAAGAGAGCACTTTTGATCAGTTTAATAAGTTATGGGTATAGATAAGCTGTATTGATCCCAAATTTAGACCCAGCTGCTTAGCAGATATTTTAGTATAAAAAGACATTTTCTTGGAGCAAAAGACATTTTCTTGGAACAAATGCAACCATTTCATTAAAGATGTTTCAGCTTCTGGTTCTGCTCGGCTGCCTGGGTAAGTAGCAATTTATTTGAGCTGGGGAAGGGTGAATCTCAGCCTCTAAGTGGTGAAGGTTAGAGCATATCAATTTTTTTTTTCTCTGCAGTTTCTGTGCTAGGGCAAAACCTAATGTGGAAGGGTTTTCCTCTATTATGGGAGCATTATCTCCATGGGAAAGGTTTGGGAGTTCTCTGAGGGAGCAAAAACCTGCAACCTGAAAGAAAGAGGATGTGGGTTGGTGCGTCAGGGTGGGGTTGGAGTATGGGAAACAACTCAATTTATATCAGAGCTCTGCATCTTGAAGCCTGTTCATTGTCTTTTTCACTCCTGGAGCCTTAAAGGATGGAGAGTGACTGCAGTGTCACCACGTGCAAACATCAACCACTCCATCTTTCAGAGCTGGCTGGCTGTGGTGACTATTTCTCTTTAGGAACCCACACGGCAAACTGCTCTCTTTCCTTATTTGTGCTAGGGGCAATCTCTGGGACTCCCCTGAGGGATGCTCTTCAGAAAGATGCGCTGGCAGGGCGAGTAATTGGAGGCCAGGAAGCCCAACCAAACAGCTGGAAGTGGCAGGTAAAGCTGGTGTCTTATATTTGAAAAAAAAGCCTTAAATTTGGAGAAAAAAAAAACCCAGTGAGAAAATAACAGCTTCCACTGTCCGAAACCCCACACGCTGTTTGTGCAGAGGCATGGCATGGCTTGGGTGTCAGATATGTTGTTGTTTGATCCAGGTGTCACTTCAGATTTCCTACCCCGAGCACCTGGGATACTACGGCCACATTTGTGGTGGAACCCTGATCAGCAGCAAATGGGTCATGACTGCAGCCCACTGCATCAGCATGTGAGTAGGATAAAAGGTGTTGGAACTCCTGTTCTGCTCCTCGTTCTTGCTGCAGATGGGAGCCAGACCCTTTTCCTCCTCAGAGCTCCCCAGTGGTGCCGTGCCTTGCACAGCTGGACATCTCCCTGCTCTCTTAATCAGAGGCCCTGGAAAACTCTGCTTTAGCTTTGATTTTACATATTAATCGCTGACTTCCTGGGAGTGGAAATCAAGCTGATTGCTGATTTGCATAACAGGAGGTGCATTTGCATGAGTGTGAGCATTCCTCATGGTTTTGCATCCCGAGGGCCTGCACAGAGGTGGAAAGATGGAACAAAAGGGGTTTTTGCTTGCTCTCAGGCCGTGCTGTACAACACATGCACCCCCCAACAATGCCACGGGACACCAGCAAGCCAACACTCCCCTTTAATTGCTCCTGCCTTTAGTGATTGCACTTACAAAGTGTAACCAGCTGGTGCTTCACTCTCTGCTCCAGAAAGGTGCAGAGATGCAAAATGAACCTTCTTGTTCAAGACCAAGCTCAGCACTGTGGTAGCTGATGCTTCACCTTCAGTTTCTTCATCAGCAAACTGCAGCCAACCTGTGCCTGAGTTGTAAAACCACTTAGAATCATAATTTTGGTTAGGAAAGGCCACTAAAGTAATTCAGTCCAGCCATTAACCCAACTCTGCCAAGCCCATCATTAAATCTCGTCCCCAAGTGCCACGCCTACACATCCCCCCAGGGATTTAAAACCACTCCACCACTGCCCTGGGCAGCTTGTTCCAATGCCTGACCACCCTTTCAGTGAAGAAATTTTTCCCAATATCTACTGGCTGTTTCCTCTCATTTTGTACTTGTTACTTGGGAGAAGAGACCAACTCCCACCTTGCTAGAACCCTCTTTTCAGGTAGTTGCAGGCAGCAACAAGGTCCCCTCTGAGCCTCCTTTTTTCCAGGCTAAACACCCCCAGCTCCCTCAGCCGCTCCTCCTCAGACTTGTGCTCCTTCACCAGCTCCCCTGCCCTTCTCCAGACCCACTCACAGTAGATTTGGCTACAGTCTATTGAAAATCCTCTGATGGACGGTGCTTTGGAAATGATGACACTGGTGGAAGGTGGGGGTGGTGCAGGAATTGCGCTGCACAGCACTCAGTGGGGAGTAGATTTTGCATCAATTACTCTGTGATTCCTTCCCAGGCCCCCAGATGTGTCCTACCGGGTGGCTCTGGGCGAGCACAACCTCCGGGAGGTGGACGGCACCGAGTACTACATCGGTGTGGATGCAATCTTCACTCATGAGGGCTGGAATCCCAATGCCATTACCAACGGGTAATTATTTTTAATAAATAATTAATAAATAAATAAGGTGGTTGAATGACACTGAGCATCCTGTCCCACTAGGGTTTATGTGCATGTTCAGTCCAACTCCCAGTGAGGCTGGATTTGTGGGAAGCACTGGAAGGTGCTGCAAAGGAGATTTCCCAAATGGCTTCCTCTCTTGGAGGTGTTCCATGGTGTCCACAAAGATGATCTCAGTCCTGTTTTGCCCGAGATGGGGAAAAGATGGGCCTATTTTCCCCATCTATGGAAAAAAACAGATGAATCCAGGGTGTACAGAAGATTAGTGGACTTGCCATCAATCACAGCACTATGTGCATCTGATGAAGGAGCACCAACAAGAAAATGCTGAAGGACTGTCTCAAACCCCCCTTAGAGGCATCCCTGACCACCCAGGGCCCACCAAAATTCACCTCAAATCTGTAGGAGACTTTTGGGGACTGTTGTCCCTTTATCAGCCTGTACCATGGACTCTTCTCTCTTAATTGCTCTTATTTTCCTGTCACCTGTGATAGCTGTAAGGAATAATAAATTATATTTGCAAGGTGCTTGCCTATTGCACAGAGGCTGGAGCCCTGTGTGAGTGCTGAAATGGGAGTGAGGATGTCTGCCTCATGCCTCATCCAGGATTTTCAGTAAGGAATCTTTCACCTGTGCCCTGTTTCAGCTACGACATTGCCCTGCTGCGCCTCAAATCTCCTGCCTATGCCAATGGATTTGTCGAGCTGGGAATGCTTCCACCTAAGGGAGAAATTTTGCCCAATGACCATCCCTGCTATATTACCGGCTGGGGAGTGGTCAGTGGTGAGTAAGGGGGAAGGAGGAGTGTCCAGAGGGACCACCACACAGATAAAGCTTCTTTCCTCAAGCCCTGGAGCTGCTGGGCTGAGGTGTCACCCTTTCTCGTGTGCCCTTTTCTGTGTAGTGGGTGGTGAGAGCGCGGACAGGCTGCAGGAGGTGATGGTGCCCGTGGTGGACCACAAGATCTGCTCCCAGCAGGACTGGTGGGGATCCCAGGCAAAGGACACCATGATCTGTGCAGGTGGAGATGGCGTGAGGGCAGGATGCAGTGTAAGAGCTCTTATAATCAGAAGGTTTTCAAGCTGCCCTCTTTCTTTTTTCTTTCTCTTTCACCTTGCTGTGCCTTCACTTCTGGTTTTGCCATTTCTCCACCTGCAATAGCTCTCCTGCAAACCCTGGCCCCTTGGCTGCTTTCTGCTGATTATCTTCTGAACCAGGCCTTCTCCACATTCCTCCATCCCCCCAGAGATCAGAGAACAGAGAGAAAAACATCCAAACCCTCAGGGTGCGCTTCTCCCCTCTGATTTTGGAGAGAAGGTTGGCCCTGTCTTTCAGCAGCATGTCCCAAGTGATCCTGGGGACAAGGCAGTCACCTCTGCCCCGACCCAAAGGGTGAAGCTGCAGGGAAGTTTGTCCACTCTTTCAATGCTGCTGTGTTGTTGCACCCTGGGCCAGGCAGTGCTACCCCCTGCTTGTAACCCTTCTCCTTCCCATCCACTCTGTTTACAGCTGAGGTTGCTGCAAGTTTGGGCTATGTCCAACAGCTCCTTCTGGCCCAGGTTAGGTGGAAAAAGATGCTGTGAGATTCCCATTATCCCAGGGGCTCCAGGTGGCCTCAGCATCAAGGCAAGGAGGTTTGGCATGTGAAGTCAAGAAATACTTGCTACCTCTCCTTGTATTCCTTTCACTGTAGAGGTGGCTTCTGATAAAAGCAGCCATGCAGAGCCCTTGAAATATTGTGGAAAAATACATAATGCGTGATTATGTAAATATGGGAATATAATATAGAAATATATAGAAATAAAACAGGTTATACAATTATACATAGTACAGTTATAGGTAAGGGATAATTTTAGGTCTGTAGATATTTAGTGTATATTTTTATGTGGTTTAATTATGTCAGAACCTTGTTACAAACCAGGTTATGAGACAAGGAAGAGCCTCATACATTTTAACTCTCTAGTGCTCCTTACCCCATTCACTGCTCAGATAATTTGGCTGAATATTTCCTTTCCTTCCTCCAATCCAGGGGGACTCTGGGGGCCCTCTCAACTGCTACAGGGACGGCCACTGGGAAATCCATGGGATTGCCAGTTTTGGGTTAGTTCCCTACTGTAACACCTACCACAAGCCCACCGTCTACACGCGTGTGTCAGCCTACTTGGACTGGATCTACAGCGTAAGTTTCTTGATGCCTGTGAGGTGACCTGGTGCACCTCCCCTGAAAGCAAGGGATTGCCAGAGGAATGTTCCATTTATTTTTCATTCAGAGCAGTTTTCTGTTTATTAAACCATTAGGAGTGGAACTGGGATATCTGGAGGGGTCTAAAATCAGGATGTTCGGTGCTGGTTTTGGTGCAGTCAAACAGTTGTAAGGAAGGAGCTGCTGCCTTGCAGCTGAAATGCTCTGCTGAGGACCACGGACAAAATTCAAGCCAGGCAGGAACTGGGCTCCGTGTCCAAAAAATTATCATCACCATTCACCCAGACAAAACCTTGCTGCAGGAAACCACAGGAGGAATTAGCTGGATGGGAAATGCAGCAAACATAAAGCACCTCTGAAAGTGCAAATCCTGTAATGCTGCACTACCCACCCTCAGCTTTACATTTGGGAATGAACAACGAGCTCTTTGCTCCTGAAATAATGGCCGGAACTGCCTTTTCCCAGGCACAGGGGATGGTTTTGTGGAAAAGCCTCTGTAAATTTTGGGTTCTGCTGGAAAGAAAGGTGGGGAGAGGTATTTTAAATCAGTGTGGGGTAGAGGGAGGTCACTGTGGTCCATAAACCTTTTTGGGTGG
The DNA here is from genome assembly GCA_013399195.1 of Dicrurus megarhynchus. Lineage (NCBI taxonomy): Eukaryota > Metazoa > Chordata > Aves > Passeriformes > Dicruridae > Dicrurus > Dicrurus megarhynchus. The sequence continues at coordinate 2,177,149 of VXAD01007415.1, forward strand.
GAATAGATTGTTAGATCAGTCCCCTGGCCCAGCTGGGAACAAGCCATTCTTCACAGCATTCCCTGGCATGGAGACTTGCCTTGTTCTGCCTCTCTGCTGAATTAATCTGTTTTTTGCTTTCCAGACTATGGAGAATAATGGAGGTTTCTAGAGAAGGATTGCCTGGTGCATGAATATATGAGAGAAAATGGAGTATCTGTGCTCATTAACCCTCCTGTCATCCCTTCTGCCCCTCTCTGGGCTATTAGCAGCAAGATTTGGCTAATATTGGTGTAATAAAGTCTCAGTGAATGCAGTCAGTGACCTGTTGGTGTGTTTGCTCAGCCTTAGGCTCTGGGTCAGAACCCCGTCAGCAGGGAAGGAGGCTCAGGGAATGCCCCAGTCTGTGACAGTGCCCAGGGCAAGGCTGTCATTTTGGCACCAAACCTGCAGAAAATGGTCATGATGGACTTTTCTCGTTGAGGGGTTCCTTAGGGATAGCCCCACCAGAGGCGGAGGTGGTCAGGTCGGTGCTTCCAGATCGGTGGGAGCAGAGCAATGTGTGATGCTGCTGGGCACAAGTATAAATGCTCCTTTCCTGCTCTATTCTCACAGCAACCAGCAGAGGTTTTGCTCCCAGAACTGGGTTCTCTTCATAATTCCAAACAAACACCTTCAATCCATTGCTGCTCATGGAGAGAGCATTTGCGTCAAAAGTGTATTGGCAAACTCAATCCACAGAAAGCACTATCCATGCAACTTACTCTTAAATTCACTCTGTACGGGAAGATTTTTTTAAAATTCATTTTTTAAGACTGAGAACATAGAAAAGGGCATTTCTGGAGGGTGCTTTTCTAGGCAGGAAGCAATAAATTCCATGTAAAACAAGCCCCTGTGCTGTTAGGTGCGCAGGGCCCCTTACTCAGCCAGCTGAGCAAGCCTGTCTGCAGCGAATAATATTTGCAAATATTGTCCACTCCCTATTAGAGACACTGTTACAGGGCTGGTAAATGGAGGGAAGAAGGAAGAGGGGGAGGTGTCTGTGCACAATAAAGCAAGATTTATCTTCTGATCGATTTCAAAACCATCCTTTCCCCATCCCTGGAAGAGTTCAAGGCCAGGTTGGACGGGGCTTGGAGCACCCTGGTCTAGTGGAAGGTGTCCCTGCCCATGACAAGGGGGATTGGAATGAGGTGACCTTTAAGGTCTCTTCCAACCCAAACCATTTTGTGATTCTGTGAACTACAAAACCATCCTCTTGGAAAACACAGGGAATCCCACAACCTCCCCTCTCTCCGTTTTTCTGTGTATGCCATGCACATTTATGGATGAAGGATTTCGATTTAGCTCTTTAATAATTTTAAAGCACCTATGTCCTAACTCTCCTAAAACCTGCACACACCTAGGGAGAAGCACTATTGTAGCAAAATCCTCTCTCTTTGGGGAATGCACAAGTCTCCTCTCCAGAAGCCGCTAGAGGGCATTGGCCAACCAAGGGAATGTCCCACACGGTTATCACCGACTGCTGAAGGAGTTTTGTGGGCCAAGACTGATAACGCGCCCTGTCTCAGCCTTGCACTCTGCCCTCCGTGTTTGCTTGCAGACCCACAAATAAGCAAAGACACACACGGGAGCTGCTTTTCACCTCTGTTTCCCAGAGCTCTGCTCTGCAAAAGGTTAAATCTTCCTTGTTATGGCAAACGAAAATGAAACCAGCGGTATTTTCCGTAAGGCTTGTGAAGGAGCAAAGTCCTGGCTGTATTTTTGGTCTCAACTTTGTTAGGCTGCACTTGGCAGCATCTCCTGGGTGCTCAGCAGTTTGGCAGTTCTCCACTTCTGACAAATTAAAAACCCTTGAATCTCAGTTTTTCTACCCCTTAATATTACTGGATGGTTCTTGCTCCTTTTAAGAGCATGTGTGACTTCTGCTGCTACATCACAGAACCACAGAATGGTTTGGATCATCTAGGTTTTATCATCTAGTTCCAGCCCCCCTGCCAGGGACAGGGACACTTCTGAAAGAGCCTGGGTGTGCTCTGTCCCAGGAATGTCCATCCTTAAGAGCACTAAGCAGCCCTGTGTCAGGAGCACACTGGCACCTGAGATCTTGGCCCAACTGTATTCAAGTTTTTCCTTCGAGTTTCAGAAGGAATTAAAAGGACATCGATCAAAGGCTTTGAGAAATGACAGTTTTTAAAGAGAGCCTCTCAAACGACTTCCAGAAATTACTCAGATGCTGAGAAGGGAAGTGTTGCTGTGCCTGATGCCTGGGGGGGGTCTAACCTTGTGTTCTTGGTGTATGGGAGGATTTGGGGATGTCCCAGGGGGTCCCAATTTCTCATCAGCCTCTGCCCCTGGCCAGGGCTGAGAAAAGCTGGGAATCACTGGAGATGCTGCTACTGGGACCACGCCAGGAATTTAGTGAGTATGCATGTGCCTTGCCACAACCCAAAACACCACAGCCATGCCCTGTTTGTCCCCTGATGTGGCAGCAGTGACAGGCTGTCCCTGCTTCTGCCCACAGTTGTCTCCACAGGGCATCAGGTGCTTGAAACCTCTGTTCACAAGCTGCCCTGAAATCCAGGCTGGACATTGCTCCTTTAAATCCTTCCTCCACATAAGCAAGCCCTGGACCTGTTCCTATGACAGCCAGGAGGAGAAACCTCAGGCTGTACCCACAGGAGCAGGAGAATCAGGTGCTGGAGACGTACAGCTCTAATTCAGGGTCATTATCACATCCCCGGTGCCAAGAGCAGCATTTTCTTTCTGCATTTTGCTGACAGGAACAGCTTGTGCTGCTCAGCCATGATTTATTGTGGAGGATAAGAGGGAGGAGGGAGCTGGCAGCACACGGGCAGGGCATGTGTGCCTCTCCTGTGCCTCATTTCCCTGTCCCTATCCAAGTGCCTGGCTAGAGCTGGTTGTTCCTCAGCACTGCTGGGCAAAGCTCTGATCCCAGGAGCCCACCTTGGAAAGCCTGTGGAAAATGCAGTGCACCACAGGATTTACTGTGTGGAGATGATAGGTTTAACAGCATTGTAATATCCAGTGGTACTGGGAAAACACGGCTGGGCACAGTGTTATAATGCTCATAGGCAATGTCCACATCCTTTTCCCCAAAACTGCGTGGTGAGGATGCAGCTGAACCAGAGAATGGACTAGATTTTGGAAAACTGGTGCTTTCCACGTCCTTATGGAGAGCAGAAAATGGAGACAACCATGGCAACAGGAGAAATATCTCCTGGGGGGGCTGGCTCTGCCAGGTGTAGGGTGCTCTGGTGAGGTATAAGGCTGGCTGCAACACTTTGAGATATTTTGGGAGGTAAGGCTGCAGATGCTGTGAAACAGGGGGTGCACAGATCAAATATAGGGGTCAGTGCCATTAGGGATGTCTGAGAACATTCCATCCCATTATATCCCATCCCATCCTTCTGTGTCAAAGGGGCACAGCTCTCCTGAAGTCCCTTGTCATCTCACCACCCCCATGGGGATGTGTTCATAGCCTCGAGCACCTGAGCTGGCCCAAAATACAACAGAGCTTGGGAGCTTTCAAGTCACACAGAGCTAAGCTCAGCGATAGGGCCCTCTGCCACACCATGGCTGCACAGAGATATTCTGTTTACAGATATTTCCTCATCCAAATCCTACCCTGGCACTGCCGTCCTTTATCAGAATAACTCCCGAAATCTCTGTAGTTGATATTGTACCACTCCTTCACCAATTGTTCCTTGCTCACCTGCAGGCAGAAGTGATGGATATTTGGGAGTGTGGCTACAAGGGGCTCTGTTGCCTCCTGACAGCCATTCAGCCTTAATTACCAGAAAGCACTTTGGGATGCTTTGACTATGAAAAGCACTTAGGTACCATTAAGTTTTCATCTCTATTTACTCCAAAGAAGTAGCCAAGTATTTATTTCCAGGGAAATGTAACAGGTAATAGTTTCCTTTGTAGGGGATCTCGGGGGAGCAGGTTTATTTTGGAGGGAGATCCTTCTACATTATTCATCCTGTAATATTTTACCCCCGGTGTGTGGCTCATGTGGTCCCCAAGGAATCAGCTGCCCAGATCATCTCAAGTCTTTCAGCCTCCTCAGCTGGGCTGACCTGAAAGTCTTCACAGCCTCTGAGCTTGTGGCAGAATATTTCAGCTCTGCTGGTTGCAGATATTCCAGTTTTGGTGGGTTTCATGCACCTATTGATGTAAAGGAGTCAGGCATGTCCAGCACAGGCATTTTGTCCTCACTCAGCTTCCCCAATCAAAATAGAGGTGCATCCATGGGGGGGTTTTGAGCCTTTACCTTCTGGAGATGGTTTCATCCAGCTGAGGATGTGTGTGACAGGCCAGTGAACCCCCAGGACACCCCCATCTCTCCTCCAAACCCCAGTGGGCCATTTGAGCCTTATTTTGTTTTCCTTTACTTCGATGTCTTAGTGAGATACGTGGTGCCTCTGGTCCCACAGAGGAGGACAAGCATTGCCCAGGAGCATTTTGGCCAGCTGAGAGGCTGGGAGAAGGAGGCAGCTGCCCAGTAGATGGCAATACTGCCATGTACTCAGCAGCAGGCTGGGAGGGGTGAAACAAGCTGATGGAAACGTGTGGATTAAGCACCCTGAAAATTCCTAATGGTCGTAGCACTGAAGGAGACTCACAGAATCATCTCCTGGTCCGGGTTGGAAGGGACCTTAAAGATTATCCAGTTCCCATCCCCTGCCATGTGCAGGGACACTTTCCACTATCCCAGGTTGCTCCAAAACCTGTCCAACCTGGCCTTGGACACTTCCAGGGATGGGGAAACCAGAACTGCTCTGGGCAGCATCTCACCACCCTCACAGAGAAGAATTTCTTTCTGATATCTAATCCAAACCTTCTCTCTTTCTGTTTAAAGCCATTGTCCTTTTCATTTTAAAGCCATTGCCCCTTGTCCCATCACTCCATGCCTTTGTCCCAAGTCCCTCTCCAGCTCTCCTGTAACACCTTTAGGCACTGGAAGGGGCTCTGAAGCCTCCCTGGAGTCTTCTCTTCTCCAGGTGGCACCCCCAGCTCCCCCAGCCTGGCTCAGAGCAGAGGGGCTCCAGCCCTCAGAGCATCCTCATGGCCTGCTCTGGACATGCTCTAGCAGCTCCATGTCCAGGAAGCAGCAGTTTATCACAGCCTCTGTGCCAAGAGGAGTTTACGTTTCCCTTGAAGCGTGGGGCCAGAGAAGCTCTAGAGGAGTTTCTGGGCTGGTTGGAGATGGTCCCTCTGCAAGGTGCTGCTCTTAAAGCCGTGCCCACTCTGCTTTTACAGGGCTGCACCTTGGAAGGGGTTAAACCAGCTGCAACCCGCAGTTTTCCCCGTCCTTGGCAGGACTGAAACCAGCCAGCTGCCTGCACACAGACCTGTCCCAGCCCGGTGACAGCCAGCTGGCACTCCCGCCCCGCTTGGCACCAACCAGGCAGCGCTGCTCCTTCCCATCCCCGGCAATCGGTGATTCACCGACCCCAAATAAACCCGTCCGTGCACTCCCCACCTTGCTTAGGGCTTCACCGCCCTCTTTATTTCCATTTATTTTCTTTTCCTCTCCCTGCTCGCAGCACCCGGAGGCGCAGCATTACTCATCGGCCGCTTCGGTTTCGTTCCGAGGTGCCAGCACGGGTCGGGCTGTGCGTGCAGCCACCAGACTAGAAAGCATTTTCGTCCCCGGGTGGCGGAGCAGCCTCCGGAAAAGGGATGAGTCACTCGGCGACCCGGGGCCGCCGGGGACGGGAACAGGCTGTGACGCCAGGCTCGGTGACTCCAGACCTGGCGCCGTGCGGGAATGAGAGTCCCGAGGACTTTTCTCGTCCGGGACAGCTGTAAAATGACGGATAGGATGGACTTTAACTCCGTCAGAGGACAATAAAAATAAAAAAAAAAAAGAAACCAACCTTAAACCAAACCAAACAACGCAGGAGCTGCAGGGCAAGGTGAGGGCAGGGGTGTTGGCTCTGCAGCACCCAGGGCATTTCCATAGGGCCAGATCCTGCATGCCGAGGGTTTGTGCTTGCCTTGGAGGCAGGAGATTTGGGGGAGAATCTCTTTTTTTTTGTCGGTTTTCTGGCTGATAGGAGGAAAAGGGCAGGTTTGTAAAGTGTGTCTGAGCAGCGTGACACAGCAGGGAGTCTCAGGTTTTCTGCAGAGGCAATAAAAGCATCCCCGGTGGTGCATCCCTGTTGCCTTCGAGACCTGTGCCACTCTAACTGGCACTTCCTCTGCCCACGCCGGTGCATTTTCCATGGAATTCAGCAGAAGTTTACCAGAGCTGAGGTTTTAACTCAGACCTGGAGGTCAGCGTGCCTTTCCCAGGGAAAGGGCACTGCAGAATTGTCCATTATTGGCAAGTTCCCATGTGAGTTTTAGTCTGTCACTGGTATGGGATGGAGAAAAAAACCCCAAGGTCCTGCACCTGGGTCAGGGCAATCCCAATCCCAAACACAGGTTTGGTGGAGAATGGATCGAGAGCAGCCCTGGGGAGTAGGACTTTGGGGGTGTTGATTGATGAAAGGCTTTACACAACCCAGCAACGTGCACTGGCAGCCCAGAAAGCCTCAACCACGTCCTGGGCTGCATCCAAAGCAGTGTGCCTAAAGGAGCTGGAGAGGGACTTTGGACAAGGTCATGGAGTGATAGGACAGGGAGGCTGGCTTTAAACTGATGGATGGCAGGTTTCCATTAGATATTAGGAGGAAATTCTTCCCTGTGAGGGTGGTGAGGTCCTGGCACAGGTTTCCCAGAGAAGCTGTGAATGCCCCGTCCCTGGAAGTGTTGATGGCCATGCTGGATGAGGCTCGGAGCAACCTGGTCTAGTGAAAGGCATCGGGAGGGGGGTTGAACCAGGTGGTCTCAAAATAATCCCTTCCAACCCAAAGCATTCTAGGATTCTGTGATTCCCCATGGGGATGCCCATGCCTGAGGCTGGTTGATGGGATGCAGCACCTTGGGGCTGTTCCAGCACTGTCCCTCAGGGGTGATGGGTCCCCCCGTGATGATGCCTTGTGCCAGGGCATGACACAAAGTCATCACTGTGAGCCAAAAACCCACCGGTGCTGCAGCTGGAGATGTATGATGGGAACTATTCCTCTCCCAATCAGAAAATAGTTAATGTAAGAGGGAACTATAGACATAAACCCCATAAAAGAAAAAAAAAGCAACAACTCATAACCAAACATCCTTCTGGGTGGGTAACCAGGCTGGGCTTCACTGCGTGTTGCAGAGCCTCCATGGATGAGCCTCTTTTCAGTATTTCCGCTTTTACAGCTCAGCAAATAATTTGTAACAAATAGTTTATTCAATTAATTGAGCTTCTCTGCTCTGGGGGCAGATGGCAACCTTTAAAAATGGATTCCCAATGGAAAACTAGACAATGGCCTTCTTTGGCCAATTTCCCTTGTTTTCAGGTCAATGGTAGTGGTTATGATTTATGCCTGTGCTGACAGCCACAAATCCATGGGAGAGGTCCGATTTTCCCCATCTAGATTCCTGGGATTTATTCACCTTTTTTCCTTTGTATCATGGGCTGCTTCACATCCTCCCCTCATCTTTCCGTGCTGTTGCCATGACCAAGAGTATTTTCTCTGTTTTTCCCCGGGGGCACAGGACCATGGTGATGCTTCTGTCCAGCTGCATCCTGCCAGGTCCCAGGGGTGCCATGGGGCAATGAGAAAGGGTTTGTAACCCATGAGGGAAAGTGGTTTCCAGGGTTTCCCAAGGTTTCTCCTTGGTCATGTGGATGCTGCCATGGCTGTTGTCTATTCCATCATCCCTCAGAGACAAGCAGCCACCATCCACAAGCCCAAAAAGTTTGGGAACACCACATCCCATGTACTGATTTTTACTTTATTTAGGGAAAAGAGAAAAGGTTACTGAGTCACACAAAGGACATGGGAGAAGACACTGCCGTATTCAAACAAAATTCTTTTATTGAAAGTGTAATGGAAATTTCTTCATATTGCTTTGATGAAATGAGAGACAGCAGCTGTAGACAAATATGCTTTTTTTCATAAACAAATGCAAATGAATAAGGTAAAAATAAAGCATTTTTTTTAACTTGTACCTTTAAGCAACGTAATCACAATATATACACAAAGAAAGCTAAAATAAAGCTATGTTGAAACTAAAGCGTTTCAACCAATACATTAGATAATTACAGATTGTGTCAATAAATACCCAGTTTTTAAACTGTTTAACAGGCAACTTTTTACACAGATACCGAGAAGAAAAAAAATTATATATTTACAATTCAGTGCCCTGGGGAAAAAAAAAAAGAGAAAAAAAAATCTTTTCTTTTTCTTTTTGGCACCAACACAAATAAAAAGAATAAATTACTGAAAAAAAACCATCCACAAAGGCAGGAGTCAATCCCAATCATTCATTAAAAAAAAGTGTGTGTGTATATATATATATAAAATATAGGCATATATTTTATATATATAAATATACATATGCAGAGAAACTTAGGAATGTTACAAAATATATTAGTGCCAATAAATACAGAACGGTACCAGACTTTCAACTGTCAGTATTTTTGATGTAGTCTGAAGGATAAGGAACTACCACCTAGGAGATAACTGAAAGGGTGTTTTTTCAGTCCGAAGAAACAATGACGACAACGAAAAATAACAATAATAATAATAAAAATAATAATAATAATAACAATAATAATAATAATAATAGATATATCCAGGAAATCCTCCATCTGCCAGTAGTACTCCTACAGTCGCCCTCCTGCCCCGGGGGCGATGCCTTGCGGGAGGAAGCAGCGGCGAGCACGGGCTCAGGACCCGCTCGTGGCCGTGGGGGGTCAGCTCCACTTCCAAGTTGACCGGCTCAATACCAGAGAAGATGTACAATTAAATAGCAACAATAAGGATTAAAAAAAACCCCAAGCAAGCCATGTTTCGTACGCCAGAAGTTTCCTAAATTGCCGGCAGGTTTGCAGTGAGGCACCTGTCGATGAGCAGGTATCCGAGAGCACCATCCCTGTGGTCGGGGATAGAAACAGTTCAGCCAATAGAAAAATCCTCAGATCTGTGTTTTGGGGTTGTTTCCCTTGTCTGTGTGTCTCTGCACCCCCAGAAGTTCCCTCCAGCTGCTCCCAGGGCAGTGGGGCTGGGACACCAGAACTGTCTCCTCCGCCTGTGCTGGTAATGCCAGGAAGCACTCCCATCACCAAATTTTCCAAGGGGGAATTTAAAGCTGGTAGGTTTTAAATCCATTTTGCTTTTTCCATACCACTGGTGTAGGCACTTAAGTGTATCACTGATGCTCAGATTTTTTTGTCCAGTTACATCTCGTGGCCAAATAGTGTCATGTTCTCAGACTGACTTAAATAGCAAAAGGCCAAGGCAGCCTCCAGTATCCTTCCTAAACACGATGATTTATCTCATTTTAAAAACCTAAAGCCTTCAGGTTTTCAGCTTGGTCTTCAGGTGTTGCTCTTTCTTCCCTCAAAAACTGTACTCAGAGGATAAATAACCCAATAAAATTCATATCCATCTGTTTTGCTTGAATTACCTGATTCACCTATGTAAAAAAATAGTACAATCAGCGTGACCCACTGGATTTTGGAGCTGCAATATCCTCAGTGCTGGGGAGTCCTAAGGAGCACTTGCTGAGGAGCTTGAGCACAGCGTTGCTGTTTTGGCTTTGCTCTCCCAAAGCCCCCCATGAGGGCTGCCCAGGTCCTTATGGTTACACCTCCCCACCGCTGCTGACAGTTCCTCTGCATATTCAGGCACCATAACTGATGCGGAAAGATCTCATGGCCAAATCCTTAGGAAATTAAATAAATTATAAAATAATTTACAAAAAGAGGGGTTGGGTTTTGTTTCGAGCTAGTTCATGTTATTTCTTAAATAGTTTAAGGTTTTGCTTGTTTAGCTCTCCACAGTGGTATTATGGAGACCAGACACCATTCTCATGTCTGCTACAAGGCTGGGAGAAACCAAGGGATGTTGCATGAACTCTTCCCTCGTCCCTCCCCTCCCACCCACTTCTGTTCAGTGTTTTTAGAAATGTGAAGTGAAGACCAAACAGCCAACATCATTCAGACTCAGAAAAACCAGGGTCATCTTCCTCTTGAAGACCTTATTGCCCTTCCAGGTCATCGACAAACCACAGTGCTATTCACGTACTACAGGTAGAAAATAAATAAATACAGATATATTATGCAAAAAAATATGATTGTACACATAATACATCTGAGGTATTACCAATTTAAATAAGGTTTCATGCTAGTTCAAGCTTCAGTGGCTAGTTAAATTCTGGAACTTGCAATAAATAGATGAAGAATGATTATGTATATAGTGTATGGATCTCTTCTGTAAACCTCATCAGATTTAAACGTAAGAGTGTGTTGGGTCAACTCTTACGCAAACCACAAATTTTCACAATAAATACAGCTTCAAAAAGTTGCCTTAAAAAGTTCCTGCAACACTGAAACATTTCTAGAAGGGGCTGTATGGACGACTGGCAATGTTAGCGAGGAGTATTTCTCAACAGGTCTTTTCATACAAAACACAAGGAAATTCTTAGGTGAAAGTCTTTTCCCCTCCCTCCCTTCCCCACCCCACCACGAAAGTTTAGAAATTGTTGCACAAACAGCAAGAACTGATTGTAGCTGCAGTATGTCAAAACGTCCACGTTCTATAAAGACCAAAAATAGTTCATTTGCTTAGAAAGTCTTCTGCTGTTGCTGTTTTTTCCTCCTTATATTTGAGTAGCACATCATCCTTTCAGTGAAAGTTTGCCTGTCCAACTGTTCCTCTGTTTTCCTTTCGGCACCGGTCCTTGCCCGAGCCATGTGGGTGTTTCACACTTTCACTGTCTCCATCAGCGATGACTTGATGGCATCCTCCAAAAGTTGATTGTCTGTGAAAGGGGCTGGGGTTTCAGGGACGGATTCAGACAAACCAATGAGGGACTCCAAGAAACAGGAGCCCTGATCTCCGGCTTGCGGGAAGCCCGGGAAATTAGGCAACTGAAACTGTAATGCTGAGAAGTTATCCAGGTTCTCATACTCCTTTAAGGAGTTGTAAAGGGGTCCCAAGTTATAGTCCGAGAAGGACTGGAAGAAATCCAAGGAATCGGAGGAAAGGCTGAGGTCGGCGTAGCTCTTGGAGCAGGGCTCAGTGGAGGATGAGGCGCAGCAGGACAGCCCGTCACACCTCACGTGGGCAGCATCCTCCAGCAAACCCCCACTGTCCTGGTTGGCATTCTCATCCAGGCACTCCGAGAGGTGGGACAAGTGGCCAGGGACAGGCTTGGCCTCGCTGCCGTGGTCCTCGATGAAGAAGTCGGTGGGGTGGAAGCAGCCGAGGTCATCCTGGCCACGCCCGCTCTCCTCCTCGGCATCCGAGTCGTTGAAGTGCAGGATGCGCGCCAAGCCGTCGTCGTCCACGTCTGACTGGGATTTGTCAGAGGGGAGGCTCTCATAGGGCTCCTCCAGGTCCTCGCTGGGGTGGGAGGAGATGGAGGAGTCTGTCATGTCGCTGCTGCAGCTGTTCTCCCCCAGGGCCTCCAGGTCGGGGCTGAACTGGAAGGTGGGTGCCAGCGGCACCGCGCGCTCCTCCAAGGAGCCCTTCCCTGCCGCGCATCCCAGCGGTGGGAGCCGCTCCCGGAATGGGGGCTCAGCTTCCGCCACCTTCTCGCTGCTCTGCTGCTGCTTCTCCAGCTCCAGCTTCATGATGGTGTGGATGAAATGTGTCTGCACGCGGGCCTGGTTGAACTCGATCCTGCCCTCGGTGTTGCCACAGCCGTCCTTGGTGCAGCCGCAGGGGAAGGAGGTGTGATCCATCTGGCACAGGAAGAAGCAGAGGGGGAGGATTAGGATTGAACCCGGCAGTACAAAACCAAAACTGCCCGCGACTCATCTGCCCTGAGAAACCAAGTAACGGCTGAGGGGTTTAAAAGCAGGGAAAAAAAAAAAAAGACACCCTTGCTCTTTTGAAGAGGTGTCATAAAAAGCTGGATTTCAGTACAAGTGAAGGAAAAAAAAAAGGCAAAATATAATGGACCAAAAGGAGACATAAAGGTGCAAAAGTGAGTTTTTTCTTTATTGCTGTTTAATGATCTATCTGATCTAATGATCTGCAGCAGCCACTAGAGGGGGGCTGTGACACACACATGGAGCACCCGTGTGCACCCACCTCTGCCACCCCCAGCCTCCAAACACGGCACCGAGCGGTGCCCAGAATAGGGAATGAGGCTCCTCAAATACAGCTGGGCAGGCACCCACAAAAAATACCCTGAAAAATATAACTCACTAATTGAATACAGAGGGATTATCCCACAGTGCAGGTGGCCTGCACAGCTCGCTGTGGGCTGACGCTCAGCTGACACTCCCACGTACTCCTGAGCGTGCTGGGATTTGTGACACACACCAAAAGAAAAAAGAATTAAAAATAAAACCCGGGGGAGGGGGAGAAAGCGCAGCCTCGTGTAAGGAGCAAGAAGCTCTTCCTTGCAGACATTCCCACGTGGCCCATCTCCAACAAGAGATCAAGCAGGTATGGATCTTGTGGGGATGCAGAGCGGGGACATTCTCACTGCAGACTCCAGCAGTTTGGGAATGGCTGCACGTGTGATTTGGGAAGAAGACACTTTTGAGCAGAGTCTGCCTTGCAGCCTGAGGGACGCTCCAAGATCTTTCCTCGCCTCCGAGCGCAGGTGGGAGCAGATGGATTTACAGGCCGCCCCAACTTTGTCCAACTTGCTCACACCCCCCTGCTCTAACACACAGCTGGAGCACCACCCCCCGTGCCCAGGGGTGAGGGCAGTACCTGGCATTTAATGCCTGCCAAGCTGCAGCTGCAGGTCTCGGGGTCGCAGACCTCGCGGCAGTCACAGCCGCAGTCCTCCCGGGACAGGCGGATGTTGTGCAGCTCCCGCTTCTCCTCCTTGTCGATCTTCTTCACCCCCACGGCCTTCAGCAGCGCGCGCCTCTTCTTGGCGGGGTAGGGCTGCAGGAAGAAGCCGTCCTCCAGGTCCACGTTGCTGACGTCGATGTCGTCGTCGGAGATGTCCTCGATGGTGAGCTGGTTGGCCTCTTCGGACTCCTTCGTGCCGTTCATGGTTAGCTGAGGGCAAAAAATGGACAAAGCATTAGGGGCTTGTTTGGGACTCAGAAACATTGGAACGCCCAGCTCAGGGGAAACAAGAAAGGAATGACCTCTACCCCATGGTGGCCAACCTCAGGATCAATATCTAAGTCAGAGCCCACAAAGATCTGACACCTGACTGGGGCTGTGTCTTGGGATATCAAGTATCTAAATCAGAAATGAAAAGACTTTGGGAGATGCCAAGAAGATTCTCAAGTGGATCCCAACGGAGAGCTACTACCAAAAGAGCAAAAACATATTCAGCATCCTTTCCATTACCTTTCAAAGGTGGAGAGCTAAATGAAAATCCCCCACCGGAGCCTGTGTTTCTTGGAGACCCAAACTGAGAGCTGAGGATCGATGCCCCAGGTTTCAGAGGCTCTTACTAAAAACTGGCCAATTAACTAACAACATCCACCAGCTCCTCATCAACCCAGCCCCACGCTCCTACTCACTTTCCATTTCAACGCTTCCAACTTCTCCTCTTTTAATTTCTCTTCGAGTTTGCCCCGACGGACGTTTTCCTGCTCCTTTGAAAACTCTGCCAGCGTGAACTGCCGGGAGGAGCTGTGTTTGCTCACCATCCCCAGGGTACAGCCCCCACGGCTAGGCACGCTCGTGAAGCCCTGGCAACGTGGGAAGTAAAACACAGTGACCCGGTCAAACTCCACATTGTTCTTCTTTAGTCGCTTGGATTTCTTCAGGATAGACGTGGCTAAAAAGGGGAGAATTAAAAAAAAAAATAAGCACGAAGTCAGTGCTGCCAGGCTGCAGATGGAATAGAGATACGACAAACAAGTGGGACTTGCAATTAGTCTCTCAGGGGGGACACGATGGGACAAGGCTACAGCATTGCTTGGTGGTGTTTTAGGAGATACCACTTCAAAGGTGGGATGAGGATGGAGAGGAAGCTAAGCCAAGCCCCGCTGCATCGGAGTCACCGATGAGATTCACCCTACGAGGCGGCTGCTGCTTCTCCTTCCCGCTTGACTTCCCCCCAGGGAACATCCATTTGCTTATTCTTCACGTGTGGCAGAGCATAACGAACAAGCAGCCAGCCATCCTACACATCTGTCTCTCTAAATCCACTCTGCCCCACGCTCAGGAGCCCCTGGTCTGCTCCCGGGATGCCAGGGCATTGGCATTTCCAGGGCTGCACGGCTCCAGCTTTTGTGGCAGGGCAGAAAATAGCCCAAACGGCTGCTTTTTCTGGTACTTCCTTTCACCATCCACTGGGAGGAACTCTGAATCTATGGTTTATTCTCCAGAGACTCATTTGAGAGCAGCTGCAAAGATGTTAATCTTTGTGCAGGTGATCCCCAGGTAAACATGGCAATACATGACTCTGGTTTATCTTAAACTGCTGAAACATGCTACACACCATTTACAGCAGAGCCTCTCCAGAGATACCTGGCCCTGCACATCTGCACGTGCAAATGCAGCAGATGGAGGGGGATTAATTAGTCAGGGCAGGTTCAGAGTCAGTGAGTTTCCATGAGTGTGGCTGGCCAAGAAAGGACAGCGAGGCATAGCAGCCCTGGGTTACAGAGCTGCGTGAGCGTGGCAGGAACAAGAGCCAGCTACACCCAAATTTGTGGTGGGGAGGTATTTCTGGTCCCATTTGCTGCTGGTGCATGGGTGCTTCGGTTGCCTCCATGGAAAAAAATAACCCAGAAAGGACAAGTGACTGCTGCAGAGCTGGCATCAAGCCCTGCTCCACTGGTGGCAAAGCCACAGGCAGCCCTAGAGTGGGATCCAAGGAAAGGACTGCAAGAACCCAAGGGGCTCAGCTGGTTTGGTGGGCCCCAAGGGCTGTGAAAGTGCAAGACTGGACAGTTAACTGCACCCACATTTCACAGGTCTCACTTGCCAAAATACAGTGTTTCGGTTTCATGTGAAAAAAAAAAAGAAAAAAAAAGTTCACCCAGCTGTGTCAGCAGCTTCTGCTCAATAGCTGGGGGTTCACACTGGGCCCTGCAGTCACTCTGATCATATCTTTGCACTGTGCGTTGCATTTTCACAATAACCTTGACTCAATCTCCTAAAACACGAGCTCTTTATCAGTAGGCAAGTTAACCACCACGATCATCTATTGGCCAAGCTGCTGCACTTTGGCATTTGCTTCTCTCTCCCTGCACCCCTCCTCCGAAATTGTTTTCCCATTCCTGACCCTTTTCCAGTTGAGCCAGAGAATACAAAAAGTTCATTGTTTTGTCACAAAACCTGGGAAGACAAGGAAGAATGAGACTCTTTATTATTACAAGACTTCTAAAGCCTTTTCAGACCGCTGCGTGTTTGTGTATGTCTGCTAAGTGGACCTTAACTGCTATATACAGTGGGTGTTCAGTATAATTTACTAGGTTGGACTATTTCTCCTCCATGAAGATGTTCCTCTATTGTACTTTTTATTTTTCCCTTCACACAGCAGATAAAGGGCTTTACAACACTGCCTTCTATGTGTTTTCCTAAAAGCTCTCAAAACTTACATTGCTGGGAAAACAAAATAGCTTTTATCTGTACTAGCAGCGGAGGCAATGTCAAACGTGTCATGTTCTTTGGCAAAGTACCCAATTTACGTAGGAAACAAGTTCTGAAATGGTAATTACGCTACTGGTTAATCATTTTTTAAAAACAGCATTACGGGCCTTCGCTGTCTGATTAGTTTTTGCCTGTGAAACAGCTCGACAGGGAATTGAGGGTTGGTGGGATGGTCCTGCAGCAGGGGCTTGGAGGCACCCACATGCCTGTGCACACCCAGGTCCTTGGGCTTCTATGCTTGGAAACCTGGACTTCAGCAAAAATATTCTAAAGGAATAATAAATACTGGAAGGAAGGGCTGAGGAAGACCACTGTGGGGAGGTTGGATGATTATAAATTGGTGTCATGACAGGTAGCTGGCATCACAGCCACTTCTACCCATAAGGGTGTGCTCCAAGGCGGTCTCTGTGTGGTCATGACCCAGCACCACCCTATAAAAAACCCATGCAGAGGCATGGCTGCTCCTGGGAAAGCCAGAGGTACTCACGGGTGAAGCTGGACGTTAAGGCAGAGCTGGGCTTGGGCTCTCCACGGGAATTCTCCTCATCAGTGTCCCAGCCTGAGGATGCTGAGGAGGAGAGGGGGGAGCAGGAGGAGGAGGAGCAGTAGGTGCTGTCATCCCCCAGCTCTTCGTACTTCCTTTTCAATACTCCGCTCATGGTGACGCCGTTTTTGTCATATAACTGGAAAACAAAGGAGAAAAGCAAAATGAAGTCAGGGAAATACTGGCAGTTCCCAGTGATGAGCAAGACAGCTGTAACCCCCAGCAAGCCTTCCCCATCAGATCCGCTTGGCCATGCAGATGTGATTCCCAAAAAGTGTTGCCCCTAAAACACCTCCCCTTACTACGCTCGCTGTGCACACCTGTGAATTTCTCTCCCATTTGACAGCACTGCAGGAAAAAAAATGACCATCCCAGACAACAAACTGTCCAGAAATCAATTCAATCAACACAAATGTTATCAAACAGTAAGTATTACATTTTGCTTACTAATTCTTTTATGCTCACTCCTCACCCAGATCGCTTTCTATGCAGTTACAGCTTTAACGTCTTGCTAATTACAAAAATAAGCCAGTTTGCAGAAAACAATCTGTTGGCATGATTTACTTGCTACAGCCCCCCGGGGAAACAGACTTATTAAATGAAGCACTGAAATACAAATATATCAACTGTGAAGAACAGCCCTTCTCCTCACGGTGCCTTTCATAGTCAGTCCCCCATTCAATAAGCTATTCTTGTTTAGGCTGGGTTATGTATCAAGCATAGTAGCAATTAAAAACAACGCAGCTAATTAAAAACAAAGGAGCTCTGTACTTGCCTAGATTCCTAAATTTCCTGCATGCTTTGCCCCTGCTCATCTTAAAGGGAAAAAAAATAAAAGAAAAGCCAAAAATAACTGCATTGCATCTTTTAAACTTTGCTTTTATAAAGTTCACGCGAATTCAGGAGACCAAAAAAACCCCACAAAAGCTGCAGACTTTGCCCACAGTAGGTTTGGACAACGGTCTCAGGCACAAGGTGGGATTCTTGGGGTGGTCCTGTGCAGGGCCAGGAGTTGGGACTTGATGATCTTGGTGGCTCCCTTCAACTTAAGATATTCTACGATACTAATGGGTATCAGCACCCACCCAGCCTGGGATGCTCCTGCACTGATGATGGATCATTCCGCCTTTTAGACCCTGGCAACACCACCCCAGCTGCCCCTGCTCCTGCAGCAGCCAGTGCCAGCTTATTTTGGAGCCAGTGAGCCATCCCCAGAGCTAGGAGCCAGGCTCCAGCCAGAGGGGTGACTTGCTCTGACCCCATCCCACCAGGCTGTAAGGCACAACCACAGTGGGAGAGATTCAGCCCCAGCCTAGGAATTCCTCCCAGCAAGGAGGGGAGAGGCCCAGCCACCCCATAATACACAAAAGCTAAAGCATCCCTAGAATTTGGATAATGCTGGGACAGTAGACAGCCCTGGGATGGTGACAGTGCAGATACAGGGGTGCCAGACACCCAGTCCGTGTCCCCTCCCACCACATGAAACTTTTCCACTGGCTGAATTCATACTTTGCAACCCAAACACTTTCTTACTCCGCTTTGCACGTCTGAAGTTAATTTAAGTCTCTGAAAAAGAAAAAAAAACGAACAAAAAAACCCTAAACCTGCCCTTCTGACAGCCCTGAGGGGGCAGCACAGACACCACACCAGTTTCAGAACCTCCCCACGATGGGACTCTCAGTGTCCCGACAGCACCGAGCAGTATCACGTTGCAGGACAGGAGCACACACAGTTCCTTCCAAGCCCTGCACCAACCCTCCCTTAATTATGTTTACCACCAGCTTCCCAGGAGACAATAGTCACCCAAAAGGTCAAAAAAGTCCCTGGATGAAGCACTTCCCTGGCCTGGAGAAGTTAATCATTCGCTGCAAGGCTCGCTTACGGAGCCAGTACGTCCCCCATGGCCCCCTGAACCTGGGGAGAAGTGATCCCTCCATCCCTCCTCCTCCTCAGCAGACCTGGAGCTGCAGGTGGTTTTGCCACAGAGGGGTTGTTGTTTTTTTGGCCTTAATCCAAAATAGATGCAGAGAAGGTGGATTTGGCCACCCTCCAGCCCCAGCAGCACATGTCCTATCCGACACCTGGATTAACCCCTTTCCTGCCTGCTCCATGACATGCTGAGCTCACAGGCAGCCACAAAACAGAAAATAACAAACCTTTCATTTGAATTATTTTTGTGCATGTGCCTCCTGCTCTGTCTCATGTTTGCTATAAGAAACAACCAGGAGCAAAGAAACTCTCCAAACCCATAGCAGGGGTCTGAATCAAAGCCTGGGCTGCAGCCAGAGGTTTGCAGACCTCACTGTCCACCTGGAACAGGCAAAAACTTTGCAAAAAAAAATCCCATGTGTGGCTTGAAGGAGCATCAGTTCCTGCTGCAGAGAATGCTCCAAAGGACAGTGAGGGATGACAGTGAGGGATTTAAGCATTACCAAGGGAGGGAGGAACCAGCTCCCCAAAATGCCTGTAGGACACGTGTCCAACAGCAAACGCCCCCAGAGATGCGGTGCTGACCTCATCCAAGTCTCGTGGGAGACACCGGAGGGTGCTGGAGCAGCCAAGGTCACGCTGCTGAGACAGGGATAACCCCCAGGCCTGGACCAAAGATGCAGCAGCCCTGATGCTCAGGTCACCTGCCAACCCAGCAGCCCATCAGGGGTGCACCACACCCTCCCAAACCACCCCACAGGGAATACCAGAGCGCTCTCCTCCAGCCAGAGAACCGAGCTACACAAACACCAAGCTGGAGCCAAGGCAAGCTGTGCATAAGATGGTGCAATTCTATTTATTTATTTTTTAAATACTGTCATCAGCCAGGAGGACGAAGGGAGGTGTGTGCAGCTCCCCATCTATGAGAATGAGCCAAATGGATAGGGAAAACCCCCACTTTTGGCATGCTGTCTTCTTCAAGGCACCTATTGTTTTGTTGATGCAAAGGAGGTGTTGTGCAAACAGGAATCCCAGCTAATGGGAAAAAGCTGGTGAACCCAGCCAAAATATATTAATTTTCCACCATTACACCTTCCCCCTCATTGCTGATTTATGGCTGTGACGTTTTCCAAGTCAAGTGTTCAAATCCTTCCCAGAAGCGATGTAGTGGAGCTGCACCCATCGATGTCTGCTTCTATCCTATCCCAAAAAATCCTCCAGATGGGCATGTTACTGTCAAAGGATGAGCCTCTGCTCCCCTCCTCGCCCTGACACGTGGGGACAGAGTTCACACCAGCAATCTGGATGCTGCCTTTAAAGCCATGTCACCAAGGCCACTGGCCACTCAGCCAAAAAAGCCCAGAGGCCCATTCAGACACAATGAGGATATTTTAATTGCAGTAATTTTGCAAGGAACCTTAAACCCACAGTGGTGTCTTACAAGCAAGTCCCAAAAATGTGCACAGCAACATGGAAAAAATAAATATCTACATCTGAGCTTGCCACTGCAAATCTCTGCAGGTACCACCGAGTGCAGGATTTTACCACCTTCTCCTTCTCTTT
>VXAD01007415.1:2200151-2443044 GCA_013399195.1 Dicrurus megarhynchus
CCGCCCCGCATCTCCCCGCACCGCTCCGCATCTCCCCGCACCGCCCCGCACCACCCCGCATCTCCCCGCACCGCCCCGCACCGCTCCCCGCACCGCCCCGCACCACCGCGGGTCCCACGGGGGAGCTGTGTCCCACAAGAGGTTGAGGAGCTACGGGGACAGGTTGGACCCCAAGGTAGATTTGAGTACCACAGGCAGCTGAGGACCCCAAAATGGATTTGGGTCCCATGGAGAAGCTGTGTCCCACAAAGGGTTGGGGAGCCACAGGCACAGCGTGGACCCCAAACTGGGTCTGAGTACCACTGAGGGCTGGGGACCCCAAATGGATTTAGATCTCAGAGAGGGGTGTCTATACTACAAGGGGTTGGGGAGCCATGGGTACTGCTTGGACCCCAAAGTGGCCACGGGGTGCTGGGCACTCCAAAATGGATTTGAGTCCCACGGGGAAGTGGTGTCTCACAAGGCGCTGTGGAACCACAGGCACAGCATGGACCACAAAACACATTTGGGCACACAGGAGTCTGGGGACCCCAAAGCAAGAGGTTGTTGGCTGCTTCAAGGACTTCAGAGCCCAGAAGGGGTTGTGAATCCACAAGGAAAACTTGGACCCCAAAACAGATTTGGGCACCACAGGGGCTTTGGGTCTTACAAAGGGTTGAATACCTACATGGCAAAGGTTGGACCCCAAAATGGATTCAGGCACCACAGGGGTTTGGGGACCCCCAAGCAGGCTTGGAACTTGAAAGGGATTTGGACCTTTCAAAGGGTTAGAGTCCCTGCAAGAGTTTGGGATTTGGAACCCACGGGCACAACTTGGAGTCCAGAACGTATTTAAATACCACAGGGGGCTTGGGAACCTGAAGTAGGTGCAAACCCCGAAAGGGGGTTGGGTGCTTCAAGGGGTTTGGAGCCCACAAAGGGTTGGGTACCCACAGTCAAAACCTGGACCCTGACACACATTTGGGTCCCACAGGGGGCTTGAGCCATGCGAAGGTTGACAACCCACAACGAGGGTTGGACTCCAAACAGATCTGAGTCCCACAGGGAGCTTGGGACCCACAAGTAGGCTTGGGCTCTGAAACGGATTTGAACCCCACAAATGGCTTGGGTCTCTGCCTGGGATTTGGGGCCCACAGGCACAACTTGGACCCCAGCATGGATGTGGCTGTTTCAAGGGGCTTGAAGCCCACAAGGGGCTGGGGACTCACAGGCAAAGCTCAGACCCCAAAACAGATTTTGGGCATCACAGGGGCTTTGAACCCCACAGTGGTTTGGAACCCACAAGCAGATTTGGCCCCTGGAAAATGTCTGGACCCCACAGATGGACAGGGACCCACCGGCAAGGCTTGGATCCCAGAACAGATTTGGACACCACAGGTAGTTTGGGACCCATGAGCAAGGCTTGGAGCCTGGAACAAATTTGAGCCTCACAGGATGGTTCGTCCCACAGGGATTAGGGGTCCTGCAAGCAGGATGTGGCCCCCACAAGGAATTTGAGCACTATAATGTGTTTTGAGTTCCACAGGAGGAGCTTGGCCTCCACTATGGGTTGAGGTCCAAAAGCAGGGCTTTGGCCATAAGCAAGAATTGGCCCCAAAAAGGGTTTTGGCCGCCGGTGGTTGGGATCCAGACCTGGGAGTCAGGTTGGATTTGCCTTGCCTAAGAAGGTGGATGAGGCTGGATTGGGGTGTGTGGGATTATTCCCGTGCTCCATTGTGGGCTCCTTGGCTCCCAGAGGCTGCCCACACAGTGCTGCAAGCCAGAGTGCTGACACTTCTTTCCAGGAACATTATTTTACTTGTAAATCTCTTGGGATGCTTCTCATGGTCTTTTTCATTATTTTTTTGTAACACAGGTGTCTCATGGGAAGTGGTGCCATCAGGATTTTCGCTTCTGGCCTTGCCCCTGTGTGTGTCAGTGATTCCTCTGGGCATGACATCCCTACTGGTCACCCCAACAACAGCACTGCAAGGGCTAGGGTGAGCTGAGAACATCCTCAAGCTGATTTTCCTGCTGTATGTGGTTGATTCTTCTCCTCTCCAGGTGCTTCACCCCTCTACCTGGCTCAGCCTGTGTCTCTCTCCCGAGCCCATGAAACAAAAGCTGGGTACAGAGGCACGGGAGGGATGAGCTCAGCTTTTTCTTCAAATATGCAAATGCCAGGGAGGTAATCCATAATTCAAGGTGGTGCCCTGATGACGGGTGGGTCCTGTCTTTGAGGCACAAGGGCCTTCCTGAATATCCCAGCGCACAGCCCTCGATCGCCGAAGGAGCGGTTTCCCTGAGGTTTCACTTACCATGTTTGGACATGGCCATGATTAATATTTCCTAACAGGAAGGTGTCATGCGTGCAGGCTTTCCTCTTCGGGGTTTGGGTCGAGGGTGACCAAGTTCAGGTTGTACACTGGCTCCTCACTTCCTCCTCCTCACAGGCTACACCCTCCCCGCCAGCCCTGTACTCCCCCTGGGCTGAGCCCAAAACGGGTCCTGGTGCCAGGGAGGTGTCACCACACAGCCCCTGGGGGTCCAGAGAGCTTCGATGGGACTAGAGCAGGCTATAATATCATCTGCCTCTACACGGTATCTGTGGGATGAAGGGGGAGTCACTCGCTGCCCTCCCCGAGCTGAGTTTGGCAGTGAAACCCAGGGTATGGGGGAAAGGGGATATCCTGGAAAACAGCCGGAAAGGCTGCCAGCAACCCCCAGCTTACACATTTTCTCTTTTGCTTCTAATAGTTTTGATGAAAGTAGAGCCACTATGGGATAAAAGTCCCACACAGGGCAGAAATTATTTAGTGATTCAGTCAGGCAATGAACAATTCTGCCTCCACACTGCCCATAGTTGTGTGTGTGTGTGAAAGAGAAGGGGGAGTTGAAACAAAACTTATTTTTAAAGTGGCAATTTTTAATTTATTTTTTTTTAAAAATCAACCTAGAAGCACTACTACCTCAATAACTGGAAGGGAGGTTACACAGGAGGATAAATAGCTCTCAACCAATCTAAGATGTTTTCCTGAGTAGGTTAAAAGAAATATCTCAGTTTGACTCAACAGGTATTTTTTTGTTTCTTCTCTGAGCCTCATTCCTCCACCAAACTAATTCATGAGAGAGAGGAAAAAAAAAAAAAAAAGAGAAAAAAAATTTTGTTTCTCTTTACCCTGAGCCAGGCTGGTGAGGTTTTTAACGCAGCTCTTTCACCTCTCGGGGAGCATCCTCCTTTCCCTTCGAAGCCGGAGCAGCTCGCAGCCCCTGCGCCCAGGAAAGCCCTCTCTGCTTTGGCAAAGGCTGCTGGCAGCAGCGGCCTGGAGCTGGTTTCCCTGGCTGGGCTCCACGCGAGCGCTGCTCCGGCGGGAGGAAATTCCCTGCTGACCGGCCGCGGCAGGGATAAGTGCCCTGGCACGGAGCAGCGGCCGCAGAGCAAGCGCGGGGAGCGGGGAGCCCAGCGGGAAAGGAGCGGGGGAGGATTCGGCGCGATGCACGAGCAGCGAGATAAGAGGTGTGAGTTGGACAAGCTCGGGATGTCAAGCTCCTCGCTGCCGGTTTCGTGCTTGCGCTGCAGCAGGAGAAGCGCTTTCCCTGGGGTTAAAAGCCTCTTGGTGCTTAAGGATGGATAAATCAGGACTATTTGGGCTTGGAGATAGGAATTTTTTTTCCCTAGTTTTATGTCACATCCCTGCTGCAGTTCTAGAAAAGCTTATCAGCTGTATCTGGCTGTGGTTCTGTTGCTGGGTACTGTTAACAACCCATATCAGACTGACAACACAGGACACAAGAAAAGAAACTATGGCTAAACCAACCCAGCTTGAGCAGTCAGATATCCAGCATCACCCACTTTGTCCCCAGCTGGCTGCCTGGCCCTGGTCCTCATTGATTTTAGACCAACACAGCTCCACCATCTTCTGCAAAGTTGCTCCTGTTTTGAGCTGGTGCTCAAAGACAGTCACATCTATAGGATTTAAAGCCCTGTGTGCCGTGCTGTTATGGACCTGCTGGGTAATTATTTATGCATTTACCAAAATGTGCTTTCTTCATGCTGTCAGTCCTTGGTAGAGATCGGCACTGGGGGATTCGGTGCTCTCCTACATCCACAGGCACCGTGTGAGCTTGAGAGCAATGCAGAGTGTGACCTGTTTGCTGGCGAGCGCTGATATAATTGTTAGATTCCCAACAAACACACAGAAATCATCACCCTGAGCGAATAAGTGTTAATTTAAAACGCAGGCATGAAATGAGAATTGTGAAAGCGCCGCGTCGCTTCAGCCGCTCACCGGCGATGGTTAGCGGGCAAGGAAAATACGTATGACACAAGGCCACGTTATGCAGACAGCTGGATTCAAGTGGGGCACCTGTGTCCTCAATTAACCCAACTCCCAGTTAACTTTGGTGCCGTCGGAAAGCCTCACGCCAGGGTTTGGAGGTGGGAAGCGCGGGAGTGCTGCGTTTTTCGCTCCTTGACATTTCGTGAGTCATCTGTTTTAGCACTGAAACGTCTCAAGTGATGGGACCGCTGCAATTTCTCTTTCAAGGGTATCGCTCTCACACAATAATTAAATCTCTGGCTTTCAAGCATAATTGCCAATGACAGTGCCTCCGAAATTGCTTCTTTATGCTCGACTGTTCTGTCTCCCAGCAGAAAGGGCTTCTGTAAAAATAAGGGAAGAGTTGTGAGTGGCAGCAAAGGCAAGAGGAAGCAACACAAACTCCATCCTTTTCCCCCCAAAGGACAGCAGCTGTCCCTAAACATGGAGGTGGCCAAAACCCTGCACAATCCTGGGTGCCTAACAGGCCCAGGAGGAAATGGTAGCTCACAGCACAGCTCCATCATTACCAGGCCTGTTGGAAAACTGCAATTTTTCAGCACTAGGACCTGTCTCCTGCTCCAGGTTGGTAATTGGTGGTGTTGGCCGTGAGCCAGGCAGCACTCGCAGCTCTGTCTTGAGAGGACAAAAACCTCCATTACTTTATGCTCTCTAATTCTCCCAAGGTGTGCTGCTGTCTATCAATGGAGTCGCCATGAGGTAATAGAAATTACAAACCTCCCCAGACTTATTTGTCTGAAAGCATTTCTTGTAAAAATACTTATATGAGTCTCCGGAACCGTGTCACATGAGAATGGCAGAGAAGAGAAAGTTTGCAAATTAAATTGCAACAAAAGGCTCTTTATCGTAAACTATGGGGGAGACTGGGCGAGAGGGTTATTTCACTTCTGCTGGGCTGGCTGGTGACAGCATTTAGAGAGAAAAAGCTGGTTTTTTGTCTTTTTGTCACTTTGCAGTGAAGCTGCTCTAGACCCTGAGCTGGGTAGGGTGATGGAATTGGCCAGACACTGCTGGGGATTCGTTTCCTACCCTTGCCAGTGTCTCCCTGTGAGCTTTGGTAAGCCCCTGCCCTGTCACTTTGGTGGCTCACAATGGCAACACCACAACTCCAGTCTCGCTGTGTCTGGCTTTTGCCTGCAGGGCCCCACCAGCCGCTGCCCTCCTTGCAAGAAGCACCCTAAACCTTCATCACACCCCATTCTTAACCAAAAACCATCCAGAGCAGACATATTTGCAGTGATGTGACAGACGAGCTCTGGAGGAAATACCTGAGCTGTCTGAAAAAGTTACTACCCCCCTGCCTCCAGCAAAGGCTGATGAGTTGCATCCGGGATCTCAGCATGATCCTATTTTGATGCAAAGTCAGAGCAAATGGGCTGGACTGTGAATGGGAACATCTGGGGTGCTGCACACCTGCCCCCATGAGTGCTGGGGTGAAACCTCCAGCACAGGAGAGGGCTGCAGTGGCTCCTTAAGAGTAAAGAGTTTCAGAGCAGAGAAGTCAGGATCCAGATCCATCAAAAATAACAGTGTGACTAAAGCTCAATTTTCTCCTCTAACAAAGGTTTTCACAAGCTCAGAGTATGGGGCTTTGCTTCCCCTGAGCAGCTCTTAGGATGCTTGAGCTGGACTGAAACAGTAGTAAAATACAAGTGAAAATTATATATACACAGCCAGGTGTGTGTGCATCTCTTTATATTTTACTTGATTGACAGAAATCACAGCCAATCTCCCAGGTAAAAAAATGCTTCTCCTGTGTCACCAAGAGCTGGAGCAGCCTTTGGTGGCCACAGTGGCTACAGGTGATGCTTCAGTGCTTTCTCCTCAGTGCCAGAGCTCTAGATGATGGTGCTTGTTTAAAAATGGAAGCTACCAAAAGGGCACCAGGCCCACGTTTGTGTGCTGGTTTTATCTGTGAGCTGTTATTGTCCTTCTGACACTTGCAGGATACCCAGGGTCACTGGGTTTTAGAGTCAGACCCTGGTGGCATGAAAAACTTGCCCTGAAAAGGGCAACTGTATGGAATTAGGTACAGAGAGCTAATTATTATTTGTCTTTGCATGCTCTGTGTGGGTTTGGTGGCAGGTCATGCTCCCAAAGTCCTTGTGGTCAGTGCTGGGACTTCTGAGCCAAACTCTCATCTGCTGTAAAGCTCTTTAACTCCCAACAAGGCCACTGACAGAGTTGCCATGTCCAGGGGTATTGGTGTTCCCAGTGTAGCTGGGCCTCACTGTTCCCTGGGAAAAAGATCCAGGTTCTCACCCCCCAGTTTTGCCAGTGGGAAACTGAGGCAGAAGGATGGGCACAGGCCCGAGGTTTTGAGGCTGAGCCTAAACCAGCTCTTGCCAAGCTGCTCTGATATCAGTGCAGGGGAAAAGCTCCAGAAACAGGGACTCTGGATTACCCCATGCAGCAGCCCAGGGGTTTCTGTAGGAATCCTAAACCCTCTCTGCAGGCACCTACCGAACACAGGTACTCGGGCAGGACAAGCACTGCCCTGCGAGGTGGAAGCTGCAAGGGAAAACCCCCACTGAATAGTTTCTGGCAAAATATTGAGCCTTTCGTAATTTCATTGCCAGCCAAACCAGATGACCTTCAAAACCTGGAGGCCTGACCTCAGAGGACCTGGGAGCATCCACCTGTCCTCCCATCTGCAGCCAGGAGCCACTTGCATCACTTTTGTTTAAGTAATTTGTGACTGATCTGGGTTTTTCCTCTTCAGCTTCCCTGCAAACGCTGCTCCCCCGGCACGCTGCACTTGCCTGGAGATGCTGTTCAGCTCTGGCTCCTCTTCACAGAGCAGTGGCTGCTGTGCTCTGAAAGGTTACACAGCCCTCAGCTGCCTGCTGCTGAGTCTGCAGGAGGAGATTCCTGCTGCAGAGCCAGCCTGGAATGGGGCTGTGCCCCCAGTGTGCAATGGGGCCGTGCCCCCACCATCTCAGCACCCCTCCAACCTCCTGTGGGGTGTGAAGGGCAGAAACTGGGGCACAGGGAGAGCTCCTGCCTCACTGGGGCTGCTCTGTTAGAGCCACTGCACTCCTTAAAACCCACAAAAGGGGTGGCAGACATCACGGTAGTGGTGGCAGTGTGACTCAGGTCTCGTCTGGGGGGCAATGCTGGGCTGAGCTGGCCTCGTGCCCCTGCATGAGGGGGCATCTCACTTTTTTGGGACACTCCATCAGGGGTATGTACATCTCCTAAATCTGCAGTGCTAACAGTCCTGGAGGACAAAACCTCCTGGCTCACACAGCGCCCCATTAACGCTGCAAAGGTCTTAGGGAGCCAGACAGCCCCACTACGTAACCTGCCCCCAGTGCAGCGGGAAGGGTGATTTGGGGTTTGATGCATCTCACCCCACATGAAGGTTATTTTCCCCAATCATCCTGTAAAACTGAGAAGCTGCATTTGTGCTTCTGCCCCTTCACTTTCCCCAAAGAGTAGAAATGAAGATGTAAGTAATACACACTTACAGATACACTTATTAACATAATGTGTACATTGTGGTTGGTAGACACTTCTGTAAGACAACAGGATAAATGACTGACACCTCACTAAACAAGAGGCAGAGGGAGAAATGGAGATGAACACTGCTCTTTTGAGGCCAGAATACCCACAAACTCACGGGAAATAGGAGCAGCTTGGCCAGTCCAGCTTAAACCCAACCATGATGCAACTCAGAGGGGATTAAGGAGGGGAAATAAACCTGAGTCCATTTGGTTTCCATTCTGGTTTTTGAGTTCCTAAACATTTGCACATACAGGATTTTCTTCTAAACTGTGGCAGCTGCAAAAACGAGTTCTCTCCTCCAAGCAAAAGCCAAGATTGCCACATAATGACCCGACCCCAGGAGACAGACTGCTGAGAAAAGGACCAAAACTGTGGCAGTTTCCTTGCATGGGCAATGTGCACGTGCGTGTCCAGACACGGGATTTAGGGGAAGGCTTTGGTAAGCCAGCATTGGCTGCATGCAGTCTGGAGTGCAATGAAAAGAGCAGGCTTTTTCTTTCATAAAACGTTATTTATTTTATTTTTTAAATTAATCCACTCAAGGCAATAGAAAGAAAAAGATGGCAAGAACGGTATAAAAATGGAGGTCGAGTTTAATTCAGAAAGTGAATATTGCAGGGGGCCTGAAGTAGCTTTTCAGGGCTCAGCTTCTCCCCACAGGTGTGATTTGCTGTTCATCCATGGACCTGAGGAATCCCTGCCCTGCCCAGCTCTGCCCGGGGTGCAGTCGAGGTTGTATCATGCACGCTGGAGACCACCACAGCTTCAACTCCACAGAGAAACACTGCAGGGGAGAAATAGTTCTTGAAGTCAAGCATTGTAATTTACTAACAGGTTTATTAAAATCTTATTAGAAGATTATTTTTTAAAGTCCGTTTTACACAGCTGTTGTCCTTCTGCTGCTGTCTAATCCTGGAAAATCTCGGTGAATGAGTCATTTGCACTTACTATCTATTACACCCTCTTATTATAAGCCTGAGTGTGTTTGCATTTGCTTCAAATAATATCACTAGAGCCACAATGGTGCCATAAAATC
Organism: Dicrurus megarhynchus; assembly: GCA_013399195.1. Lineage (NCBI taxonomy): Eukaryota > Metazoa > Chordata > Aves > Passeriformes > Dicruridae > Dicrurus > Dicrurus megarhynchus. The sequence continues at coordinate 2,209,014 of VXAD01007415.1, forward strand.
TCCCACATTTCCCCTTTTGGAGTCTCTTTTGCTGTTGGAACAGAGGTGCCTCACCCAAAGGTTTCATGGGGTGGTTCTGGGGCGCAGAAGGACTCAGGGAGCATTTTGTTTGGAAATAACCTATAACTTCATTCCCCCAGTGCTGATCTTTAAGAAGAGGCTTTTAATGTGTGCTTTTTTTGTTTGGTAGGTCAGAGACACATTGTGGAGGGTCAAGGATCTGCAAAGGACATTCTTGCTTCCTAAAGGCAACCTCAAGCACCGAATATTTGTGCCTCATGATGAGGAGGACATCTGGCAGTTGTGCATCAGGGATATCTGAGGGTCACAATGGGGTTTTTGCTTGTTTTTGATATCTGAAGGCTGTTGAGCATTAAATGTGGCCTTCAGGATGGGACCCTGCATCGCTGCTTTGTTTGGTTCCTGGACATGATGCTCCTACTTTCATGACCATTAAAAAGAGGATAAAGAAGAACACAATACAAGAATGTCAGTTTCTGGAGTGGTGTTGGTTAACAGAACATGCAAACACTGCCATAGTAATAAAACATAATATTGGTGGGTACAGAGTGTGGTTTGGTCACAGCTTTCATTCCCAGCTGTGCCTTCTCCCTTTACCAGTTGTGAGTCTCACCATCACTTTGTGCTGCAGCCCCAAAAATGCCCAAACATTCCCTCAGCTCGTCCTCATCCTCCTCTTACCTACCCAGGAGGACTCAGAGGGAATGGGGACATGGGTGGAAGCTGCCCTGTCATCAGATGGGCTCTCCCAGCCTATGCAAACCGTGTTCTCCTGACATCCCAGAGCAACCCTTTCCTCTGGGTCATTTGGCCAGAAGTCAAGGGAACAGTATTGCTCCAAATGTAACTACAGGAGGGGAAAAAAAAATCATATTCAAGGTTTAAAATCACTTGCTGCAGGGGATGTTTCCATTGGCAGAGTCGCCAGAACCAGCACAAATGATTCAAAACATTTTGTTAAATGAAATTCTCAGATGATGTCAGAGCTGAGGCTGCTTTAGCAAAACCAAAAGAGAAGGAAGGTTGAAACCAAAAAGAATAAAAAAAAATTATACCATTTGACAGGGAGGGATTAGGAGCTTAAAATTATTTTTATAGGCTATCCAAATATTTGAAAATTTGGAAGTTCATAGTTCCAGTGCTTTAGCTCAGCTCTAGAGTCCTGCCAGCCCCTTAGTGCAAGTCACACAATGCAGCCAGCTGGGCTGGACTCACTGAACTCACAAAGCCTATTTTTTGTTATCCAGCCCTGGCTCCCATTTCCTATAGGCTCACCAACAAATCCCTTCACCTTTGCCTGCCTCAGTTTCCCCCTCTGTCAAATACAGAGATTTCCATTCTCTGCTCTAAAGTGCTTTGAGATTTGGCACCGAGAAGAGCAGGGAAGCATCTCCTCCTGTGTGGGTCCTGATGAAGGAGCAGACTGATCGCTCAAAGACAAACAGCAGTTTTTATGTGACTCCTTATTTTTGTACACCACCCGTTTCTGTTGGACACAGAAAACCCAGGATGAGGCTGCTGAGATGCTGTTTTCTTTCATGCCTGGCACCTGGCTACTTCTCCAGGGCCGTGCAAAATAATCATGTCTTTGTCACAGCTCGGCTAACCCACTTCATCTTCATTGATTAATAGGTCATAATCCTATTTTAGTGAAAACTTAACCATGCCCATGGCCAGAGGACTCAGGTATCGCCGACGTGGAGATTACAACCTCTTAGCCTGAACACGGAGAGTGAGACAGACTGTCAGAACAAGAGCACTTGTTAAGGGGAAAAATCAATAGTGAGCTATTTGGGGAGGGAAAAAAACAAATCCCCACCACCACAAATGCATTAAACATAGGCTGCAGTGCTCCAGCTTTGTATAAGCCCAAATTAAACGTGACCATAATAAACTGTTTACTTTCTTTGGGTTTACCCAGCAGAAAGGAGATTCCAGTTTGCCATAACGCCTGTGGCAGCGCGAGTGTTGGGTGTAGTTTGTGGGGATATGGTGGCTGTTAGTAAGTTTTGCTGGAAGATCCCTCAGCATTTTCCCCTCCTTCCTTTAGAATTGTAGCTAACTGTAAAGTGTTGGAGCTGTAGCCTTGATTAGTTACATCCTCACTGAGGAGTCAGCTGCTCAGGAGGGTTTGGAGATGGGGAGAGGGGGTGTCCTGCCTTTTCTCTTCCCTTCCTTTCCCCTGTTTCACGTTGTTAAAACCCCACGCTGAGACTGAGGGGATTCATGCCAATCTTAGTGTCTTTGATGCCCAGGCAGTGCTTACCTTCTCATCCCCCACCATTTGCCAGCTTCCCAGGGACTGCTGTTACTGCGTGAACACCCAGCCTGGAGCATCAGGGAGGGATCAAAATCCTGTCCTTTGCAGGCAGCCCACGATGCACAGAGCGCTGGTTTCACCCCTGGCTTTCGGGCAATGCTGCTGCTCTTCAGTTTCCTAGGAAGGGTGTGTTTGAGAACGGGTGACCCCACAGCTTTGCTCCCTCTCCAGAGCCAGAGAGACACAGATTTAACAGTAAATAATGAAAAAGAACTAGATTTCCTTTGTTATGCAGCTCATTGAATGAGGTTTCCCACATCTGTAGAAGTCACCACATCTTTTATGAGATTTGACTGTCAGCAAGACGTTATGAATCCCAGATGTTAAAATATGGATTTATTTATAACTCAGAGCCTATAATAGAGCACTCACAGAGATTATATCCAGCCCCCCTCCTCAAAAGATCTTCCTGAAATAAAAGCCTTAGCTTTTATTATTTTTAAATTATTATTGCCATATGATTTATCTTGGGTATTACCTCATTAAATGTCCTTTAATTACTGCGGCTTTAGAGCTGGTGTGCATTTGGCTTCGGGGAGCATTGGGCAAGGGGAGCTCAGCACCATTTCTCCCATCCTGAGTGAGATTGTCGCTGCTTGGAGGCTGCAGGGCAGCGTGGGCAGAGGGGTGGCATGGGGAAAATTCAGCTCCAGGAGTTCCTTGGCAAAGCGCAAGGGAGGCACAGCCAGCTCCGGGCACCTGCCAAACTTGGAGCTGGAGGTGTTTGGTATCCATTGCAGCCCCAAGGAAACGCTCTGGTCAATAAAAAAGCAGTTCCTCACAGCTGGTGACCATTATGCCGAACACAGCGTAGGACATGCCACAGCTGCTATTCTGCCGGAAGAGGGAAATGTTTTTGGAACCGCTTTTGGAGCACTTGTTCCATTAATGCTCCCTCCCTCCCTCCTCCTACCCCTTGCTTTTCAAATCACTGCAAGGAAAACCTGCAAGTGGAAGAGGAGGGGCCCTCCATGGGCACAGGCTACACTGAGGGCTGGGGTGCAGATATTCCTCTGGATTAATCCTCCAGCAACACCTCTGGGCCCCGAAGGGAGCGTGCGCTGCCGGGAGCTGTGCACTTGCACGCAGCAAGAGACACTCTCTGCCACATCTGTCCATGCTGCAAACAAAGAGGGCAGGTCTGAAGGGAAGTTACAAAGCCTCATCCTGCCCAAGAGGAACAGAAAGTCAGTGATTTTCCCCCAGTTCACACAAGATGCTGGTGGCAGCCTCAGGAATCATAGAACAAGTGCTTGAGGCAGTGGTGGCTGAGAGCAGCCTTCCTTCCCATCCTCCCTGCTCCCTCCTTCCTATCCTGCCTGCTCCCTGTCACCTCCCCTGCCATGGCACCCCCAGGTCCCTTCTTGTTCAAGAACCCAGATTTTGGGAACCCGGTCTTCCATTCCCTTCCCTTTCTTTTTTGAAGCTCGGTCATCTCCTGGGGCCAGTTAGGAGGGTAGATCCAGTTCAGAGATGGCAGAGAGGGTCTGGCCCGGTGTGACCATGCCGGGAACCCCTTGGTTGCCACCACTGCAGCCTTTAAGGATCAAACCCATTGTCCACACTGCAAAGGTGTTCCAGCTCTTAGACCATGTCCAGCCCCTTCCAGCTTGCAAGTGGTGGGCTGGAGCAAGGCTGGTGCCTGGAATCCCAAGACCTCCAGGCTAAGGGCCAGCTGGACAGGCAGGAAGCACACAGCCCACGAGCCCTGCTGAGCTTAGCTCTGCTCTCGTGCCTCACCAGGTCCATGTTTCACTATAGAGCTGGTTGCTTTCTACAGTCTTCGCTCCTGGGCTGGGGCAGTTTGGTGTTTTAAAGGCAAGGTGGGAAGGAAGGTGCCTTGAAATCATACTTGGAGGTGGGCCTGTTGCACTCTGGGATCTGCAGAGCTGGAAACCTGAACCTTATCTGCACCACACCAGCGATGAGCTGAGGGAAAGGCAGGAAATTGGCTGTCAGGGCTGACGCTACACAAATCTCACGGCGGCGCTGTGAGGAGGAGCAGCAAGTGGGTAAGGGGAGAAACTACCTGGGCTTGGCACTCCCTGGCTCCTGGGATATGGTACAGAAAGGACCAGAGCTCTGGTGTAAATCAGCACAGCCCCTGAAGAGAAAAATCTTTGGCGTGAGCTTAACGGGACACTCACCAGCTTGTAAATATTTTTCTGGCATATCAATTTGTGTGTCATGAGATTTAAAACCTTCATCACCCTAACGTTTCCCATCCCGCAGAGAGCTCTGATATGCATATGATATGCACTCGAGAAGGTCTGCCAGCAGTGTGATGTTACAAAACTTGTGAAATGCCTCACTTAACCACAATATTATGCATTTTCCAAGCCACATACCTATCTATTACAAGGTCTTTCAGATGGAGCTATAGACAGCCTGTGGGTCATGAGATCCTGACCTTGGTGTGTTTTTACTCCCTTCTTCTCATGAATTAACTCCTGAACTATTGACTCTCTGTTGAATGGATAGCAGAGTTCAGCCACATTTTACATACAGGCTGCTTTTCCATCCTGTATCTCAACAACTGCAAACCCCAAGGACGAGTAAATACTTCAACCTCAGCCATAAAATTGATGTGTTGCAAAATGAACAAAATGGGTTTAGTAACTTACAAGGCAGATACCATCAAGTCCATAATGAGCCAGAACTGAGTTTTCCTGTCCCTCTCCTCAGCAATGAGGCTGAGAGCTGGGAGCAGATCACCCCCTTGCAGGTACTCAGTTTATGCCTTATATCTTCTTCACTGAAAGTAAAATCCACCTCTGGTTGTGTCAGATCTCAGCCTCATGAGCCCCTCTGAAAGGAAAAGATTGATTTAAGAATCACAAGGCGTTCAAGGAAAATCTCCAACTTTTAAGTTCTCTTCTTGCCTCCTGGTTTTTGAGTCTGCAGACAAATCCCTGATAGGTTAAGGAGCTTTCCTCCGAATTCAGAAAGGCCAAAAAATCATCAATAAAACATAAAGTTCCCAAGATCTTGTGAAGCACAAAAAAAGCAGTAAAAGAACAGATATCATCCAAATTGCCAGTACCTCGTTAACACATCAACAACCACGCTCTGCAGCTGCACCAGGGTGCAAATGGGCAGGGTAAAGGGGGCTACAGCAGCAGGTTGAACCCCTATTTTGTCACTAAATAAGGGACCCTAAAACCTAAGGTATTTACACTGGCATCATTAGAAGCCATGCAAGCTATTTCTACACTGGACATCCTGCTAGACAGAACCCTTAAAAAGTCAAAAATCAAAACCTAAAAATAAAAGGTTCTGTTTTCTCAGGGGTCAGATGGAAAAACATAGCTTAGGGTCTGGTAAAGAAATTTTCCTTATTATCTAGGAGTTGCTTCACTAAGTATTGAAATAGCTTCATGTATTCCCAAGGCTTCCTAGCCAGCCTGGCTCTGAAAAACACCCCTCTGTGCTCCTCTGGCATCAGAGATGAAAAGTTTGAAGCTTTTAATGCTGAGTCTTCATGTCTAACTGAAAATGAAAACACAACATGTGTCTCCCCACTCCAAAATACCATAGCGACAGTGGTGGCATATTAATAAATATTCTCAATACAAAATACCATGAATAAATAGTAGGGTGAGCCTCAGGGCAGAATGTTTCCATCATCTTGACAGGGCAAAGTCACTGATATGCACCCCCAGATTAAGCTGCAGAGGGGAGCAGAGCAGGACTGAACCCACCTGGTGCAATCCAGGGGAGGTAGGGAGCTGGAGAGACGTGTAGGATGGTTTTCCTTCCCAGGTGATGCCTTCCCAGGTGATGTCCATCAGGTATAAACAGGGCAATAACACTTCCCTGCTCCAGATACGGCTTATCAGGAGAGGCTGGTGATAGATGAACTCAGGTCGCATCCAGGCTGCCTACACGTGTCGTCACTGGGGCACCTTCTCTGCAGACATCAAAGGGGCTCCTGCTACCCCGGGCTGGCAGATGGGTTCCTGCTTCCTCCCAGGCCTCGTGGGGGGAGGTGATGGCAGCACTTGAATGAGGCTTGGCAGTAGGTGGTCTGAATGCTCTGGTACCTCCCCAGAGCCTGGGCATGGGATCAAACACCCTCCCAAGAGCACCAAGAAGTTGCTCGTTCCCTGGCGTCGCTTTTGGCCCGTGCTCAGGCTCCCATGTGGGCACAGTTCAGGGCACTGCAAGGGCCAGGGGGTGTGACCTCATAGGCAAGACCACCCTGGGGGATGTTTTGAAGCATCAGGGAGGAGGTAACTCTGTGAATATGAGCCATGTTCTTGTGTTTATCTCTAGGGCCAGGTGGGTCTGGGTCAATCTGGCCCTGCTTGGTTTGCTGCTGCAGCCACAGCCAAACCCTCTGACTGGAGTTAAAGATGGCCCCTAAAGACTGAAAAACCCATATTAAAAGGAAAATAGGCAGCTAAATTAGCATCACATTTAGGCAAACATCAGTTCAGCTATGGCTCCTAATGCCTGAAGCCTCGCTGGAGCTATGGCCAGTCACAATGAACTCCCTTCCCCCACTAACAATCCTTAAAAACTGATGCCTTGGTTCCTTATAAAACATCAAAGTAAGGAAATAAAAAGGAGAGAGGAATGGGGGAGGTTAATATTTCCCCAGGTTTTCTCAGCCAGCCCGTGTGTCTCTGAGCGGAGATCAAGGCTCCGTGTGTTTGGGATGTCAGACACTTGCCTGGGATTTCAGCCTGCCCCAGCCACAGATGTTCTGTGTGCTCAGCCCATCCATATAGAGCATTTTCAGCAGCCTGACAAGCCCAGGATATTCATGTGCTGCATAATTTTTTCCCAGGAAATCCTGTGAGAATCCTACAAAGCGGGAATAATAAAATATACATGATACATCAGTGTTCACTGAACGAATTAGCCCTTGCTGCACTTTGTCTCACTTCACTCTTCCTCTGTCCTGGCTGGAAACTCCTTAGGACAGAGTGTGCTCCTGAGTCCTTCATGTCTGAAGGGTGCTCTGGAATTCCCAGCTTGTGGGTATGTCTTGGTTGTCACATGGCTCCACTGAAGCTGGCTGGGCTCTCTGTAGAGAGATTGGAGATTTAATTTAAGCAAGGTGGCAAAAAATGGCTCCTGTGCTTCCAGGTTGGGTTTTGCCCTTCAAATTCCATAAGGGATGCAAGGAAAAAGGGAGAAAGAACATAAATGGAAGAACAGGGAGGATGTGCTGCATAAGGAGCATCTGGATTCATCTTGAAGGGTTGTTTTGGAGGTTAATTTTCATGTTTTAAGGAGCATTGACATTGAAAATGCCCTCTCAGAAGGACAATAGGAGGTTTTAAGACACATATACCAGCCAAGGCTCATTGAGATTGCAAAGCAAATAAGAGTCCTCCCCAGCAACAGAAGAAGAAGAAATTAAAACTAAGAAAGTAAGTTTAGATTGGCTATTTGGAATAAATTCTTCCCTGTGAGGGTGGGGAAGCCCTGGCACAGGTTGCCCAGAGAAGCTGTGGCTGCCCCTGGATCCCTGGAAGTGTCCAAGGCCAGGCTGGATGGGGCTTGGAGCAACCTGGGACAGTGGAAGGTGTCCCTGCCCATGGCAGGGTGTTGAAAGTAGATGATCTTTAAGGTTCCTTCCAACCCAAGCCATTCTATGATTCTATTATAAGTCTCTCACAAGACATTTCCTGACTTTGTTTTGACATTTTCATGTAAGTTTTCTTCCATCATTTGCCCATAATCAGTCAACCACTCAATAAAATTAATTTTTCCAGTAAATCTAAAATCTCTTTTTTTTACTGTTCGGTTGAACTTCACACCAAAAACATCTGAGCAGGTGCTGCAACAGATTCCCCCTCATCTATGCACCCTGGGATGCTCTGGTGACGTGGAGAATTTCCCTTTCCTTCCGCAGCAAAGCGGCTTTGTTGGAATCACTGCTGAGAATGAGAAAATATTTTATATGGATATCACGTGCAAGGTACCCAGACCCTGATTACCTAATCAAAACCACAGCAGCTTGTACTCAAATCTTGTTTGGGACTGACCGAAGAGGCTGGGAAGGCCACTCTCTATGTCCACTGTCAAATATCCACTGCCTTTGCTCCAAGCCCAGCTGGTTGGAAAACTCCAGGGCTCTTGAGGCAGTGCTGTCAACCAGACATGTGCTGTGACAGAGAAATAGGTCAGAGCCATCATGTTGTGGTCTGATTCCCAGTGTTCAGCCAAAGGCGTTTCTGTGACTGAGTCTTCAAATATGGGGGGGAAAAAATGGAGATGAACCTTAGGGATGCTGCAATAAACACCGTGACATTTTGGCAGCACGGGAGTCCTTTGGTCACAGGGCGTCCTGGAAACAGCCAAACATTCCAGGAATGGCTGTGGGGAAGTGCCTGGAGCATTTTAGCCAAGGCAAAGCTCTTGGACACGAAGGAGAGATCTTCAAAGGCACAAAAGGAAACCTAACTCCTCTTGAATTTCATGCTTTGGAAAATCTACCTAGCCATAGTATTTTTTGCTTGACAGGCAAACTTAGGCTCAGGTTTCTCCTTTTTAAAATAAGCTGGACAAACTAATTAGTTAAAAAAATCCAGCTATCGTGTTCTGCTCTTGCATGTGACACAGTAACCATTAAGGCATTAGGAGATAAATTTATCTGAGCTCCGAGGGAGGAAGTTCCAGGTTGTACCTGGTTTACATTAAATAGTAGGTCAACCTGGTAAAGTATAAAGTTAAGCACACAAGTAAGTCTCACCAGGACCAGGGAAAACATTAATGTGATTAAATATGTCATTAAGTGATGACTCAGAAGAGCCAGACTAGAGGACACCGCAGAAATACTCCAGATTTATTTCCTCTATTCTTCTGTCTGGATGAACACATCCGGGGGTTCAGGCACACCACAGAACCTGGGTAAATCCTGCAGAACCTGAAAGGCAGAATGACAAAACACAGTGGAGACAATGTCCATGACCTGGCAGATAAAGACTGACCTGCAGAAGAACTGATTTAGCTGTGAAATTTCCATCAGGTGATCTCTTTGATCCTGGCTTTCCACCCCAGGTCTAAGAGGCAGAGTAGGTAACTTCACGGTCCTTTAGGTATCTCTTGGATTCTGGGTGCATATAAACCTAATAGACTTACATTTTATTTAGGTTTATTCATTGTAAGGCCTGGAGGAGATAATTCTTGGGTTTATCACTTAAATGTATATAATTTAGGACAAAAAGAAAAGTGTGATAAAAAAAAATTTCTACAGATCGGAAATCAAATACAAACCTTAGAAATTGGTTCCTGGGATTGACAGTTCTTATTGTTGAAAAAATAAATAAATAAATAAATAAATAATGTTTCTAATAAAAAATTGTCAATTTCAATTTTTTTATGTCCAATCTTATTATGCCCATGTCAGGTAAGCAGAATATCCTTCTGTCATCTTTCGATGCCCTACCAGAGTCACCCCTAAGCTATTTCCTTGCTTTTCTATACATCTTGAGGGCCCTTTAAGCCTTTCAGTGCAAGCTATATATATTTAAATCCTTTCACCAGTCCTGTGACTCCCTCCAATTTATTAACACTTCTTCAATTTGCCCTCTAAACCCCTGGAAGATATTCTCCAAAATTTTTGCTTCCCGGGACGCTGTGCTACACAGTAAATGCGAGCAGAAAATCTTCATTCCTCAAGAGATAGATGTGCAATGTATATTAAATATTGATTGCCTGCAATGAGCACAGCAACCAATCAAGGGTCCCACTACCCCAATCTCTTCTTTCTTTGGCAGTTCCCAGATTTCCCCATCACTTGCAGACAGTAGTAACATTTTTTCTGCAGAATATCGGTGAAAGAGGTTGAAGTATAAGGCCAAAACAACTCTGCAAAGCACCACTAGAAGCACAGGAGCTCAATGAACTGTCTCCTGTTGCAATTAGAGTTCGAGATCTATCAAATGTCCTGTTCTTAGCAGATTTTACGTATGCCAAGTGGATTTAATCAGCTTAAAATACCTTGTGCTACTGATACCTTTATAAAGTGCCAACTCTATTAGCACTGTTGTCCCCATCAACAGGGAAAAGGTAAGTTTACTTTGACAGGATCTCCTTTCCATGAACCGGTGCTGATTGGTATTGACTACATTAGTGTCTTTATTAATCTGGTACATTTGAACTGATGTACTTATCAGCAGTTTATTATTGTGCTAGAATTGATACAGTCTCCAATTGTAACTCGCAGACACTCTGGAAATAATGAAATCCAATACTAATAGCCCTCAGGCAGCTTGGTGAAAATCCTGGGGTTCAAGTTATCCATTTAGCTTGAGTCACTTGCTGCTTAATGACCACAACAAGTATTGGTGGAGCGGAGGTATTTAATTTTCAACACACAATAAGACTCTGTCACTGGGCTGTCTCACCAGTACAGCACAGAGGTACTCTCTGAAAAATTCTTCCCTTTGTCCTTTTGCCTCCTTTACCAATATTTCAATCACCTACAATTTCTGACTCCTCCTTTTTGCTTATTGTTAAAATAAGCTTTTATTTCCTCTGAATGTGCCAAGTTTGATTCTGTGAGTGGGAACACAGACATTACCCTATAGGTAGGGCATAAGCATTTTGGGGCAAAGGCAAAATATGCTTCACTGAACTTGTAATTATCAGTCACGTTTTTCCTTGAATTCTTTCTTTTAACTTTTTTGCCTTGTAAACGATATCAGCCTTAGGAATCTGGCCGTTTTTAGCAGCTCAACATGCATGTAGTGTGCCCACATGTGTGTGTGTACATGCATGTGGATTTTGTCCTCAATCTGCTGCTTTTTGTGTGCGCGTTAGAAAATCTGCATACTCCCAGTTCAATCCCTGCTTCTGTTTAATTCAGGCAGTAAAGGAGTAGCTGGAGATGTCCTAGGAAGATAAAGGAGCTGGGTTCAGGAGCTGTAAAAGCCAAACATCTGCTGGAAAGCAGGACACTCCCCCCATGGCAGAAGCTGGTGCTGGATACCTGCCAGCTTCCCCTGCTTTCCCACACCAGGATTTTTTCAGCTGTCCCTGCAGCAGCAGCAGCAACTTTAACTTGCAGAAAAGAACAAGGACTCAGAAGTGTCTCAGAGGGGTATTTCCCCCCATTCCCATGTGCTGCTGGGAACTTCTTAAAACTTCTTAGAGCAACTTTGCTGTTAGAATTGGTATTCATATAAATATAAATTCCTGTGTATGTTCCTCTTTTCCTTACCTGACGAATAAAAAACTTGTCCCCTGACTGGGAAAGCATCTTGCTTCCATGGAGGAGGAGCTTCAGAAGTAGACCAGGTTAATTACAGGTATGACCTGAAGGTTCGAGGTTCAACAGTCAGTATAAAGGAACATCCTTCCTTGGGAAAAATCAGTGCTGGGCTGGCCAGCGTTGGAATAAAGACCTCATCTGGGCAACACACCTGAAGGTTACAACCCACTGGGGCCAGTGGAGTCCCTCTCCAGGCAGCACCTGTAGCTGACCTGCAGATAGTGCAACAATAAATTTAAATGAAATGGCTATATTTAGATTTTTTTTTTGCCTGTGAGCTGAATCTCATTCCACCATGCCTTATTTCAAGCCCCAGCTTACCCTTGAATTGTCATATCTACACCCTGTTATTCTGAGAACAGCCCTTCAAAGACAGCTGCTGACCAAAGGTGTCTCACCACCACCTTGGCGTCCTCCCCCCTTCTCATGCTTTCCATGGGTTCCGGATTCCTCTTTGTTTTGGAAAATTCCACATTTCTCAGGTGCCCCAGAACAACCCTGTGATTTCAGCTGGACTTGGACCCTATCCCATCTGTACAGGACACCAAAGCTGGCACTGCTTGAGCTTCACCAAATACCTTGGCCTTAGAGGACTCGAAGCATTGGTATTTGACGCAACATGGGGGGACAGCCCCGATTCATGATGACACTCAATGAGCGTCCCAAGGGCTTTCCTAAGCCATTGGGTGTCATCAATAACGTCAACAAGAAAAAGGTCAGCACATTTTGTGGGCAGATCTCTGACCTCCTGGGTAGCTCATGATTTCCCAATGCTCCTGTGCTGCGACAAGAGTGATACATTAACTTGATAAGCTTGTGCAGGTTTGGCCTGAGGAATCTCTCCAGCTGTTTATCTTCTGCCATTCCTTTTCTTGCTAGACCTGGGAAGAAACTGAGTTTTCAGAGAATTCTGTTGTTGCTGTAGAACGTAATTTGCTCTGCTGCAGAGCAAGCCAGGCAGAGTGAGCTGTGACTCTTTTCCTTCCTTGCTGGCTGCCTGTCTGGCATCACTTTCCCTCATAAGCTGGGCTCTTAAGTAGAGACAGTGCATCCAAGGTAAGGATATTACCTCAAACCTCCTCTCTATAAATAGGCCTGGCTCCCGCCCCGAGGTTGCTTGTTCTGCTGTCAGAATATGGCTAAATGGCCACTTACGAATTCCAACATGTGCTTGATGTGGAGATTACCGCTGCTATCCAAAACAAAGGAGCTTTCTCTCTCACAACGTGCTGCTCCCTTTATGAGGCAGTTTGGAAAACTCCCGTCTCTTGAGAGGGTTTAATCCATGCCCTGGTGCTTCTTTTGTGTGAGGACAACGCAGCTTCCTCCAGACCTAAATGAAAACAGGACCCTCGAGTGTCTGTCAGAATATGTTTGGTGCCCTGAAAATCACAGGGGAGGAAATCCCTGGGGGGTTCACCTATGAAGCAAAATGAAAAGATGCAGAGTTATGTCACCACAGCACAGGATGGTGAGTGCAGGGATGCCAACCTGGAATGGACCCGGTGCAAGAATGTGGCATTGCCTCTGTGCCCCCAGGACCCAAAGGAAAGATGCTTGGTTTGGGCTCAGGACTGTGCTAATGTACCAGTGGTGGTAGTGAGGATGTCTGTGAGTTGTGATTAGCTGAAGGTAGTTAATGACTATTGGTTGGTACAAAAAAGGTGAGGTTTTGCAAAGAAAATGATTTGTTCAGTGCCCCTGCACAGCTATGTTGTCTCACAGGCGCTTTAACAGAGCCAAAGAAAGCTCTGCTTTCCTTGTACTTTGTCCTTACACTATTTTTTCCTGCTTGAGGCATTTTTCAAAGGAAGTGGGAATGGCTGTGTTCTCTTGGTGGATGTGGGAACTGAGAGATCAGGTGAAGGGGTGTTTCCTCCTGTCCCCCAGCAAGTCCAGGCAGGATTTGAAGCAGGCTGCTCCACCACACATCCTCTGATAGAGGAGAGCTTCCCTCACACTGAGGCATCATGGCAAAGCCTAAGCATGACACGGCAGCAGCAGCTCCTAAACACTTGGAAAGCCTTGTCCTTGCTGGTGTGGTGGGGCTGAAGCATGGCTAACGCAGAAACAACTTCCCTTTGAGTTCTGGCAATGGAATTTGGGCGTGATTTATTCACGTATGCTGGGTTGGCATCTCCAGCTGCCGTGGCGACTCTACAAAAAAATATAATTAACTTTCTCCATGGCAGCCCCAAGGCAGATGGCCATCACGGGCCTGGCAACAGCAAGCCAGATGGCACGGGGAAGGCAGTGGCTGAGGGGTGCCCGTGCTTCCCCTCCCACCAGCTTTGCCGCGGGAGCTGGGTATATTCTGTGGGTGGCCAGTATTTATATTTGCTTGTAAATTACGGCCCTCAAAATGCTAAATGAGTCTGGCTGCAGCCTCAGAGCACAGCCTGGCTCCTGTGACCACAGGTCTGAGCCGTGCAAGCGGAGCCACGCTCACCTTCCAGTACAAAAGAGTCCTTTGTGCATGTTCTCCTGCTCCTCAGGCGTGCACTCCTCGGCTACTCCGCTGTCCCGCTGCCTCCAGCCGTGCCAGTGCTTGTGACTCAGCTGGACTCAGCCACCTAGAGCTCTTAGCTATCAATCATGACACCTACCACTAGTCTCCTGCCATCTGCTCTCCCCCCTTCTGACATCTCCAGAGCTTTGCTCCTCACCCACATGCCATTTGGTTCCACGTCTCGTGGAAAACATCACCCGGGCAATGCTTCCCTGCTCTCACCACCGGAGCTCCTTGCTCTGGTAGGAGGAAAACATGGCTCTTGGTGATGGGAATGCTGATGGTCTGCCTGTGTTTCAGCCTCCACTGTCAAGTCAGTGCCAGCAGCAGCCAACACCTCTCTCCACCTACAGCATCCTAAGGCAGGGTGCACAGCCTGAGTCACTAAACGAGGATTGCCATCATTTCAGGGAGGGAGGACTCATCGTTCAGGCTCTGCTGATATTGCCTTCAGCACTCAGCCTGGCGTGCTCCCATGTCCTCGATTCCCCCACTGGATGTGGCTCTATCAGTGCCTCAGCCTCGCCACGTGACACGAGAGGGAAACCTCAGCTCCTGCCTGCGACCGTGCGCTCGGCTTCCTTCCCGCTGCACTCGTGTCCCAGCCAGGGTGAAAAGCAACTTCGATTTACTGGCTCCCAGGGAGTTTCATTTTGAATGTTTTGTGCAGCCGGGGCAGGGCTGTGGTCCTGGGGGCTGTGGCATCTCCTGCATCCCGAACACATCTGTAGGTGTGGGAAGGCTGCGCAAGGCATGTCCTTGGTGTGAATAAACATCCAAAGGGACGTACTTTGCCACTTGTCTCACACTAATGCAGCTCTTGTTAGCTGATGATTTTTGATGGAGATGTGTGTGCACTAATGGGAGACTGCCAGGCTAGAAGTAATTAAAAAAAAGTTCCTTTCAGCATGTTATAATCATTCTGAATTATTGAACAGGACAGAATTTTTAAAGTCTAATTCGCTTTTCCATTATTTATGCTGTCTGCTTCAGTTTTATTCTGTCTTTTGAGAGTTATGAATCCACCAGAAAGTTTCACTTTTGGGTTGTGATGTTGTCGATGTTGGAGGCTGCCAACACTGCTCATCTAAAAAGCCCGTATGAGGGCTGCATCCTTTCCCGTTTCCATGGACAGCACTTAAATTTCAGGCCCTTTTTAGCACTGCACCTACAGTGGAGGAATTTTTCCAGTTGCAGCAAGAGGCCACTGAGGATCAGAGAAAAAAGCACATCAAAGGTGCAGGGCAGGGAGCAGCACATGGGCAGATCTGTCCTGCAGTAGGTATGTGATCAAACAGATAAGCGTCCATGCCTTCCTTCAGCCAGCGCTGTCTTCCACCCCCTGCTAATACATCCCAGCTCTAGCTGCAGCCTCTGCTTCTTAAATGCTCTGAAACAAAAGGGTTTTAAACCGTAATTTACTGTTTCTTTTTTTGACATATTTCTAAATCGGTTCAATATGGTCCCGAACCGCTAAACTGAAGTGTTTGACTTGCTTCCAAATAGAAGCGTTCATTAAAAAAAAAAAAAAAAAGAAAAAGAAAGGGGAGGGTGTGGGGGAGAAGAAAATGCAAGGAAAAGAGAAGTGCTCTGGTAGTTTAAATCAGTCACCCCTGCACTGTGATTTAAAACCAGTGGAGCACTTCAAGTTTTCATAAGCACTTAGCTTTGGAAGCAGTCCGAGCCCTGAACACGTGCGTTTGTGGAATCATTTACCATTATTAGAGAGTTTGAATGGTGCTTGAGCTCTCCCTCTGCCCCGATAAGCACTCCGGCTGCCTGTGATTAGTGGGGTGGTTTCAAGCTTGTGCACAGTTGAGGGTGATTATTTTCAAGCGTGCCATCGCCTGTCTCTATCTCCAAAGATCTGAGATCTTCCAAATTCATTAATTCCTTCAGCTCATCTGAATGGAAATTACTAACTAGACGTGGTTCCCTCAGTGCAATTTTACAACGTGTGTCACAGAGAATAATAAATGTTTGCAGCCAGGGCAGATGGAGCAACAACGTGCATGCCATAGAGCACTCCAGCGCTGGGTCAGACCTGTTATTAAGATATGTGATTGTGGAGACTCTGTGCTCCAGCCACGGGCTGGGAAATTCTGTCTTTAGATGCCCCAGTGCTTGCTTTGAGCTGGAAAGGGCAGAAGGACAGTGCTTGATATTCCCATGTGTTTTATAGCTTTGTGTTGTGCTGCACTGATGGACAGGACAATACTTGGCTAAGCTAAGCCCAGGGTTTTGCACCAGCACAGAGGAAGTCAAGGAGGTTGTCAGATGAAGCTGTGCAAAGAGCTGATCTTTCAGGTTTGCTGGCTGACCCAAGCAAGTTAAAAAAAAAAAAAAAATTGTATGAATTCAAGTTGACTAAAGATGGAAATGTTTTTGCCTTTCTGAGCTACGGAAAAATCTGAAAGAAACAACCCTGTTTCTTGTTTTTCACTTGTTAAGCTTTTTGGTTGTTAACTGCTTGCAAATTTTGCAAGAAAATTCTGTTGCAATAAGAAAAATGGAATTGCTTTGACTTGAAATCATCTCAGCAATTTCCCTCAGGTCTTTTGGCGAGGTGGTAAAAAACAACAACAGCAACAAAAAAACGCAAACGCAAATTCCTGCTTTTCCATGGAAATTTCTGACTAGCAGAAAGACCACATGGTCTAGTGTAAAAAAGACATGAAATGTCCAAATTTGTGCATGAAGCAATCTGGGTCAGTGACGCTGCTGTGCAGCCCAGCTCCCTGTGAGGGCTCTGCAGGAGCCCAGAGCTCTGCTGCTGCCGGCAGGGAAGACGCCGGGAGTTTGAACTTTCGAGAGGGTCCCTAGATTCCTCCATGTGGAAAATCAGAACAATCTGCTGACAAAGAGGTCAAACTGGAGGCATAAGAAAGATAATCCCACCCCTACCTCCTCCCAGACGTGCAGCCAGTGGTCTCCAGTGCCCTGGCCCAATCCAGAGCTCCCCTAGCCCATCTCAGGACATCAGGAACTGGCTTGGCTCTAAAAAGGAAGAAGAGAGGGAGCTTTCCCTGGCAGACAAAGGATGGGAGTGATGCCCTCCCTGCCTCTGGGACCACCAGGCCCCCCATGCAAGGGGCTATTCTCTGTGCTATCCAAGCAAGGTTTGAGTGCTGTGAGGATCAGGCTGGAGTCCCCAGCCCACCCTGGCTCTTGGCCAGGTGTCATTTCGTTATGGCTCCACTCTTTGCTGATTGGTTTGCAAAAGAAGAATTGGGGGAGGACCAGGGGTTTGGATATCCCTGCTCCCTGGGAGGCTACAGTCCCAACTGATCCCACTTCTCCAAGGCTCAACCTTGGTTGGGCTTGTGTGCCCAGCCCACTGCTCTGTAGAAACAGGTGCCTCCAAGGGATGGTCCTGGTCCCCTGTTCTCAGGTGAAATTACTGTCTCTGTTACCTGTAAATATTCAGCTACCTGAATTTCAATCTTTGCTTCAAAATACTTGCATGAAAACCTTCTGGGTTGGTTTGTTTGTTTGTTTTGGTTTTTGTTTGTTTGTTTTCTGTTCTGGTTTGGTTTGGGTTTTTTTTTTTTGCAAGAGCAAATTCAGAAAATATTTTTGAGAGGAATGCCCAAGGAAAACCTCAAAAACATTGATTTTACACATCCAAGAGTTCAGTATACCAAAGAAATGCATAGCAGAAAGTCCCCCATACCTTTGCAAGAAAATAAAACAATTTTGGGCCAGACCTAGCAAGCATTTCTTGAAAGGAGAAAGTCACATGTTTACAAACTGCCCTGATATTCTATAAACCACTGAGAAACTGGAACCAAAGAGAGTTAGTGCTTTTTGGAAATACAAGAAAGAGTTTGAAAGATCAAGACAGAGCCTTGATAAAGGGTGACAATCCTTGGGTAGTTGTGCTGATGTCTTTAATTACAGGAGTGCAGGAGGGAGTGAGAGCTGAGGTTCCTGTGCTGACCACTGGCTGCCTGGATGATGCTGTTACAGCAGTTTCCCACCTCTGTGCCTCAGTTTCCCCTTCTACAAGCTGGAGGCTGGGATTCAGTCCTGCCCTGCAGAAGCTTTGAGCTGTGCTTACACCTTGCTGTAAGTTCTAAGAAGTTTGTGGGATTGAGGGGTTTTTTCCCTCCTAGATGACTGGGTCTCTTTTGTCTCATTTTACAATCCTAATGGAAGGGAAAAATACGCCTGAATTTGCCCTGTTCTGGAAGGGGAAAGTCATTCTCATTATTAAGCTGTTATTTTTACGAAGCTGTACGTCACAGGCCCTCAATACTTATGTTATAGTCATCAAAACCCAGGATGAGATCCCATAAACCGTTCTTTATAGTAACCAGATGGTCATCAAGGCTGCAAAGGTACCTGACAGTGCCTGTTACAGGGAAACACCTGCACAAACCTTAACCACCTCTGTGCCAGCCCTGCCAGTGGGGTGACCTCTCCTGCAAAAGCTGGGTAGTTATTTGGGGGGATACTGTCACAATCCCCCTCCCCAGACCCATTAACCGAAGCTGTCCTGTCACAGGGATGTGTCCCCAGCCCTGACTCCTTCCCTTTTATTTTTAACCCCTTCTTTGGGCATAATGTGAGTAGGTGGAATAGCTGCTTCAGCCTTCCTGCACCTAGTAGAAAACTTGGTTGAGTTTTTCTTGTCTTTCTGCTTCATTTCTGGGAAATGCCACTGGGAGGGCTCTTTGGCAGGACCCCAGCTCACTGTGGACGGGGCTGTGGGCTCACATCACCTCTGAGACCCTTCCTGCTGGCAGAAGATGCCAGGTCCCACCAGCCTTCCCCGTGACACCGAGTGCAGCCCCTTTTGGAGTCCACTTTCCTCCCAACCTTGGGGTTGTTGGCTCAGCCGTGATACCCAAAATGTGCTTGTGTGAGTGTTAGGACAGTGCTAACTCATGTCACCGTGCCCAGGAGCAGTCAGCAAGCAGTCCCTGGGTCAGGTTGACTGGCTGATGGCAGGAGGATGCTCAGAGAGGGTGTTGAGCAGAGGATATCCCACAAAAAGTGTAACCCATCCAAGCACGTCAGCACACTGACAGCCTCTACATGACTAATAATTCCTAATAGCAACAGGTTCACAGCAGCTGGTGTGGCAGGGAAGTGCTGTTACTGAAAGGCTTGTTTCATCTCTCCTAAAAATCAGAGATGGACTGGTTTTGCCATCTAAACCAGTAATTAAGCAGAACTGGTAAAAAAAAAATAAACTGAAGCCCTATAAGGAAATACACGATTGGTTTTGCAAAGCTGGTTCAAACCTGTTTTGATCCATGTGTATCCCAGCCTCCTTACAACATCCTGCAGCAGCCAAACACTTGATTAAAATAACATTGTTCAAATCCACCCTTTCAGGAGAGAAAACAACTTCTGAGAAACAATTGTGTTTTATTTCATATTATTTCTTTTTGCTCAAAATGAGGTTTTATAACCTGTGAAAGCAACATCCCCCAACCACAGCATTAAACTCTGTGGCTTCTGAGCAAGGGGGAAGCACTGGGGCTCTTGCAGTGAGTGCTCTTCTTCGCTGCCAACCTGATGTAACCTTCATCGATGTGCCGCTGTTCTGCATTGCCCAATTCCCCTTGAAAAACAACAACAACAAAAAAGTGAGAAAAGAAAAAAAAAGAAAATAGTGAGAGAAAAAAAAAAAAAAAGGCCTTTACTCATGGGTTCTTTCCTCAGAAAGCCACACCACGCTCAGTTTCCCAGAGGATGAGTCACGCGAGCCCAGGGCAGCACAGAGGAAGGGTGAGAGAACCCTCAGAGTTTCTTCTGTAACCTCACCTCGGTGTGCTGGCAATGGCCGGGGGTGTGGGGATGCCGTGCTGAGCACTGTGGAGAGGGAAATGCAGCCCATCCCTCCCCCAACACCTTCCCAGTGGGATCACCCCTCTAAATAATAAACATGAGCAAGCGGGGGTTTTTTGCCCTAAAGCAACAGGTGTGCTATTGTGCTAAAAAAAGGGCACTGAATGGCTTGGGAGATTCCTGTAACAAGTAGATATCTCTGCTTTCTGCAGAGTTTTTAAATGGTGTAGGTGTCTATTTTCATTATTTGGTTACAGATACGCGCTACTGATTTCTTTGGTTTAAATGCTCAAGAGCGACTTTCTAGCCTCAATTTTTTGATGTCTGGTGAGTATTGATGATGCCAGTGGTGGAGTCACCATCCCTGGAGAGATTTAAAGGACATGTAGATGTGGCAACTTGGGGACAGGGTTTAGTGGTGGCCTTGGCAATGCTGGGGGAATGGTTGGACTCAATGGTCTCAGAGAGCTTTTCCAGCCGTAGTGATTCTATGATTCTGCCTGTCCTCTAAACACCATGGGTTCCATTTGAAAAGTGCAGTCAAAAGTGATTGGAGTGGGTCTGATTACTCATATTTGGGGACATTTTTGAAGGTACTTTGGTTGCCATAAGTTGAAATAATTTCAAGGTTGCCTGTCCATGCCCTACCCTTCCAACCTCTACCTCTCCAGGCCTTGCCTTGTGCCTCCATCCTTTCCTTCTCCATCCTCTGCCTCTCCATCCTCAGTCCCACAACAGAACTTCCTTTACCCACACCCTTTCCAACAGTGACACTTCCAGCCCACCAGCTGCCCCTCAGAAACACTCTTTAATGTCTTTAATCCACCACAGAAGGATGACTTTGCATCTGTCCACCAGCATCTCCACTTCTATTTTAAACTGGGCTTCCAGGCACTTCCTGAAAATAGTTGATGGCTCATGTCCCTTCCTGAGCAATCCAGTGCTGTGAGCTATCTTGGCTGGAAAGTGCAAATATCCAGAAACAAGGAACGGTGGAAAGTGTTGATTTCCAGGCTATTTCAGTGTGATATCAAAGCATGATGGAAAAATAGACGATTGGGTGTTGCCAGTGCTTTTGAGTTTAGGGCTGGTACCTATAAATAGAAACACCCAAAATTATTCTTAGAAATTGAGTCACGAGTTCTTAATGTTTTAGTAAGTCAGTGGGAGTTGTGCTTCTTAGGACAGAGGCAAAAAGCGTGTAGGCCCACACAAAAAAAATCAGCTTCTAAAAGCAATTACTGGCCCTTTTGCTCTTGAGCAATGTTTTCCCAAACAGGAAGATTTGTTTAACAGCAAGATAACTCACCCAAATGAGCTGTGCACAGCCCTTTTTAGCCATAAAGGCACAAATTCAGGGCCTCCCCCACAACCCCTGGCTGCTCCTTTTTGCAGTTACCAAGGTTTTCTGTTGGGTTTTTGCCCCCAGGGGCACCTCAGCCTCGGTGAAAGCACTTGTCAGGGTGGGGTGAGGGGGTGGAAGTGGAGGAGGTGGTGTGTGAAGCCTTGGGATTAGGAAGGTGGTGTGGGTCCAGGTGTGTTGCAAAGGGAAGTGGGGTGGCATCTCATTGTGCAGTGTTTAGACCCGTGCATGGGAAAAGTGTGGATGTCCCACCACTTTATTAGGGAAAGATTCTTCACCCAGAGGGTGGCTGGGCACTGGAACAGACTCCCCAGGGCAGTGGTCACAGCACCAAACCTGACAGAACTCAAGAATTATTTGGAAAATGCTCTCAGGCACATGGTGTGACTCTTGGAGGTGCCCTGTGCAGGGCCAGGAGTTGGACTCGATGATCCTTGTGGGTCCCTTCCAGCCCAGGATATTTTACGGACAGCAACATTTTCTGTTGTCCATCAGTGAGTGTGTGTCAGCACAACTGCAGAGCCCAGGGATGATTTTTACCTTGTTTTCTGCCTTTTCCTCCTTGGCTGCAACCACACATGTTCAAATCGTGTCTCCTTCATGCCGGGAGGGAAGCAGGGAATTCCCTGCCACTCTTGCGGTGCTGGCTGCTGCATCTGGTCTGCAAAAGTTCACACAGGCAGGAAGAGGATGAGTAACAGAACCCCAGAAGTTCTTCCTCTCGCAGATTTATGGTCCTTTCCCTGCGTGAGGGCTAAGTTCTTTCCCTGAGCAAAATTCCTAAATCAATGGCTTGATTAATAGCTGAGAAACATTCTTCCCACCGAGTCTGGAAGGACTTTTCACACGTAATTAGCTAAAAGAGCCAGAGAAGACATACAGATCTTTAAATTGTATATTATTGTTTTAAATTGTGTAAAGTAATCAGTTTTAAGAGTCAGACGAATAAAACAACCTTCTTGGGTGTTCAGTCACACAAAGGAGAGCAAAATACAAAACAAAAGGTCTGAGGTACTCTGTAAGTCAGAGCCCTTAATTCACTGCATGCCAAGATACGTGACTAATGGCCATCTCAAATTGCATAAAGACCTGAACTAGTAGAGGTCACCTTAATTTCCTCCACCTTAACTAGTGCATCTCTGATAAGCAGTGTGTGTGCATTAGAAGATGGCAATAAGCTAAACCAGAACATTCCTCGTCTGAGTTACACACAGGATGGGGGAACGCGTGGGGAATCTCTCAGAAATTAGTATGTCTGTAGTGTGTTTCCCAGAGTGACTCCTGTTCAGACAAGCATAACAATTTCCCTCTAACATTTTTCAGTGGGTTAGGGTTTCTTTTGTTAAAAAAAGCCCCAGCAAAATAACCCCCAATCTATTCAGAATACAAGGCTGGGTCAAGATTGGATTTTAGAAAGCCTGATGCTACATGAGATTTCAGGTTCATTTGTAGTGACACCACATTGTGTCAGAGGATGCAGGACACAGGGATAAGACAGGCTGTCTCTGCCTTTGCAGGAGAAAATACATGCCACATCTGAGGTCTTTGTGCAGCTGAAATACAGATAATCACCACACGAGAAGAGCAGGAGGTAGAAATTGTGGTGGATGCATTTTGGTGGATTTCAAAGCAGCGCATGGGTGAAAATTGGATTTTTTGTCAGAAATGCCCAGGTGTGGTCAGGGTATTGACAGCTCCAGGGGCCAGTTGGGAATGGTGATCTATCTTTCAGCTAAACCCGACCTGCTCCTCCTCGCAATTCCTAACCACTCCAAGAGGTTCCCAAGACTGCCTTGGCCAAAAAGAGATGTTTTCCTGCTGGCAAGACAGGAGGTTACTCCCTTTGATGCTTGGGGAGCAGAGGAATTAATCCTTTGGTAGAGATCCCTCTGGCCTTAGCTCCATGTCCTCACCTTCCCCATGGCCATGGCTGTCTGACAGGAGAAGGAAATGGCCTCAAGTCACACCAGGGGAGGTTTAGATTGGATGTAAGGAAAAATTCTTCACTGAAATTGTTGTCAGGTATCATAAGGGGCTGCCCAGGGCAGTGGTGGAGTCACCATCCCCAAAGGTACATAAAAGATGTACAACTGTGGTGCTGAGGGACAGGGTTTAGTGGTGGACTTGGCACTGCTGGAATTGATGATCTTAAAGGTCTTTTCCAACCTAAACAATTGTATGGTTTCATGGTTCTGTAATTTAGGAGGTCTGTCCTTCCCCTAGTGCCCAAAGTGTGGTGAGCAGACAATCTCTGACCTCCACTCAGCTGGACACCAGGATCAGGGAGGGGAATATCTTACCTCAAAGACACCCAGCTGCCAATTCAAGGTTTGACCAAGGATAATGAGATTTTGGCCAGATCTTCCTGGCAGAGTCAAGGTTTTGCACGCAGCCCGAGCAAGCTGAGGGTGCAACTTCTCAAAGGTGGGAACGTGACAAACCACCAGGTGTTCATGAATGCGTTGCATCAAATGAGAAAGCTCACACTGAACACAGATCTGGGCGGGGTTAAACCTGACACAGAACCAAGAGGTTTGTTCCTGCAGAGGCACAAGGTCTGGGTTCATCATTTCTGCTGTTAACATGCCCTCCAGCATGCCAGAACTCCAGAATTTGCTCCAACACGAAAAAAACCCATTCACCTCATCGTGCATTACAATCCAGCACCTCTGCCAATCACAGGGACACTGCCAGGTCAGGCCTGAGAGCACTGGACATCAGGCCAGGTTTAGCTGCCCACTTGTGGAGGAGTCACAGTCTCCCCTGATGAGATCTCCAGTGACTGCAAAGGGAGACCAGGCAGACTTTCTCAGATGGGCAATTTGGGTGTCTGCTCTTGTCGAATGAGTCACACCCGAAATATTCAAAGGCATCCTACCTGCTGCAAACAAGCAGCCTTTCCCATGAAACCTCCTGTTTGCTATTCTGACTCTGACACCACATCTGATTTTGCATGATAGAAATCAAGTCTGTGCTTACTTTGGTGTGATGAGTGTTGTTTATCAAATCAGTTCATTTCTCTGTGCGGAGTAAATTTCAAGGTGTTTATGACAATTAAAGTTTTGTGTGGGAACGCCACAGAAGCCCCAGGAATAGCATCAAACTGAAAGAAATTTATCTTCTGCTACAACCCACTGATGATCAGAGAAACACACCAGGAGGAAAGATGAATACCCAGCAGTTGGAGATAACTGCACATAATCCCCCGGGTGGTATTCCAGCTCTAGAAATTGAAGCCAGAATTTGGATTTTTTGTGCAGAAAACAATTTAATAAATTGTTTGTTTCATTTCCTGGCAGTTTTTCCCAGCTGAATTGCTTTGTAATCCCCTCTCACGTCCACTGGTGGAGGGGAAAGGAGTTCTGTTGAAAGAGTAGACAAGCACAGGGGGGGGAAAAAAGACAGTGATCAGAAATTGTAACTCCACTGCACATATTCAGAGCAAACATGACAAGCAGAGAGGATGGCATCCCTCCCCTGTTATACAGTCACCACACTGGGGAAGGTGAGGAAGGGGAAGTAAAACTGGGTGGGTCTCAGCCCCGAAGCATCCCAATGGATGCTACTGACCTTTGCAATCCCTTTCCTGGTCTCCCTGTCTTTTTGCTCTTCTTTTCTGCACATCCCCAACAACCAGCAGCACTGCTCAGGGTCCTACAAGAGTATTCTGTGAAGAGTATTCCTGTTGTGATATTCCTCATGGTGGAACCACAACGTTCAGTTTGGCTGATAAGACATGGCAGCGTGTTCTACTGTGCTGACTGTCTCCTGAAATCTGATTACCAAAGCATGACACTGGATCTGGGCAACACTTATTGAATCAAGTGATTTTAGATGGTTTAAAATGACCTTTCCCCCAAATTAAAGACTTGTAGCATCATCTTATTGACCTTTTTTAATTTCCAGCAAAACAGACCCCAAACAACAACAGCAACAACAACAACAAAAATACGTTCGGTTTTCATTCACCCTCGCTCTCTCTTTTTTTTGCAAACAGCAAGAAAGAAGTTTTCTGTGTGTGAAAAACTAAATGGATGGATGTTTGCACTGATACAGCTGAAAAATATCACATTAACAAATAGCTTTTGTCTAAAAATTCTTGAATGAAAAGATTTACTATTCTGTTCATGAAAAGATCTCTATGTGGATAAATAATTCTATGTAACTGCTCCTAACTGCTGACTGCCTTTACAATACAACCGGCTCCCTGCAGTAGGGAAGGGCACAACCTATGAATGGATCTTGTCCTGCCTTGGGCAACTTAGATGAGGGATAGCTTAGGATGTAAGAGATTTGCTCGTGGGGAACTCCAGGCATGTCTTCTCTGGGTGGTCTCCTCTGAGTGTTTTGAAGCAGGCTTTGCTTTCAGGAAGGCTGCCACCATTTCACTTAGACTCCAAATGTCACTGCCGTGCTGTTCTGCAGGAGAGGGCTGGCATTCCATATCCTGGGACTGTGGTAACCAACCCCTGGGGCTACACAGACCTGAACTCCCTCCTGGTTTCCTCCAAGTGCCTGTCCAAGTGATGTTTTTTGTATGTTTGTTTGCTTGTTTTCCCAAAAGAATAGCCCCAAAACAAGTCAGGCAAGGAGCAAATGCCAACATGGTTTTTTAGCTCCTGTTAGACCAAAAGATTTGAGCCTGTTACGAAGGGATGTAACCTGTGAAGGTTGTGGGACCTGCTGGGGAAATGCCATGGGAGTTTTGCAGCGGGACGACCTACACTCTGACAGAAAGAAACCAAAGCGGGAACAGAAACATCCCCCTTTCCCAGTTCTCCTCTTTCCCTCCCAGTCTACAGGAAATTTCTCAGTTTGCAGGTTCAAGGGTGATCGGAGAAGTTGGTGGTAAAGAATTACTGAACGCAGAAACCCCGCATTCAGCTCAGGCAGTCCTTGAGCTGTGAGAGGCTGAGGCTGGGGGAGACCCTGGGGACTGCATCCCACATCCATCCCATGGCATCTCTGCTTGGCTGTGCCGGGTTCTAGGCGGGCTGGACCTTTTTTCTGGCCCAGTTCAGCCATTCTTATGCTCACCACAGCTCCTGCTTTGCAGTAGCTCCAAGAGCTGAGCTCCTGCAGGCTGGGAGGCAGGGATGAGGGTGGATGGTGTTTGCTACCAGATCCAAAAAAACAGTTATTCACCTTCATTTGCAACAAGTTCTTAAGTTCTTCAAAGACTGACTGACCCTTGTGCACAACACTTTGCACAGGATGGAGACCATCACTTTTGTTTTGGAGTGTGGATTGGAGGCTTTTATATATTTATACTTTTTAAATTAACCCATGTGGCCCCAGAATCAAGCCCTTACTTGTGTATCTGTGAATATATATATATATATATATATATATAAAAGTATGCATGTGCTTCTGTGTTTGTGTGTGGTATACAGTAACTCAAAACTGATTTCTCCCAAGCTCGTTTACTGAACACTTTTAAGCAATAAATGAATTCGGGAAAAGCTGGGAGAACTGGTGAAAAAGTTAGAAAATAATAACTGGGGCTTTTTTTTTCTGTGCAGCTCCAAAAGTGAAGCACAGTTAAAAGCACAGAACAAAAACCACCGTAAGACCAAAAGCAACAATAGAATGTTTTCCTTCCTGTATGTTTGTTACAGTTCTTGCTGGCCATGCAAAAAATTAAAAACAAGCCCAAATAAAATCTGGCACACAGGTCATTATGTTCTTTGGGAATCAGAAATAGACTGAGTGGGCTTGGTAGGCAAACACACATTTCACAAGCTCCTTCTCCTTCTTGTCACAAAGCCAATATTTGTTCAGGAGAGAATTCTTCCTTTGGGTAATTAATATTTTTTTGCTATTTATTGCTCGCTGGATGGATGTTTTGGAATGCGCAGGGAAGCGGGGGGGGGGGAAACCTGGCAGTGTTCCTTGCAGTTATTCCGTTGCTGCTGAGGCCTTCCAACAAAAATCACAGCACCGAGCGCACATTCCTTTCGTAAGCAAAATGGATCATCAGGCGATGGAATGGCTTCAAAGGAATGCGTGCATCATGCCTCTGACATTTTGCTACAGCTAGAACAGGAGGGGAGGGGAAAAAAAAGAGCTATGGATGAGCACTTTCCTTAGATTGTAGATTTTTTTTCTTGCTTGTCCACTGCAAAGGAGGATTTCCAGTTGGCACCTGGGAGGCTGGAGCTATTCCTCTTCCAAGCCACAGGTTCGAGAAAAGCCAGAGAGTTTACATTAGAGAGGAACAGGAGGTGAAGGAAATTGTAAACTCGAGTGAGATGTTGTAGGGCAGGTTAGATGCTGGTGGGTAGACTCACAAAAGTGGAATGTTATTGCTAAAATCTGGCTCCTTCCAAAAAACCCTTAACATTGTCAAAGCCTTGAGTTTTGTCTGCTAGTTTCAGACATTCCAACATATGCTTCTTATTTTGTTTTTAATACTTACAGTCCATCCAGAGACAATTCATGGCAACTGTGGCTATTGTAACACTATATAAAACACAGGGTTTGATGACAACTGATATGAAGTGTGATTGGAAAAAATAATGCCCCCTGGTAATGATAATATTTCCTGCTCAGATTGGTCTCACGATAATAGGGCTGCTCCAGTGGTGTTTTCAGAGTTATATACAGGACTCTGGTATTACATTACAGCTGCTGCCTGGTTATACATCCGTGTGAATAGGAGGGAATAAATGCACATGCAGAAACACCAGAATGTTGAAAATGAGGGCCAAAAAATGGCAATTCCTCGTTTGCCTTGGGACGGGGGTGGGAGAAACTTTGTCCACTTGGACATGACTGACCAGGGAAGCAACTTGGGGGTTGGAAGCAGATGATCTTTAAGGTCCCTTCCAACCCAAACCATTCTATGATTCTGTGATCTTGCCTTGTTTCAATGAGAAAAGTGCCCCCAGCACCCTGGGTCCCTGCTGGTCCCTGTCCTGCCCCAGCAACCCCCCTTGGCCAGCTCATCCTTAGGTGCCTGGCAGCTTGGCTCTGGAGGTCAGAAATAGCCCAGAGCAGGAAGCTTGGCTTTCAAAGGGGAGGGTGGATGTGGATGAGAAGCAGAGCTGCTGCTCTGGAGGGAGGCAGGGAGAGGGGGGATGACAACCTGCCCACTGGATGGGGTTGCGGACGGTTCACTTCATCCTGTTCCAAGAGGAAACATGTTTGAATCCTTTGTTGTAGCTCCACAAGCCGTCCAGCTCCCCAGCTCAGGGGGGGTTACTCTCATGTGGGAGCAGAGTTACTGCTGGCTTAGGATACCAGCACTTACATGAGTCTGTTTATCTTGGGTTTCCCCATCTCATCCTTCTCTCTCCATGGCACTTGATTCCAGCAGTGCCAGCAGAGCTAGGGATGGGCTCTGCTTTATGCCCTCTGGCTTTTAGCATTTAAATCCTTGCTTTTCCCAAAAAAGATTCCAGGTTTCAGGGGTCAGTGGGTGTAAGGGAACTGAGTTGAGGGACTGGTTTCCTCATCCAGAAGCACACGGATATCTGCATTGGTGAAAAACATGCCCGAGAGGCTGACACTGCAGGACTAGGACACGACGAGGATTGTGGAATTATCCATTGGCTTCCTGTGACCTGCAGCAAATTCCTTCCCAGATTAAAGGCCTAAATAGATGGATATCAGATAAGGGCAACTCCCCTTAAACCTGACTCTGCATGGCAGTGAGCTCTGCATGCTCACCGTGACTGCGGGATGGACATCAAAACCCAACATGCAGCTCATGCCAGCCTTGGGCAGCGTGAAGAGCTCAAGGCTGATTCCTGCTCTTGAAGGTGACCATGACAGCCCTCCGGAGACAACTGCAGCTGGAGAAGTTCTCCAGGAAAGATGTGAGCAAAGGAGCCATTCCTGAAGGAGGAATAAAAAGAAGGTCAGAGGAATTTTTGTTATGACTCTAGGAGAGGTGTTTTGGCTCTCTCATCCTCATTTCAGTCCCACACAGCAAAACTGGGAGCAAATGAGGGTTTTCATGGTTGGTGGGAGTCCCAACCGTCCTATGAAGCTGGGCTGTAGGATTTCACCTCCAGAAAGCAGGGATGCCTCAAAGACCCCTGTACTGGGGAATGTGCTACTACAAGAAGTATATCCAGAGTCCCCATAAATTCAGAGCTCTTGGACTCAGTGGCTTGAGACCACATATCTGGGAGTTATCTGAGCAAAGGGGCATAAGACAAAGCTGGCAAACAAGATCTGATCTCACTCGGAGAGGGAGGGAACTGAGTCACCCAGAGATGCACTAACATCAAGGGGAAACTTCAAAGAAGCCAAGAAACTCAGGCTCAAGGACTCCAAGGAAATATCTTCAAAGGCTGAGCAATTTGACCGTGGGGCTGGGAACAGTGCTAGTGTCCACCCTTCTCGGGATGACGGTGGAAGGGGAAATTTTGCAACTCTCAAAAGTCTGCAAACATGCGCAAAGATGTGTGGAAATTGGGAATCGTGCAAGACGCCTGGCGTCACGCCTTGGGAGAGACACCAGCTGAGATCCCCAGCGCTCTCATGAGGGAGACTACAGGACTTTGTCTTATCAAATCCTGATGAGAGCCTCTGGCTCTGCGTCATAAATATTGGTAGTGAAATTTCCAACTGGGTTTTTATTCTTCCCAAACTCTTTCACAACTTCTTCCCTGCTCTGCAAATTGTGTGGAGCTGCTGCTGCAGAAGGACCCTCGGTTCCTGTCTCAGCAAAGTCGCGCAGGGACAGCGAGCACTAGGGGCACTGAGGGGGGTCACACATGGGATTATTTCTCATCCCTCTCTAGAGCAGGACCTTGCAGAGTTGACTATCACTCTGTGTCCTCCTCTGCGTTTTTCCTCAGAGGTTTCCTTCAGCCTGAAGTGGAAGATGTCTAGCACGAGGCGATGCATTTTGATCCAAGTTTGTTGGCTAATGTCACGGAAACTCATTTCCCTGTCAAGAATCCCAACCCAGGTGCAAGCCACTGCACTTAGACAGGCTTTGGGGACAGCCCTACAGCTATCTGACCTGTCCCAGTACACACTGTGCCAGCAAAATTACCAGGAGAAAGCCTCTGAGGAAGGTGGCCCTGGCGCCGCTTGCCCAAATGGTGCCCAAGGGCAGATTTGCCTGGCACCAATGACAACGAGGACATTTGCCACTAAGGGGGTTGTCAGGTCTCAGGAGGAGAGGGAACAGCCTGCCACAAGGTGAAGCAGAGCCAACTTTATTCCTGGAGTTTGCACTGGGTCTGAGCCTGACCCCTCCAGCTCAGAGAGGCACGAAGAAGGGCTCGGATCCCTCGGCATCAGTGACAGCCAGCCTTAGTGTGCTTTGAGCGTGGCCAGCACTGAATGCTGATGGAAAACCCCCAGGGCAGGTTTTACGTGCACTAAAGCTCCAGCCTTGGCGCTATGAAGGCACAGAACTGGGTGAGAGGTGATAGGAAGAACAGTTCAAGGCATGAAGATGCTGGGACCAGGCACCCTGTGCACCCAAGCACTGCAGAATCAGAGAATCATTAAGGTTGGAAAAGACCTCTGAGATCATCAAGTCAAAGCTTTGGCCAAACCAAACCATAGCACCAAATGCCATGTCCATTTGTTTCTTGAACACTTCCAGGGATGTTAAATCCACCACTTCCTTGGGCAGCCTGTTCAAACCCTTTCAGTGAAGAAATTCTTCCTGATGTCCAGTTTGAACCTCCCCTGGTGCAGCTTGAGGCTGAATTTCCTCTCTTACTGAAGAGAAACGTCCACAGGTTCAGCAGAGTTTTGCAGGCTGGGCAAGGATCACATCCCTCCCGCTGTCCATCCCCCTGAGCAGCCTCGACGCCGCAGCTCCATCCCCGGGGTCCCGAGGATGGCTTCATCCAGCTGGCACAGGGCTGTGCAGGGCTGGCTGAGAGCTGTGTTAGCAGCCACCTCGGGAGCTCTCCGAGGGCCGCCGCTTGCCAGGCCCTGCTGCAGCCCGCGCTCTCCTGCGCTGGCTGCCACACTCCCCTCGACAGCCAGCACAGGTAGGCACCTTGCCCAGAGCAGCCCTTCCCTCCTCTTCCTGGGCTGGGCAGACACCAGCACCCAGCTGTGTGGGTTTGCTGTCTGCCTGCGATAACAATCACAGAGAAGAGACGGCTTTTTTTTTGTAACGGCTCTGATTCTTTTTTTCTTTTATGTCTGCAATCTTCTCCTGAGCACTGCTGTGAGGGGCAAAAAAATTCCCAATGACGGGCACGGTGAGGAGAGCTCACCCAGCAGCAAGCAGAAAATATTTCTATGGCCCTGGAACCAAGCAATGACTAGAGGCCAAATTATGATTTTAGTTTTATTGGCAGGAGCTTGGAAGAAATCCACTAGAATAACTTGGGATTGCTGTGTTGTAAGTGGGATCACAGTCCTCTGCGTTGCTGCCTGCACGCCTGCTCTGATTCTCGGGTGCAAGTTTGGCTTTCTGGATGGGAATGCAGCCAGTTATTGCCAGCCAGGAAACCGGCTCGTTTGGCATCAGCAGCAACCGGCTGCCAACACTGCGACTCGGCTTTTAGCCAATATGTTGAATTTATTTTTTTTCTCAGTGGTAAAGAGAGCTTTTTACAACTGAGATTACCCAAAGTGTGTGATTTTGGGGTGTTCCAGGCACAGACACCACCATGCATTCATTTCTCGGTCTGATTTCTATTTGGGACTGAGAACAAGTAGCACAAGTGAGCTTGGTCTCCTGTTTTCCCTTGTCCAGCAGGTCCAGGCAGGAGACATTCACAAAACAGGGCTCTGAAACAATTTGCTTGCCAGCAGGCATGGGCTGGCTTCTCCTGCCAGGCATTGATAGGTTGAAATGTTCAAACAAGACTCATCCCCAAGTGCTGGAGAAACACAGGGAACCTGACACCCACCTTGAGTCAAACCCATGGCTCTGCCCCAGGACAGAAAAAGTCACAAAATCGATTAAGAACAGGGCTGAAGTTGGTTGATAGAGACCATCTGGAGACCCTGACAGCATTGTGGTGTCAAGGTTGAAAGGCCAGTCCAGCAGAAGGAGGAGGACCCATCCATGTAGTCAGTTGGGTGCAAAGAGTGAGGGGACCTCATCCTGTGTCCCTGCTCCTCAGGTAGCTCCTGAGGAGGTCATTTCAGCTCCCAGCACCTCAGCCAGGGACACCTGCAGAAAGAAGGCTACAGGTGCATTCGGGAAATCATGCACAGTGTGAGACCATGGGGGTGTGGGACTTTTCCTACTGGCAATACCTAAAAACCCATTTCCAGAAAGGCCCTGACTGACTCTGAATCCCTTGGGTAACCCCTTGTCTCTCTCCAGGCCTCCTACAATCTCCTTCCTTGCCCTGACAGGGGACACTGAAGCTGCTTTTGGTTGTTGCTGCCTTTCCACCCTTGTGTCTGGAGGGTGCCAAGTAGAAGCCCTGGCTGGAAGGAGCCTCCACTTTGTGGCAACCTCGCAGCCATCCCGTCTCTCCTCACCACATAGCCAGACTTGCAGCCGGCACTACTGTCTCCGTCTTAATCCCTTTCCTTTCAGGTGGGTTGGGAGCAGAAAGGAGGAAAGCAGGCTTTGCCAAGAGAAGGAGAGCACTGGCGTTGGGAGGCTACAGAGGAAGCAAGAGAAGAAGGTGATATAATTGTTTAGACATGGTGATGCTTATTGCCTGTAGAAACCATGTCAGAACCATGAAAATAATTATGCCCATGCCATGAAGATTAATAAATTAGAAGATTGAGAGAGCAAATACACCCTGAAGCATGTTTCATGCAAAAAAAAATTATGCAAATGTTGAGGAAATAGCTAATTTGGTGCCTTTTCAACACACAAAATGGGATGCTTCTAGTTTGGGCAGGATTTGCCTGTTATACCGTGAGTCATATCCGATCCGTGCCACACAAAATCCAGCAAATATTGGCAACACAAAGTAGGAATATGCCCATTGACAGAGGACCTGAAACAGAGCAGTTTTTCCTAACTTGATATGGGTTGTTCATCTCTGGAACTGTTATGCAATTCTGAGTATTGCGTGTCTGTATATGTGGCTTATTATTTATTTATCCTTTGGGATTGCATCCTGCCACGCTGAGCATTTTATAAAACAGTTATGTAGGTGTACAGGGACACTGTGTGCCAATGTCAAGTGAAAGTGTGTTGCAGCAGTGATTTAAATGACAAGGCTCCGTGCTGATGATTTGGCCCAATGTCTTCGCAGCAGAGGCTGTAGGACTCTCCTCCACAGATTTCCATATGAAACCCATAACTCCTGGTGGAGGATTTCCATTCCTTCTTACAAGCTCCTCTGGGCCAGGCATGCTGTAAATTGAATTGCTTTATTTAAGGACTAGAACCAAAACCCTGGAGCCAAACGCCTTCTGTCTTCATTCATATTTGAGTTTGTGGCTTAGGCCCATCTCCAGGTGTGATGTAAACTGTCTTTTGTTTTTCTGTGTTAAGGTATGGTCAGAGCCAGTGGTCAGGAGACAACATCCAAGTCTTGGCGTCCCATCCTGACGTTCAACAGGTCCTTCGAGGTCCGTGTGCCCTTGTGCAGAAATGGGCTACTCAGGGGAATAGGAGTGGGATACAGCACTGATGCCGTGTGTTTTCCAAAGGAATATTGTACAATATTTATTTTGTGACCAGGCACGATGACTCACGGGAAGGAGAAGGAAACCAAATCCCCAAGGGCTGAAGGAGGGAAGATCTGCCCTAAGCCCCATCAGGCAGTGAGAAGGCTGGAGTAGGGACCCACCACCTCTCCTGCCTGTGCCCACAACCTGTGGCATTTGTGACTATCAAGGCAGCAGGAAACCTGGAGAACAAAGAAGAGATTTGCCCAAAGATACCAAACCCACTCATCAGCTGCCTTGCAAACTGTACTGCAGCACCATGTGGGTGTGAGGAGGGGGCATGGGTCCCCCCTGCTTTAGATCCAGCCATTTTCCTCCCCCAAACCACACACCAGCACTGGTGATCTGGGTAAGAGGGGATTCCCTCCGTCTCAGGGCAGGGTTTCAAACATTCATGCCATTTTCACTTTCTCCATGGTGTTTTCTAATGCAGCTGCTGTGAGTAGCCAGGTCAGCCTGTTCACACATGGAAATAAACCCTGTCCAGGAAAAAGATGAGCGAATAGGGTAAGATGTGACATAAAAACACTGTCGGGTGAAGCAGGGCACAGCTTGCCTTCCCTTGAAACCTGATTTGTGCTGCAAGACAAGAACCAGGTAACGAGGGAATCTTGTGCTTTTTTTCATTGAAGGTGCCTGGGAAACAAAGGGTTGAGAGTCACACGCTGCTGGTGGTTAGGAAATAGTAAAATGCATAAATCCCGAGTCTGGGAGAGATCTCAGCCCGAGGGTACCAGTGATTTTGCAAATAATAAACCCTTCCTCCTTACCTTGCAATATTTATGATGAAAATTGGGTGCAGGTAAAGACACATGGGTCTCAGAAAAGCCAACACCAGAACTAGGAGCTCTTACCCCAGAGAGGGTAAGAAGGGTCTAGGTGGAGAAAGTGTGGAGGACAATACTAATACACTGATTTTGGCCATAAGCTGATGAGTGTTTCTACCCCCACTTGAAGATGGACTTTCTCTTTGTACCACACATGCCTCTGGGAAAAAACCACAGCATCCAAAAAGGATGGTTGTCGCTTCATGCCTGTATCCAGGAATGAAGCTGAGCAGCTGAACTCAGATGATGGGTTGTCCTGTGCAGGGCCAAGAATTAGACTTAATAATCCTTGTGGGTTCCTTCCAGCTCAGGATATTCTATGAGTCTCTGATTCCATGGCTGGTGGCTGATGTTTAAAAAATAACAGCTTTTTGCACTCTTGTCTCATCCTTTCACAGGTTCCCATGTTGGCTTTTCTGAGCAAAGAGTCAGGCTGGCTTCACATGCCTTGCAGAGATGATGGAGAAAGTGGAAATCATTATGTTCTGGTGTCTGAGTCCTTCCAGTAAAAGATGAATCCCTCTGAAACGTGCTGGGATGCAGGAACACAGATGTTTGGGCTACCAAATATCAGCTATACAGAAGAATTCCCTTATTTTAGTTGCTCTGGCTTTCAAGAACACTGAACAGAGCTGTTTTTAGGGCACAGAGGGGTTTAGATCAAGCAGGAAGATTTAAGCTGGAGCAGGAATAACATTTGAGTGTGTCAAATTGGTTTGTGAAGGGCACATCACCCTGTGTCTCTGCATCCTCCCATTATGCAGAAAATCCCAGAGGCCTGAAGAGGAGAGGCTGGGCCTTTGAGGAAGAAAAGAGGGGAAAACAGCATTAGATGGGATATTACCCACTGACTGCTATTTCATTTCTCCAGAGAAATTTACTATGTGATCATTAAATCCTCAAGAGACATATCTGAACAGTATTTTCTTCCTTCTGGGCAAAAATCTTGGAACTCTTAAAAAGACATCGTATTTCACAGCTCAGCAACCCAGCAGCATTTTAAAAACTGGAGGGAGAAGAGGAATTTTTAAACGAGTAGTCTTTGTTTTTCCCCTTTCTTTCCTTTCTAAAGACTCCATGCTGTCAGAATTCTTTTCAGGAAAAATAAATAAATTCTAACATCTGGTAATTAATAGCTTATGAGGCAGAGAATAGTTGTCTGCAGAGGCAGTTCAGAGAGCAGAATGTTTGCCTTGCCCCTTATCTCTGGAGATCGCTGCTCACTCCCTACCGCAAAAGCTCTCCGGATACGGCGCTTAACCACAATTCTGCTGCTGCACTTCAGGGAGACAAACAGGAGGATCAATATACAAATTGTCACAATATTCAGGTTTTCTGTCTCGGTTTTGTCTCCAGCCAGGACCACGACAGCTTCACGGCTGCCTCAGCCTTTGCAGCTCCGCCTCAGTCACAGCAAGTGGACCTTAACTCTTGGACCATTCCCCATCTCGGTGGCCTCCAAACCTCTCACATGCTGACAGCATCTTCACAAGCTGTTCCTGGTGCAGGAAAAGGGTTTTTCCCCCCCTTGTTTTATTGGGGAGAACTTTTGCAGAGGGATAAAGTGACTTGCAGAAGGTCACAAAGGGGGTGTCTACAAACATGCTCAGAATTTCAACCACAGAACTTTCCACTTTACCCTGGTACTGCTGCTGAAACACAAAACCCTGGCATAGTACTTCAGTCCAGGTGTCACCCACACCATTACATGCATAAAAATGTCCAGATCAAACTAAATTTGTGGGCCTTTGAGAGTTGAAAAGCCAAATCTTTGAATTTATGAAATGTGCAGGGCCAATTTTATTTTGATTTCTAGCAACCACAGATGCCTAATACAAGAAAGACATTTCTCTTTTTAATCTCAAAGCCCCATGCTACACCGCAGAAGACTGGGCCTCCCTGGACAAGGAAGTATGAGAGAAGGACATATGATGGCCAAGGCATCCAAAATTGATCCCCTCAGCATTCAGCTACACAGAATCTGCCAGTCTTGCCATTGGTGAGGAAAAGTTTGTCTGAGAGCTGTCACGCATCTTTAGATAACTGGGCTCCCTTCCTTGAATTTCTGTGGACTTCCTACGTGATAGCCTGCAGATCTGCCCATCCCTGTTGCCTAAAGTTATTTAAGTGCCTAAATCCACTCAAAATCCACACCTCACCTCCTCGTTGCTCAGTGGCAGCACCAGCCTCCTGGTGCAGAAGGATCCAGACACACAGATGGCAGAGCCTCAGGTACTGTGCAAACAAAGGCAATGGGTTTCATCCTTCAGCCCCTCACGGTTTTGAAGCTGAAAAAAACCCAACTCCTAATGAGTTTAAAGCTTACACTGACTGGCTAAGAACCACAGGGCTTTGCAGAAATATTTGTGGCACCTGTACAGCCAAAAAGGTGCTTTTCTTCTGGCGTGGGTGAAGATTATACAAAAGGTGAACACCCTTCTCTCACAGCAGGGATGCTGTACGTAGGTGCCTTGACAAGATGTGGCTGGATGTGGATATTTAATTCTGACTTGCTGCCCATGCAAATGGCTCTCCTGCTGCTCCCTGGGCTGCTCTGGGATGGACCTGCTGTAAGCACCTCATGGCTCCAGGCTGCTCCTGCAAGACAATTTCTTTTTGGTGATACTCAACACACTGGGATTTCTCCCTGTTGTGTGAGAAGTGGGTTGAGACCCCATGCTGTGGAGACAAAGTTAAATTTCCCTGATTTTCCAGGAAAAGGCCAACTGTGGAGTTATACCTGCCCAGTTGGGACCAAGACTGTTCAGGCTGTCACCTCCCTTCTGTCTGAGCTGCTGGATGCAGTGCAGTTCAGCTGGGAAGGAATTTATTCCAAGGAGGTGGGAGAAGCAAATTGGAATTAGTGCTGAATCCACCCAGGGACTGAGTGGCATGCAGACAGCTTGCATTCCTCACAGCCCCATCCTCTGCAGTCAGGCTGGCCCCACGGAGCAGCCAGGATGCCACATATTGTCCTGTTAACCTCCAGAGGATCGAAGCTCCACACCTCAGAAATTAAAGACAATTGGAAGATAAAGAGCAAATCTGTTTTCTCAGCTTGTGCTTCTCGAGGGGCACATGCTGTGCCCCAGTGACATCCCCTAATTTTCAAGAAAAGACTGTCTCAGTCCTCAAAAAGGCAGCCAGGGAACTAATTCAAATTTTTCTGTGACCCTCCATGCTTTGAAGGACAGCTAGCCTCGGGTCAGCCTCCTGGTTAACATGAAAGAGCAGAAAAGAGTGTTCTTCACCCAGACCTTGGCACTGTCAAGTGTTTTGAGTGCCTGGTGTCATTTTGGGAGGAAAATGCTATTATCTCACTCTCCACTTAGTGCTCCAGTGACAGAACACTAAATTTGGAGTAGCTGGAGTTCAAAGGAGATAGATTTAGGTGGCAGAGGGATCTGGACACTCTGATCAACCAAAACAAATGGTCAGACTCCCATGGACTCAATGCCAGAGTCCTCAGGGAAATCAGTGGGAGTTTTCCCATAGGATTGCACTGCGGTAACTTAAATTAAGCAAGGGAAAGGTTTCTTACTCAGACACTGAAAGAAAGAAGTCTCCTTTCGGCAATTAAAATATAGAATTCTACTTGAAAGTGATTAATATTTCTAGTGTCTACTTATGGCCAAGCCACGTATCCCCAGCCCAACCAAATATGAACTTAAATACACAACACTCTCCGGAGTTACTTCTCAGTTAATAATTTATGTATTCTGGCAACAGATCAATGCAACTAGAAACTAGTTTAGTAACTTACCTTCGGGGTTGTCTATCTATAAACACTGCAGATTCCTAAGTTAAACAGAACCCAATTGTTTTCCCGTGTAATAGAGGCCAGAGCCTGATTTATATAGTTAATTTAAATGGTAATCTGAAAGAGTTGGGAAAAAAGCAACCTGTATCATTAAGGGTTATGAAAGAGGGAGAAACTGTTTACTGCTGGGTTCAGAAATATGAGATATAAATGAAGATAAAATGCAAGTATCAAGACAAAAATAATAAAATGATACCAGTGTGTGTTGCCTGCGCTTATATAAGGGCACATAAGTCCTGGCTGATTTTTCCCGAGGTTGCCCTACACCCAATAGAACTGTCTCGTGCTGGGATTTGTGTGCAACTGTGCAACCCAAATTCCTGCCTTTTTAATGCTGGGCTGAGCCCAGTGTCAGAAACAAGCAGGCATCACCTTGCTGCAGCCAGACTGGGAGTTTGAGGGATATAAGGGCGTCCAGGCTTATCCCTTCTCCTTACTCAGGCCTGGAGAAGAGAGGGGACAGCAGCCTTTATGGATGGCTGGTGCACCAAACACAGCTCACATTTGAAAGTGCCTTGCAGTGACTAATTAACAGGCATCTGTTACAACTTGTTGAGCCTTATCTTCATTTTCATAGGCGCTATTTTGGAATGAAGTTCTATTTAGGCTCCTAAGCGTTGCTCAAGAGTCACATTACAGGATTAGCCCTCCTGACAAAGGGGAGGGGATGCTTTGTGGTTAGCAGCACGGGGTAGGAGGCAGGAGGCTTGGCCCTGTCCTGGCTGCTGCCTCGTCACCTGCTCTGGAGCTGCTCTCTGGACTCTCACTAAGCCTGCACAGAGAGTGAGGTTTCCTGAATGTCTGTGGTGCACTCAGAAAGGTTCTTTCAAAAGAAGATGTCATCTAAATGTTGGTTTAATAGTTCTCAGATGCCACTGAGTTACTCTTCTGCAAATATCTGATCCTGCAAACTGAGCTGCGTGGTCCCCCCCCAGCTGCAGACACACATCCTGAAGGGAGAAGCCTTAAAAGAATGTGGAATCATGGAATGGTTTGGGTTGGAAGGGATCCTAAAATCATCCAGTTCCAACCCCCTGCCGTGGGCAGGGACACCTTCCACTATCCCAGGTTGCTCCAAGCCCCATCCAGCCTGGCCTTGGACACTTCCAGGGATGAGGCAGCCACAGCTTCTCTGGGCAACCTGTGCCAGGGCCTCACCACCCCCACAGTAAAGGATCTCTTTGTAATATCTAATCTAAATCTACTCTCTTTCAATTTATAGCCATTCCCCCTTGTCCTATCACTCCATGCCCTTATGAAAAGATCCCTCAAAGTCTTACCTCTGCCCCATCAGTCCTTGGCTACAGTCAAGACAACCAGGGCAGAAACCTCTGGATGTACAAACCACAGCCCATTGAAGCTGAAAGCCTTGAGATGGGATAATAAAAGATACCCTTTTTGTGGGTCAGAGTGGAGGATTACAGATGCTCGCCCACACTGTGTAATCTTATCTCCGGGTGTTGCTCGTGTGAATTGTGAATTCTTCGGCTGCATGTGCACATGGACTGAAGGGAACTTCCAGATCCTGTGAGCTGACTCATCTGAACCCTTTTTCTTTTTTTTTTTTTTTTTGTCTTTATCAAAGGAAAAATAACAAAGGTTCCTCAGAGGAAGATTTTGAGGATAGTGAACCCCATGCAAAGCTTGTCTGCTTGGGAAGTTACACAGCAGTGATGCAAAACTCAAAACCACTGAATAGGACTGGTAAAACCTTCCTTATATTTTAGGACTAAGTAATAGAAGTTATTGTTCCAACAAGGCGTGTTCAAGGCCAGGTTGGACAGGGCTCTGAGCAACCTGGTCTAGTGGAAGGTGTCACTGCCCACAACAGGAGGTTTGGAATAAGATGGTCTTTAAGGTCCTTTCCAACCCAAACCAGCCTGTGATTCTGCGGTTCTAAGGTGGGTAACAACACAAACCATCTGGGCAGCGAAGGCAGAGCCCATGCCTTAGGCTCTTCTGAGAGACCCTGTGGGTCTGCACATTATCTCTTCCTCTGTGGGCGCTTTTGTTATGAATCATCTGCACAAACACCCCCTTATGGTCAGTGGAGAGGAATGGGCAGTTTGGACTACAGTTCCTCTGCCATATTTTAGTCATCTGTTGTAGGAGGAGATGAATTGTGCTCCAGACCTCAGTGGGCTGGTCTTCAGTAGCTAGTCAGGTGGGGGTGACTAGTTTGGATGATGCTGCTTGGATACAGCCATCTAAAGGAAGCATTTGGGCATCAGACTATTTCTCTGGAATTGTAGTCACTTCCTTACAGTTCAATTTCAAATGCTGCTAAAGAGAAACCAACTAAAAAGGAAAAAAAAATACTCTCATTTCAGAGACACTGAAGTAAGTGGGAGTGTGAACATATGTGTGTGTCCACATGGGAAACTACTCTGGAGTCACTGCAGTTCTTTAAATACCCATGTACGCCATGCCAGGTTCACCTCCCCTCCTGCACACCCTCTCCCACACACATAGGCTGCACGCTCCTGGTTTTCCAGTTTTAATGCAGGGGATTGGAGCAGAGAAAGCTGCTGATGGGCTCCAGGCTCCTGCAATGGCTAACACCAAGCAATCTCACTCCTTCATGCTCATTTATCATGTGGCAGTTGGCCTGACCGAGGAGCTGCTCCCAGTTGACACCCACTAAACCATACATTGTTCTAATAAATGTAATTAAATTATTTTATAGAGAGCATCCCTCAGCCTCTGTATTGGTATAAGAGAACTGAGTAAGAAAATAGCCCATCAGCATCTAAACCCTCTGATTCTTATTTCATTGGAGGAGATGAAAGATCAGGTCCTGATTTTAGCTACAATGATGTTGATGTGGAGCAGCTCCAGGTGAGCTGCCTGGACATGGCTAGGATACAATTTGGGCCCAAAGTGTTTCATGGTACATCCTCATAGCATGAATTGCATGAGTGGATTAAAGGAAACACAAGCCCTTCAGATTTTGAGAATGAGATAAAATTCACCTCCTCTCCTGGCTTTCCTGGGGTGGTTTTGAACTGCTCCTTGCAAAGGTGAAAAGAAGGCATTGTAAAACCACTTGTAACTTTTCCCACTGCCTCTGTTTGCTTCCAGTGGAGGTCAGCTTTTGTCACCATGTCGGGTGGTTTTCACCTCACCCATCGTGACCTGCAGTGGGACAGGCATGACCATGACACCAACCCCTCCAATCTGTGCTGAGGCCAACTTCTCCTTCAGGCCTTTTGGGGGAGAGTCTCACTTCTCTTTCCTCAACAACAGATAAACCACTACATAAATATTATTAAGAAAGCCACAGTTGAGAGAATGGCCCCCACAAGCCCAATGCTATGATGGAGTCTCAGAAAAGGCATGTTAGTGGACTCCAAGTGAGGGAGCACAAACTCCTGGTTCAAACTTGAGGAAATCCCC
Organism: Dicrurus megarhynchus; assembly: GCA_013399195.1. Classification (NCBI taxonomy): domain Eukaryota; kingdom Metazoa; phylum Chordata; class Aves; order Passeriformes; family Dicruridae; genus Dicrurus; species Dicrurus megarhynchus. The sequence goes on from VXAD01007415.1 coordinate 2,250,874, forward strand.
CCACATTAGCTGTGAGTTTCAGAGTTCATGGTCACGTCCCTCATGTACCACCGACTTATGGAGAGAAACGAAGCTGTTTGGGGCTCAGTCTGATAAAGGATCCTCCATATTTCAACATAAGCCACAGTGGCACCTAATCTTTAGAGGCTGGAACAACAGGAGAGAGCCCAAAACTCCTGTTCGAATGAAGGTCTCCCACAAGTCCAGGTAGATCTGGTAAAGGGGCAAAGAGCCACCACCTCTTTTATTCTTTGCGCCTAATTGCACTTGACTTGTTTAATATGCACCATCCCAGTTTCAAAGGGTGGGTGAGCAGTGTTCCCCCCCCCAGACCAGCCTGCTGACCTGCTGTTAAGGGACATGGGTGGGATGGAGAGAGCTGAGGTTGTCCTCAGGCTGTGGAGAGCATCAACCACCCACTTCCCACCTCCTGGGATTTCCAGCTTGATGCCACAGGAAGATTTAAGGGATATCATTGCCCCTTTTTGTGGGCAGGCTGATCCTGTGCACGGAGCACTGAGTGGGTGGGATCCCACTGGGGAATTAGTCAGAGGAATGGCTCATTTCTGGATGCTGAGGAACTCATCATGACCTAAACCCCAGGCCACTTCCAGCTGACTGTGTCCAGGGGCAACCCCGGGTCCCAGAAAATACTGCAAAACTAAAAGTGAAATGCTCACAGCACCTTCAGATTTAGGTTTCTGCTAAATGGACTCTTCAGGCTCTTAATGTTGAACTTAGATGTTGGGGTTTTTTTTTCATGGCCCTTAGTCTCTTTGATATTTAGTTCCCAGTAGTAAAATGAAGACGTTAATATTCAGCTCTTTGCCTTCCTTTTTTTTTGTTTTTTCAAACAGCGTTCACCTCTGCTCTTTATTGGACCTGCAGTAATAAATGCAGAATAATTATACCCAAAATAGGCCTGCAAATTAATCTATCATGAGCAATACAGACTGCAGGTATTTTTTTAAAAAACCTAATTATTGTTTTATGCAGCACATTTTCTAAATAATATGACCTAATAAAGCTTCAGGGAAATACCAGGACACGACTCTTTCATGTCCTGCTTGTGATACTGGGAAGCAGCTTGAGTCATTCTACTCCTGAACCAAATCCTCTTGCAGCTGCCTGCCCAGATGACCCTGTGCAGATCTGACCAGTACTGACAAAAATCCAGTTAGAGACAATGTTTTGCAGACTCAGAAAATTAAAAAAGCATCTCACTGGTATTTGCCATTCTTTGGGGGAAAAATGATAGGAAGAAAAAATCCCCAGCTGTTCAAAACATAGTAGATTTTAGTCTTTCCCACTCTTTTTTTTTTTTGGAATATCTGAACAAGCAGCAAAGATTGTAAGAAGTGGGTTAATCAAATTGTGTGCCTGGACATTGATGTTGCTTTGACTGAGCACTGTGTCTGTCCTAATTAAAGAAAACTTTTCCAGGGGGTAGAAATGCACTTGAGCCCTTGGATGTTTGTGTTGGTCACTTACTGAACACGGGAAGCTGTGGCTTTGCTTTTTCCTGCAGTGGGGATAAAAACACACATATTTCACTTTTGGCACTGAATTTCTCCATCAGTGGAGAGAGCAGATTTCCAGCAGCAGCCCCTTCTTATTCTTCTTGGTTTTCCCCCTGTTTTCTTTCTCTTTGGAAGGAGCATTTGATACTGATTCAAGATGTCAGAATGACACCTCTTTTTCATAGACCAGAGGATGAGAGGGTGCCTTGGGCAGCTGCAGGGTGAGTTTCTCCCCATGTCTGTGGCTCCAGCTTTGACATGACCCCCAGGAATTTAGCAGCCTCTGGAGCCAGAGCAAGCATCTTGCATTCATGGTCCATGAGGGTTTCTTGGAATCAGTAGGACTTGTAAAAAAGAGGTGTTCTCACTGCTGGGTCACCTGCTGACTGAGCAAAGAGATCCCTGCTCACAAGGACATCCTGTGACACAATGAGTGTTGGTACAGATGGTGGCAAGGGAAGGATCTGGTTTCATCTTCACTATCAGGAAAATTACTTTTTTATGGCTCCATCCTTACAGAGAAACCCGTCTATGAGGCCACAGACTCCTGGTTTGTCGTGAGAATCAGTGGGAGGAAAGCCTTCCCCATCAGAATATGGAAAAAAAAAAGGGTAAAGTACTCACAAATCCCCAAACCTGAATCTGAGGGTCTTTTCTTCTTTCTGGCCTCTCCTGACTTTATTGCTCCCGAAGCTTTGGCATTCTTGTCACAGCGGTGACACCAGACCTGAAGGAGGTGGTGGCAAGGCCAACCACTGTGCTTTGCCGGGCTCTTTCTGTCCGAGGGGACATCTGCTAAAACCAGCTGTGGCAGTGGCTTGTGAGTGATGGAGAGCTGGACTCGGACTGTGATTCAGCTCATTAAAAGCGCCCTGGGGGCTGCCACGGTTATTTGCCCCCTGTAGTGCTGGCATTTTTGAGGCCAGGTCAGAACTCATTGCTCCAGGCTCTGTGCTGAGGGCCCTCTCTATATCCTTTGTCAAAGGACACGCATTTAGCCTGTCCCTCATCTTTATCCACCATGGCGAAGGCAGAGACCTGTGTCTGAGCAGGCTCCCATCCCTCGGCTCCTCTCCCCCGAACAAATGTGGTCAGCGTGAAACAAAGCCCAGAGCAGCAGCACGCTCCCCTGTGAGCAGACGGAAAGTTTCAAAGGCACAAAGGGTATTTAGGCACCGACTTCAAAGTCAATAAGTTGGATGCTGAAAAAAAAATCTCCCCCGTAGCCTTTATGTCATGCCACTTAATAAGTAATTAAAAGCTCAAAAATCATGAGTCTGCTGCTTTCATTACTTCCTAAAGCACACTCGATACATCATCACTCTGTGAAATGCTTCACATGTACCGCATCCTACTTTAAATATGCCAAACAGTGAAGTGCTTAGCATTACAAAGGCAAAGACATCAAGGAAGCTTTGATAAAATCTGCTGAGCAGACAAACATCTCTTTGGTTGGCACTAGCCAGGCTAGGTTTTTATTCCACAATGATTAAAAACATTTCGAGTGAAGGCAGCTCGGCTTCTATTTTAGACACAAGACCATTAGGTGACAAAGAGTGAAACCTTTCATTACTGGGATGCTGGTTAGAGGGTTTTAACCCATTCGGCATGCGCAGGGTATTGCCTGTGGAAGGCAAAGGTTTTTCTGAGATGACACTTTTCTCGGAAAGGGGACTGAAAAAGGGATGGATGGCTTTGCTGTGCTGGTGGCAGAGAGGAGATTGGCAAGATGATGCTCGCCAGTCCCAAAATGGTGTGAGGTATCTGGGGTAGGCTTATAGGATGGGCCACAGCTCTTCTGAGACAGGGAGGCTGACATCTGTGCTGTTGCAAAAAGCAAATAGGCAGGGCTTTATTTTTCCCTCTCAGGCTGTTTGTGGTAGAGCACGTCCGGCTGTGAGCTCTGGGTAGTACTCAACATGGTGAAGTCCCAACAGTGACAGGGTGTGTTCCTGTGATATAAATAGACATTTAAGATGAGCTAAATTTACTCAGTGAATCATTTATTTGCTAAAAATGTGGTTTCAGGGTGGCCATGGTCATTTGCCAAATATGATGCATATTCTCAAATGTCTTTGGATTAAAGGCAAAAAAAAAAAATTGGAAATGTTGAAGCATTTCATTTCAGCATTTCCAGAAACATAGACATACAGATAAATATCTACCTCAAACTCTGTTATTCTCATGAATTCTGAGGAACTATTCACAAAATGGAGGAGAAAACAATAACATTTCTCTTCCCAGCTTCCCCCGGTGTTTTCAGCGTCTGGTTGGGAAATCTAATGTCCTAGGAGAGTGCTCCCTGCTGTGATAATGATGGGGTACTCTGACCCGGCAGCCTCTTGTTTTCTTCAGTTGGAATTACTTCACTTTGTAAGAATAATTAAATACCCACTGGACGAGAACAAGGGTGAGGATAATTTTGTGGTTGGAGCACTCCCCTGGGATGTGGGAAGTCTCCCAACAGCTGCATCAATGAGTGGTGTTTATACAGAGTGGAACAGCTCCAGAAGAAAAGGAGGTGAGGGAGGCTGCAGATAGTCCTCTAGCCTGCCTGTGGGAGACCCAGGAGATAATGACAGTGTAGGGGATGGAGCTGGTCTCGCACAGGGCAGGTGATTGTTGTGCAAAGTGGGATGCAGTTGTGTGAGCCCTTTCATGTAGGTAACAAAAATGTGGCAATTTGGTTCTTCCACCTCATCCCAGAATAAGCACTTTTTTTTTTTTTAAACCTCAGAGAGTCTTTTAAAAAGGGGAAAAATCCTTCCCACCTGCTGGGAAGGCCCTCATTCAATTCCCAGTGCTGCCCAGTAGGTCAACTTGTGCACCTCTACCCCTGAGGGGGGTTGGACCCAGGAAACCATGATAACTTTTTATTCTGTGGTTGTGATAAGCTCCGTTATCAAACCCCAACTTCACCAGCACTTCCCATTCTTCCGAAGAAGCTGTGGGAAAGCTCAGCACACACAGGTCACTCTGCTGGGAAGCAAGGACTGTGTGTCTGTCACTGCAAACAGAACAGAATAATTCAGGGCTCATTTCCTGGATTTACAGCAGAAAAAATATAAAGAAATCTGAAGTACATTATTATTCCTTGCAGTGTTGCGTGGGGGGGTTTATTCAGAGTAGGTTTAAAGCTGAGAGGGTCAGCAATTGCTCGCCTCCAGGAGACAGGGATGTGAGCAAACTATCAAGTAACATGGAACATGCATATTTTCTAGCACCTGAAAAGCTGAGGTTTCTGCAGAGCAAGCCACCACATACTTGTGGGATTAGGCATGTTAAGGAAAATGTACTCTGCCAGCCAGGCTGTGCATACAGACTGACAAGGGCTTGTTCCTCTGCCTTGGCTGCTTGATTGTAGACTCCACTCCACAGGAGAGAAGGGAGGTTCCCTTTTGCTCCTTGTTTCTCCTTGTGCAAGGCTGATAAAGCCAGAGAGAAACCAATGTTATCACCTCACAGAATAAATAGCGAGAGAGCTAAAAAAATAATATGTGGAAACTTTTATGCCTATGGACTGTTGCTTATGAACAATTAACTCGAGCTGGGTGCAAACAGAGTCTTTGGGAGCGGGTGTTTATTGGTAGAAATATTTACCAGGCCATTGAAGCCTGGTTGGAAAAAAAGCTGTGCAAGAGCAGTCAGGTAGGAGAAAAAATCCTGAATGAAAAAATGGTTTCAGTGCAGGAGGAAGGCTCACAACCATGGTCCTTCCAGGGGTTATGCTCAAAGCTGCCCAACTTAATAACATCATTTAGTCTTTCTCTACCTAATGTGTGATTCTCAGAGCAAGCAGAGGTGCAGATATTGGAAAGGGGGAGCCACCTGCACTCCAGGTGTCATTCAGGCTCACTTGGAGAGAGCCATGCAGAGCCACCCTTGTGCAGGACTCATTATGTCAGACACAGCTCTGAACTGATTTTCTGAAGTGCTTCTGCGTGAGCCAGTGTGTGTGGAACAGGCCTTAAGTAACAGCCACGTCCATGTTTGGGCTGATGCTGCACCTGTCCTTGCTCACTGCTGTCAGGGGAGCTGCTGTGCTGGACATGTGAGATTTTGTGCCTTTTTTCAGCGTGAATGGAAACAGATGAACGATGAAACCCCTTTGAGCTGTCCTGGCAAGTCAGCCCTGGAAAGAACTCCAAATCTGCAGGGAGCTCTGTTTCTCCTCCTGCAGGAAATGGATGTGTTTTTAAGTGTTCTCTGCGTAATTGTGACCAAATACCACAAGGACATTCTCTTCAGAGTGCATTTCATCATCCCAAATGTGATGTAACACAACGCTTCCTAACCAAACTGTCCAGAGGCTTGTCTGTTATGAAGTGAAGTTATTCCAGAAGAGCTACTTTACCTTAAATTCTTGCCCCATCCTAATCCAGATTAATTTTTGTGTACAGACAAGCCCTCAGGGCCTGACTCAGGGAGAGCTGCAGTAAATGAGAATCTTTCTGCTGAGTGCTGGATTAAGCCCGAGGTGCTTCTGGCTGCCTCTGCCTTAGCATTTTGGTTCAGAGCATTAATGCTGTTTTATAGCAGCTTCTGGCTTGGCCTCCTCCACTCCAGAGTGATCCAGTTTGCAAGCAGCTCTGATGCACACAATTTAATATTTTTTATATTTTTTTTTTCCCCTCAGTGGAAATGGAACCAGAAGCTCTGTCACAACCCCTGCTAAGAATGTCAGGTAATAAATGAGTATCTGGTCCTTCAGCCAGCCTCAGACAGTGTGCCGGGTGGGGATTTTCAGTGTAGGTGACTGGAATAAATCTGACCTGGAGAAACTACTGTGGACTGCACATGGAGAAGATCTTGAGCCCACAGCACCAGTCTGTTTGTTCTCCTTGGACTCTCCTATTGCTGCCTTGCTAATCTAGTTGTAGCAGTTACCTGTTAATCTAGATATGGCCTGTGTGATGCATATCACTGTTGTATCTGTCTCCTCAAAGCCCTGCACACAAGGCAAGATGACAACCTCTGCTTTGCAAATGGAGATGTGAGGCAGTCTGACAAGATAGGAAAGCTGTGTTCTCCTGGGTGTTGGCTGAGGATGGACTTTCTCCCCCAGCTGGCCCCAAATACCCACAGACTGCCCTGAAAGGTGATGTGGGGTTGGTGCAAAGGGAGGATTCAGTGCTTGGCTCTGCTCTGTGCTGTGCCAGCAGGTACCAAAGTGTGGACTCCAGGATGCCCAAAATGGCCAGATGAGCATCCCCAAACTGGAAGCACATCCAGTGCCTCTCTGGAAAGAAAATCTGGTGAAGGCAAAGGCAGCTTTCAAAGCCTGTCCTCCATGTGAGTGACAGAATGATGAAGAACCAGTCCTAGGCTCTGACACAGACTTTCTTTAGTCTCTCTCAAGTCACCCCATCTCTCTGTGCCTCATTTGACCCTGGTACCAAGGGATGGGACATCAGCCTGGCACATCTGCTGGGGTGATGCCTCTGCAAGTACCCTGGGGCCAGGGTATGTTCCTGGGGACTGGCCCTGGCAGCAGCTTCAGCAGCACAGCCCCCAGCACTTCTGCCCCACGCCAGCCAGCAGCGTCCCAAACAGCTCCCCAGGACAGTTTGCAGTTCAGCACAGGCCAGGAGCCATTCCCAAGACAAAATTTTCATGTGTCTGCCATAATTCAGAGCCTAAAGTGGTTTAATGGACACAGAACCTTTTGTGCTTGTGGTCTGAGAGCCCACAACTCAAGCACTTTTAACTTCCTAGCACAGATGTAGCATTATCCAGTAGCCCTTGGGCCCCAGGGTCTCTGCTGCCTTGTTAGTAACAGATCAAATGGAATAATGTCCAGGCTTAACTGGGGACTACTTTAATTTAACAAAAAAAAAAAAAAAGATTAATTTTTTAAACTTGCCCTGAGTAATTTCCCTGTCCCCACTATAAACAACATCTTGGCATGGCCTGCCTCTGCAAGCCTCAGCCTTTTCTTCCTCCCATCCTGAGGAGCAGTAAAAATAGGTAATCTTTGATGAAAGGTCAGCTATTTGGGTTAAAAGCCGTGCTGGGATCCCGAGGGGAGGGAGCCGGTGGCTTCCCAGGGCAGCGGTGCCTCCATTGTGGCAGCCCCAGGTGCCCGGCGGGGCCGGGGCAGCACCAGCCCCTGATGATGCCGTCCCGCAGGCAGGAGGGGAGGAAAGCACAAGGAGACACTCTGTGCGCTCCCGGGCTGATTGCTGCATTCATCATGCTCCCAAAGCCCCGGGAGCAGCCAGCCCCGGTACCCCGTGTGCTCTTACAGCTCGTTTCTCTGTGAAACTGGAAACGGGACAAAGTCAATTACGTTATTTTCCAACAGTAACCCCCTGTGGGACAGTAACTCAGATCCTGGCTGCAGTTCGGAGAACAGCCAGAGTCCCACTTGAAATTTCCTTAGTGGTGGTGACATGGTCTCAGCGATGCTTTATTCCACTCTGTTAAACACCATAAGGATTTTTGTTCTTGAAAACCATGTCCAAAAGAGAATAATCACTGTGTTGCCTCTGCTGTAGGCTGCTGAAACTGAAAAAAATTCATCCCCACAAGCTCTTTGGGAGAGCTACCTGGTTTTTGTTGTGTTTGGGTATTACCTCCTCTGGGGGGGCACAAACAGAGGGAAGAAAAGTGTTTCAGGATTGGCACCATACCAGGAGTGTGGAGGGCAGGGGTGGATCAGATAAGCAGAAATCTAAGACCATAAATACCTCTGTGTCACTGCAATGTGAACAGCAGCAAATCCCCCTCGAAAAACAAAGTGCACATGTAACTAAAAGCAAGTTGGACAAAACTGCCCTGAATTTGAGAATTCAAGCTTTGGGAAATGAGTGGCGCTCAGGAGTCCCCCAACCATGCCTGTTAATTAACAAATATTTATTTTTAACCTAAGGCTGGCTCCCTCCATCTCAATACTTAGTAGGGGATGAACATGCCACAATTGGCCAAAAACCAAAACCACTTGAATGAAGCCTTGCCTGCCCTGCGGGGATGTCCCTGGCTCACCCCTCTTGCCATGAGGCTGCTGTGTCCAAGCTGGTAAAAATCTGAGCATCTTCTTTGTTGGAGTCACAGAAGGCTCAGGGTTTGTGAGCTCAGAGCTAAAACCAGGGAGAGAAGGGAGTAGGTGAGTGTGGGGGAGCTCCTGGATCAGTGTGGGGACAAGGATGGCCCTGCCACCACCTCTGTGGTTTCCCCCATGGGTGGCCAAGGGGACAATGTGGTGCCACCAGTGGGACACTGATCACGTCACTCTGCTGGACAAAACCAGACACTTTACTGGTCCAGGCCTGTCCCATCTCACATCACAGAGCAACATAAGCCTCTCCTCTCTCCATCTTTTCTCCACACTGCTCTGGTTGGCTGCCAGCTCCCTCTTGGCAAGGGGAGGCAAGCACCCTGCAGAAAGACCCACCCACTCCTCAGCTTTAGTCCTGCAACACGTCCTTCTTTCAGGGTGACATCTCATGTGATGGACAGGGAGGAGGACAAGAGTTTTGTCATCCAGAGCACGTCAGAGATGCTATTGAGAGCACAGAGAGGAGAGGGAAGACAAGCAAGACCTCTAGTGAACACCCCCCACAGCAAAAGAAACAATGGCATCTCTGCCAAGAACATCCGTTCTTGAACAGATATTGTATCTCCGACACATGGACTTTGCATTTGGTTTGAGGGCATTTTCCTCCCTGAAAAAGGCTGTCCCTTCTGGGAGCAGGGAGCAAAGGACTGCCAGTCTTACTGTGGCAGATGGGGTGTAACATTTAAACACCTCTCCCCTTTTGACTTGGTGTTCTGGAGAGTGCAGAAAAGTTAAACATCTGTCTTTTTCTCTGTGTGTGGTGGCAGGGGATCATGGATGGACATCCTGGCACCTGTCAGAGAATCACAGAATGGTTTGTGTTGGAAGGGGCCATAGAGATCTCGTAGTTCCAACTCCTTCCACTAGACCTGGTAGCTCGAGGCCTATCCAGCCTGGCCTTGAACACTTCCAGCAAAGGAACATCCACAACTTCTCTGGACAACCTGTTCCAGTGCCTCACCACCCATCTTGGACCTGTGCCAAAGGCAAATTTTCCCCCACTGACCCAGCTGTACAAAATGTCTGGATCATTCTTAGCCAGGACATCATGGGCAGCTTCATCCTTGGTAGAGAAGTTCCTCATGATGTGTTCCCTTTCTCCTTCCTAACTTCCCATCCTTGTGGAATGTGAGGACTTTGCCCATTTGGACAAAATTCCTAGGCATCCCCAAATCCCAGACAAGTAGCCATGGGCTGTGGTCACCCTGCAGCCCACGGGCACATATTTGGGCACATCAAACCCCAGCTCCTAGTTTTATGCCATGGCCATGCCATAAGCACATGGACCCAATGGGCCCCTTGGCTTTGACAAACTGTGGCTGATGCCCCACCCGTCCCAGTGTTGCCCCAAATAAAAGCACTGCAACACACAAAGAAGCCACAAAAGCTAAATAAATGCCTTGAGCTGCACGAAAGACCTGGGAAAAGCCATTCCTTTCTGATGGTATCTGGAAGGCATGCAAAAAACGTGGCCATGAGCAGGCCTCCTGAAAAGAGAGAGAGGGAGGGGAAAAGGCATGGCTTTTCTTGTCTTATAGTTCTTGAAAGCAGAGCAATAAGCAGTGGAGATAAGCCCTGCCATGTGTGTTCTCTTCTAGAAAAAAAAAGGAGAAAATAAGGCTGAGGTGGCTCTTGAGTGTTCCTGCCTGGCAGTGGGGGCAGTCAGACACCCAGCCAGTTTCTGTGGCTCACACTCATAAATCCAGCCCATGACTCATCAACTCACAGGCCCCAGCAGCTCAGACCCTGCCTTTTCCATGTAGACATGGGCTCTCTGCCCCTGTTTTCCCTTCTCCAAACCTTGAGCCAGCGAGAAGCCCACGCAGTTACCTCCCCCAAGCATCTCGAGGCAGGTTCACGCATGGAGGTGTCACACCAACTCATCCTTCTTCCAGGTGTCTCCATGGAAAGCACTGGAGTGGCAGGTTGGTAAATTCAGAGATTGATCTGAAACATAATTTGGTTTAATTTGTGATGTGTTGTCTGTCCTGAACACGAGGTGTTGCATGTCCCATGAATCAAAATGCTCAATTCTGAAAGATCATTTGGGAAACTTTTGTTTTTTATGCTATCAGTCATCTTTAGGAACTTGGAAACTGCCCCGGTCATGAGAGCAGGAATTGCAAGCTAACCCCCTCAGAACACAATCTTTTTCCCAAATCAGGCAAATGGGCCAAGCAAAACAGCACTCAGGGAGGACAGAGCAAGTTCTTCCAGGCACTTCAGTCCCTGACCAGTTAAGCAGGTTATAATGGGTTTTAATTGTTACTCCCACAAGCAGCAACTTTATTTACTGTGGTTGATCATCCCTCACAAAAGGTCTGAATCGTCCCCTTGCGTTCAAAAAGCAGACAGCTCTCACCTTCACCCGTGATAAAGTCATCCATAAAATCATCCAGGAAAAACACAGCTCCGTGGTCAGGCAGGACCAATACAGCCATCAGATGAGGGCTGCTGTGCCAAGGGAAAGCTAAAACCAAGTTCTCAGCCACTGTGCTCTCAAGGGACATTGTGTCTTTTCAGCCAGACACTGCACAAGAAATTGGGCCAGGAAGTGAAAAAACATGGCAAATCCATCAAGGCAATGAGAGTTGCTGTCTGCTCTGACCTGGCACTACCTGGGAGCAGGGATCAAGGCCCTCGCAATGGTCTGAGTACTCCTGGGAAACTGAGGCACCCTGGTCTGGTTGTCCCTTTGGATACCCCTCAGCAGGAATCTGCAATGACATTGGAGGAAGTCCTGGACAGAGACGTGTGTTGATGCTGCCTGCACAGTAGGAAATGTGCTTTTCTGGGTCACCCACAGCTCACATTTGGCAAAGACATCCCTGTAGCAGAGGTTTTACCACAGCATCAGCCTCTCTCCCGGTTGAGTTCTCTAAGCATGTTCCTGGTTTTCCTGCTCTACTTTATAATCCGTCTGAGGCTGAGCATCCCAAGTTTGCCAATATGTTGGATTCATCTTGTTTCCCTACAGAACATCAGGTTTCTCATACCACAAATCTTAGGCTCTTTTATCTAGGCTTAGGGTAATAGATTCAGGGTTAGAGTTGCAAGGTCTCCAAGACCAAGATTCCTAGTGAAATGCATTGTTACTCCAGACACTGGAGCAAGCCACTCTCCTGTGAATTAGCTGAAGACCTTGTGAAGTGCAGCAGCGTGAGAAGCAGAGACCCAGGTTCCAGGGAATGACAGCACTAGCTCTTGCCAGGGTCGTTTTCCTCCATCCCTGTTCCCTGGATGTATTCTGTGTCCCATTTTCACTCCATACTAACGCAGCAGGGATGCTCCCTGCCTTGGACATCTACTGCATTTCACCCCCTTCAAGCTCTGATGGCCCAAAACACCTTAGAAACCTCCGAGGCTTGAGCTACCCCATGTCCTTCTCATCAGCCAGTAACCATTTTACTCTGAGCTTACCAAGCCTACAGCCTCAGGCACATTCTCATCCTCTGATAGGGCTTGCACAACATTTCTGGTACCTTATCAGCACCAAGAGCAGGAACAAGGTGCTTTGCTCAGACCTGACCTCTTCCCTTTCACTCTTCAGCCAAGGGGGACAGGCATCCTGGGTCCCCACCAGAGCAGGACCAAAGCTTTGCAGCTCCACCACCAAAGGGCATTGGAAGGATAAAAACTTTTCTCCCCCACACTGAGCTGTTTGGGCCAGGAAGTAAGAGGGTCCCTTAGCAAACATGGGTAAATCAGAGCAGGCACATGAAGTGGATGGATGTTTAAAAGGGATCGTAATGCTGCCTCCAGGCATACACCGGCCTCACCAGTACAGGGAGTACCAGCTTCCTGCACTGGCAGGTTTGCACCATGCAGGGGATTTGTGCATCTTCAGCCAAAGCATTTCAGTCCTGGATCACCTCCTGCTGAGCCCAGAGCATGCATCCCCCCCAGGCACTGCTGCCAGCCCTCCTGGGACACCCCATGTGCCAGCACAGCCCTGGCACCATGCTATTAGCCCGAGGTGTGCTGCCGTTTTTCATAACTCAACATTTCACACTGCAAATGTTTTAATATTCACGCAGTGCTCCCCCCTCTTCCTGCCCCCTTCCTCCATGTGGAGATGAGTTTCCACTTGTCGCGCCACATTCTTGGAAGAACAGGCAGAATGGAATTAAAGGTTTCAAACTAGCTCAGGGGAGGTGAAAAATGTTGCCTAAAGACAGAAGGAAAAGATTGTCAGCTGAGATTTAGAGATGCCCTGAGCAGGTGAAGGATGATTGAATCCGATTCCGATGGTACATCTGATTCTGGCCCTGCTTGGGATGGTCTTTCTCTCACAAAACTTGTTTTTGTCCCATCTCCAGTCTACCTGCAGAACTCTTCAGGTAGAAAAATGACCTCTCTATTTTCAGAGTCTCCAGAGTCTCTAATAGCCCCTGCCACTAACTATGGAATGAGGCAATGCACACTTGAAATGGCTCCGATTTCCTCAAGCCAGACAGATTGTTTGTGATTCCCTTACAGGCTTCTCTTGTATGACTCAGCCCTATATGAATGGCTAGAAATGAACATCAGGCTAAAACTAACAAAGTGGGTGCCAAGCAATTTTTTCCCCAGGATACCATTTTTCTCAGAGTCTCACAGATGTAATTAAAAGGTGTCAGCTTTTTGAAGGAATACCCTTGACAGTAATATGCTATAATTCAAACTGAACAATACATTCTGTTTGTTCCCTGGACCACAATGCAGTGCTATATTCACTAAAGATTATCCTCAGGAAAGAACACCCTGTGTTAACTGAAATAGGACAAAAATCTTCTCATGGTCAGTGACAGCTCTGATTAAATTTATTAGACAAATCCAGAAAAGGCGGCTATATAAAAGTGTAATACTGGGATTCAGAAGACCCTGATCAGCCCCAAGATCAAGACCTCATTTGGTATTTAGCAATGCCCTCCCTGTCTAAAAAGTAAGAGACTTTTTCATTCCATGCTGCAGCCACTTAGGTGACAGCGGCTTTGGCACAGGATTGTCCTGTTCCCTTTTCTTGATCCCACTGAAACCCCAAGACTTTCAGGCCTTAGAAGCCTCTTTGACATCAACACATCGCTCTTTTTGCTATTATTCTCTCGAGAAGAGAGATCATCTTTGAGAAGTGATCATCTTTTACTGTCTTGACTGGGACACAAGTGGAAGGGAGATCTTTTCCCACCAGGCACCCAGTGAGCAATGCCTGCATAAACCTCTGACTGAGTGAAATACAGAGAACCAAATGCAATAACATTTAGGTCTGCCCTTTGCTCACCTTGATGCAGATCTGTGAAACTGAATCTGAGCTTGAAGGGTTCCTTGGGACATTGGCTGAAGCACCTAAGTTAAAAGTTGCAGTGGGGCTGAGCTTCTAATAACCAGAAGAAATCATGAAATAAGTATTGATAACCATGCAATGTGCAGATTAAGCTGCACATTGTTCTTTTCAGCAGCTCAATAAAAATAGCAAGGCTAGTACTCATGTGCCTTACAGGTGACCAAATCTGCTTTTTTCTCTAGATTCACACCTAAGGGGTCTCATAAGTGGTGATGATTTGCCTCATCATATTCCATGGCAAAATGGATCCTTGGGCTTCTCCTCAGAAGATTAAAGCTCCAGTAAAGGCTGTTATGTTTTACTCAGGATTATCAGTTTAGCCACATCGTGGGATCAGTGCCAAATTCCCCAGCAAGGATCTGGACAACCAGCCAAACCCAAGCTACCTCCACCTTCAGAGCTGGCCAGATGTGTTGTTTAAACTTAAAATGAGAATTCTATTGAACAACAAAGTCTGATGGAGACCAGTGGATCTAATCAGAGTGTTTGCTCCAGCCCCAGCTTTCTCACTCCAGTCCTGTGTTTTCAGGCAGCTGCTTTCACCGGAGCAGAGCACATCTCGGCTCCAAGCATCGTCAAGCTTGGGGTCCCAGGAATGCATTTCTGCTGCGGAGCACAAGTTGCTAGGAAACCAAACAAGCAACAAGTTTATCTTCAAAGCCCGGGACCTTGGAAACTGGAATTATCTGGGAGGAATACCCTTCAATGGGAACTGTCGCATCTCATCATTCCTGGCAGAAAACATTCCAGGTTGTGACGAGGCGCGGACATGTGCCCAGGGACTCTGCAGTGACCAGATTTCCAATAGCACCACGGTGGAAAAAATGCTGAGCATAATTGCTTTTCAAATGTATGAAGGAAAACATAAAAAGAGGAAAAGAATTGAGCTAAAAACAAAAAACAAACAAACAAAAAAAAAACCAAAAAAAAAAAACCCAAAAAGGAAAAGGAAAATAATTGAGCTAAAAAGGTTTATTATCATCTCAGAGAGGTTTTAAGCAGCAGTGAAACATGGAAAGGTGTGTGGCCACACCAGTTATCCAGCAGGGCAGAAGCATCAGGCAATATCCCACCAGGGAACTGAAGTCAGATCATTCCCTCTGAGCCTGTACATAGCTCTCAGCTTAGTTTTCAATTCAAAAAGCAGTTGAAAAGATCACCAACCTTCTAAGCCACCAAAGGTTTGATTAAAATAACACTGTTACCATCAAAAGCAAGTAGCATTGATAGTGACAGCCCATCTTGTAGCTCTCAACCTTTGCCACATTCAGTGGCGGTTTCAATCAACCTCATCCCTCTGGTGTGACATGTCCCCATCTCTTGGTGGCTCCAGTACCAGGGCAGTCTGCAAGCAGAGGTATCTCAAGTCCCAGAGCCAAGGTCATCTTGGGGCTCAGTCTTGTGAGAGCCAAGGACAGCCCAACATATCTCAGTTTTATTATTGGTGCTCAGACTGGTGTTTCTGGGGTTTTCCTCTGTCACCCCAACAACACTGACCTCAAGCGTGGGGTGTTTGGAAAGATTGTCCCAAAAGAATGAGGTCCACCTTTAGCCAGACATCTACATTATGGGCTTGTATCTACATTGATGACAGAAACAACCATCAGAATTTGGAGTTAACCAAAGCTGAAGGCACCCAGCTAATTGCAATACTTGGAAAAATTAAAATTAATTCCTTTTGGAGACTGTTCCAATGTCCGAAAAAGAAACTGTGGCTCCAGGCCTAAAATACCTTCAGAGAAAATGGAGAGGTGGCAAAACCTAGTAGAGAGAGCACAGATCTTGGAATTAAGGAACAGACACACACATCAGCTGAAGTACTCAGAAACCTAATTACTGGATGATTTCCTCAGATCCATGTGCCAAACTCTTTCAAGATCCATGGCCCAGTTTTCAAAAATCATCCATGCTGTAATGCACAGGCAGATGTTTGTGAGTGTTGCTGCCGTACATTGGAAGGAGACAGCCCTGAAAATATGTGTCATATGCCGTGTTCTGGCAGCCACCAGTGACAATTCTCCTTCTGCAGTGTCAGATGGCTTTTAGGATGGGTGGTTCCGAGTTCTGTTTCTGCAGGCGACGTCAAGCTGAGAGTGGTCATGTTGTGCAACGCAATGATGGACCAGATGTTCCTGGATGGCCATGGATTGGTGCAAAATCCTGAAGAAAAGGAAGGAGATAGAAATGTCTGTGTATTGAATGGCTGTTCTTGTTCTTCTTCATAAAAAGTTATGTTGTCAAGGTGTATGTGATCACCTTGGCACTCTGAGGGTTTTGATAAAGTCCTGGATGAGCAGGTCTGCACCAATTGTACCATTTGGAGTTCTTTCTGGGGAAAAGGCAGGGATAACTATTAACTGCTGCAGAAGTGCAACTGTACTGTTATATCTTAAAAATTAGCAGCGGCGTAGGTCCCTTGGGTATCTCCCAGACAGGCAACCCCACTTCACCTTCCTCCTTGCAACCACCCTGCAAGTAGAAGCACTTGCAAATGTGCAATTAAGTGATAACGTCAGCGAGATAGAGCATAATTGCTGGGTAATGGTCTCTTGCCTCTCTACAACCACCACGCCAAAGCAGCGACATTTATTTCCCAAGCGGAAGATGCAGCTTTGCCCCTGTGATAACACAATCTGACAGCTCCCTCCACGGCGGGCTGGGTCAGTGCCCACCGTGCCCCACTGAGGCTCCTTTTGGCCGTGGGCTGCTGGAGCAGTTGTTCATTGCTGAGCAGTTTGCATTCCTCTTGGCTTAGAGCACACGGATATGCCCAAGCTGCTGAAATACGATTCAACCCCTGGCTCTGTCACCAGCCTCCTATTTCCCCTCGTGCCTGGCCTTGCAGGGGAACAGCCGGGAATGGCCGTGGCACAAGCAGATCTGAGGCGGGACAGGGAAAGCTGCACTTTTTACTCATCCGATAGGTCAAGAAGCTTTGCTATCCGTCTGACTTTGGTCACTGCTGCTCTGTGTGGGACAGGGAGGACAATGTACATACATTAGAGACACAGAGGATCACCATTCTTGCTGTGACCCCTTCAGGCAGTGTCAGAAAAAAAAAAAAAAGAATGGATTGGCCAGTGGGAGAAAACCATCTGTTTGCTCCTAAGTCTGAATAGATGTTCTCTGAGCGAGCAGCTGTGCCAGTGCAAGACAATTGCCTTCCTCCCTTCCCTGGTGTTACCAGTCCCTCCCCAAGGTCACAGAGTAGATGGGTCTGCTGAGCACTCACGTGCTTTGTGCGAGACCTCCCAGCTGTGGCAAAGGCTCTGGTTTTGTCTGAAGCTGCTCAAGGAGGTCACAGGACCCCATCAGCAGCTGGAGGCGTGGGGTGGAGAATTCCAGGTGGCAGGCAATGGAATTGGGGGAATCACAGCCAGGCCCAGGAAATACCTGTCTACCATGTCCCTAGGGATTAGAGGGAACATACCTGCCTGGGGTGGATAGGCAGTTTGGAAGAAGGTTCTTGTTGTTCAGGTAGACACTTGGCCAAAATCCAAGGGTGTCAGTAGGCGACTTTCACAAGAGCAACACACGCAGAGAAAATCCCCCGGTGGCTTTCTGTGCTAAGTATTATTCCCTGCTGGAATGGGATAGGCCTAATCTTTTCAAGGAAACTGTCAAAAATTTTCTTCCTGAGAACATCCCCCCCCACCATTGCCTAATTGCTGCACAAAGCTAAAAATAAATGCAGTGCTTTCCACTGAAATGCCTGCTCACAGGAGACGGGAGCAGGGGCTCACTGGGGAGCTCCTCCACATTGAAGCAAAGCAGAAAGTGCAGACAAGACCTGTTGACTGGCAAAGCAAACCCTCCCCTGGCTGTTTTCTATATCCACAGCACGACTTCTTCGTGCTTACTTCACTCTGTTCTTTGTACAACGTGCCAGGGCTCCCTTTACTGCCCTGCTGCAGCTGCTTCTGCGCTTCTCCTTCAAGAAGATCGGAGAGCCAACTGCTCATCTTCACCTCTGCCTGCAAGCAGGGATTGGGATCCAGGTGCTTCACCCAGACCAGATCCTTTTCCCCCTTTTGCGGTCTTCTACAAAATATCTGGATTGCCCAAGTGACCAGGGGGCAAAGCTTGGCCAGAATTAACGTGGTGCTCCTGTTGCCTTGCAGAGTTAGGGCTAAAGTAGGTGAGAAAAACACCAAATGCTGTTAAAAGTGCTCATCCCAACTTTAGTTCCTGTGTCTGCTTCTGCCAGAGAAAGGACCTGCAGCCTTGCAGCAGTGACAGCCTCGGGAAGGATGCTGTCAGGAGCACTGCCAGTCAGAAGGTGGAAAGCAGAGCAGTGAGCATGTGGAAGGTTGTTCTGTGTGCCAAAATCCCTCACACTGAGGTCCACACTGCAGTGCAAAGCCACATGGCCAATTTTCACGAGCTTCATTGCTCCTATTTGCAGTGGCTCCTTGGCTCAGTCCTTCAGCAACTGTCCAGTCACAAGGACAGGGATGATTTTGGCTTTCAACACAGCACACTACATGGACCTGTCTTCCCAAACTGCCCCGTGCTCTTCCTCCAAACCCCAGCAAGTTGACAGATGTGGGCTTGATGTGTTTTTAGTGTTTAAAAGGCCAAAGGAGCTGCAAGGAGGGTCCAAGGTGTGTAGACCCAAAGCAAGCTGCAGGTTTCTAGCTCCTCAGCCCCCAGGAGATGTTGCTTTTAAAAGTATCCTGCTCAGTCAGTGAAACAGTACTGGAGGGACATGGGGAGAGGAAAAAATCCCTTTTCCCCTTGCAGGTTAAAGAAATTGTTGTCTGATCAGTTCAGTGCTAAGTTCGAAAATTTCTTTTAAGGAGAGTGTGAAAGGGAGACAGTTCTCTTGCTTCTTGCACAGATCTGTAGTTTCACATGATCACTGGGTACTCAAGACCTACCAGGAGATGCCCAAACTGCATTTTTGGATGCTTAAATGAACCATCATTTGCTAAGGCTGAATAAAAAAAAATGGGTTATTTGGGCTCTGGAGCTTTATTACCAAACAGTGGGGATTTCTAGAAGAATTTCCTGCAGTTCCTGTGTTGTACCTGCCAGCCCTGTGCACACGTTTGAGATGCCCTCAGGCATCTCAGACAGGACCAGATGTCTGCCTTTAAGCAGCAGAATTACACCCTGGATCTCCCATGGAAGCTCAGACTTGCAGCTTGTAGGTAGAAAGCCACGTGCATTTGGGTATTTTTGTTCCCGTTGTACTACACAGGAAATAACTCGTTCACATTTTATGGGCTGTGTCGAAATGTGGGGCAAAGGAAGGCAAAGGAAATCCCTGGCAACCTGAAGGCCTTCCTGAACTCAGGCAAGTCATGGACAGCTATCTGCTTTTATCCTGAATGAGAAACTAATTCCAGGGAAGTTACCAGGAACTTTGCATGAGGGTTAAAAGGAAGGATTTCAGCTTCCCGAGAAAACCCACTCACTAAAACTCCCTAGAAATTCGAAAACCAGATTGATAAGGTCAGGAAAAAGCAATCTTGGCTGCTTATCCAAAGGCTAATCACTGATCTTTTGTGCTGGTTGTGTGTAGTATCTGCATCTTGATAAAAAATAATCCTGTCATCAGCTTCTGCTGAGAGAGGGTGAAGGGAGGAGTTAGCAAGAAATCTGGTGCCCTTATCCCAGCGAGGGATTCTGGAGCGTCTTACAAGCATCGTCGATTTTCATTGACTTCAACATACTTCAGATCAAGGGGAAAATCCGGAGGAAGGGGAATGCATCGGGCTGAAAGATGATGAGAGTCCCAGGAATTGTGACAGTGAAAAGTGTGACCTCATTTTCATTGGAAAGATAACAGGGGAAAAAAAGATGCTGCGCCGATCTCTGCAGTGTCTTGTGCTGCTCAGATTTTTAAAATAAAAGACAGAATTTCCCTGTTTGGATGTGCTGCCTGTCGTTATTTTCTAGAAAACGGGGTTAAGGTGCATGTTTTTCTTCTGGCTCAGCCCTGCCCAGCCCTTTAAATCCAGGGATTTTCTGGGAAATGCAAAGTCTGACTCAGACCATAAAGTGTCAGGTCCAAAGCCCTTTGACTCCCACTGACTCTGGAAAAGTTTGTACAGCCTGGCTGCGACTCATACCAATGAACGCTAGGACAAGTGAAAATAAGTTGCTTGAATCTGAACTAGTCCCCCCTTGGATTCCCTTTACAGCCTGTGGAGAGGAGTCAGATGCTGCTGGAGACCAGTTCCTCTGACCTATTTTAGTCCGAGATGAGTCACTGCCTGAAAGAACCTGTTTTTCCCCTGTGGACCATACAGGGAGTCCAGGATGGCTAGCTCAGACTTGTGCCTGACTTTGAGACAATTCCTCCTCCACCTGTCTGTTTCTGTGGGGCTGTGCTTCACTGCTTCTCACTGTGTGGATCGCATTATTGCAAGAGCAGATCCATCCTCGCTGCCACCAGACATCACATACCAGGGTTTGACTGATAACTATTCTGATCACAGTGAGAGCGGCTGCCAGGGTCAGGCTGGTCTTCCAATATAGCTAAAACTGTCACATTTTGTGAGAACAGAGTTATAAATGGGATCTCGAAAGCGTTTCTGTTCCAGCGGAAATCAGGGGAGATGTGGTGTCGCGGGGTGATCCCCCCACGTTGGAAGGACTTGAGGCAGGAAGCTAAAAACAAGTAACAGGCAAACACATTATCTGCGTGTACACAGCAAATTGTGTGAAAAGAGCCGCTCCTCCTGGGCTCTGCTGTGTGCTGGTTGATACCTGCTGTGACTCCAGCCAATCTCATTTATTCCAGTGCAAGTGAAAGATGTGTCTGGTCAGGGGATAGTAAAGAGAAGGTATGAGAGGGTCAGGGGACTCCCACAGCCACTTCCTTTAGTATTCTTGTACCTAGTGTTAATTCTAGGAAATAAAAACCATTTGACACATCTGCTCTTAGTTATTTGCACAGGCCCAAATTTGCCAAATCAGTTGTCGAAAGCTAGACACTGAGGCTGTCAACATGCATCTCCTTCTAGATTCAGCTGTAATGATGGAGATGTTCCCAACCTGCTCTTTCTGCCCCCATCACCTTCCACGCAGACCCTCTCAGCTCAAATCTGCTGCTGGTTTTTCCTGGAGTCCAGACCCCAGCCTGTTCAGCTCAGAAGAGCTCCCTGAGCTGAGAGCAGCACGCTAGTCCTCTGGAAAAGGGCCTTTCCCGTGGTGCTGGCAGCTGGGGACGTGCTGGATGACGCACTGCGTTCCCCCAGGCACTGTCGTCTCAACTGGTCTCCAGCTTTCCCCCCAGCACGAGGCACTGTGTGTCAGACCATGTGTATGGCCGGAGGCTTCCCTCGTGCTGGAGCTGCTGGACCCTGGATCAGCTGCTGTCCCTGAAGAGAAACACCTTCTCCAGTGCTGGTGATGCAGTGGGTCCTGGGATGGGTTTATTTAGATGTCAAGCAGTCAGAGCTGCTACAACCCAGCAATTCCAGCTCTGGATATGTGGCCACTGCAGGGAGTGACGCCACAGTGATGCAGGGGAACAAGCAACTCCTTCTGTCATCTCCAGCCTTTACCAAGGAGAAGGTGCCCCAACATGCTCCCATCATAGACAATCCCATGGGGTGCTGTTGGGGCTACAGCAGGGCAAAACAATTCCTTCTTGGTTATGTCCGAGGCATAGGAAAGGATGAGGCAGCTCAGGCTGCAGGTAGAGCTCCAGCTCACACACGGGACATGCAACTTATTCCCTTCAACTGACCACTGGTACAGGCACAGCATCTGGGCTGGTGAAAACCTTCCCTCACATCTCCCAAGGACCATCTCAGCACCTTCCATTCTGTCACTGCTTCATTCACCTGTGATTTGCTTCCTCTTTTCACCACTGTAAATAACCACAAGGGGTAAAAGGATGGACAGCCCAGCCCTGAGACAGCCACCAGCCACTGGCATTAGCAGCAGCCCAGAGCTGTGAAGGGAGCACAACATAAAGCAGCTTCCATCAGCTTCCAGCTCCTGAGCTCAGGTAGCAGCTGGAGATGCAGTCAGAGCCCTTCCAAGCTCAGCTCGCTCATGGCAGGGTTGAGTGATGCACAACCCTGAACCTAAGCCAGACAAATTTTTGGAGGTCTCCCAAAAAGCCCAAAGTCCCTTTGCAGTTGGTCCATGGAGAACAGCCTTTACAAGTTTCTAGACAAGCCTAGACTTGCCTCCCTGGATCACTCCACACCTCCAAAATGTAAGTCTTTCCAATTGCTAATTAGCACAATCCTTGGCAACTCCACTAAGCAGAAGCCACCAGCCCTCCCACACACTCGTATTTCTGTGACATTGGCATAAGGAGCAAGTTATTTGACACCCATAAATTTACCTCATGGTAAAACCACGTGAGAGCACGGAGAAGCGATTGCCTGGATCTTCAGGTACATTTTCCCCCAGGAAAATTAAAGAGAAGAGAAAGAATAATAAAAAAAAAAATTACTGAAGCACCAACTACCTAGATGTTAGGAAATAAAAAGTATGGTGATAGCGATAGGGTTGCTCTTTGGTGAGGAGCTAATTGGTTTGTATAAGCTCCAGCATTACTGGAGGAAATCCGTGCAGTACATTGCTTGTTTGTCTCCTCCCTTCCAATTCCTATTCATGCACGCACCACGTTTGACTGCAAATTGCAACCATTTCCACAAACTTGTCACCTCTTCCTTGGAGTGTGTTAGCAAAAGAGGGAAATCAGATGCTCTGCACTTTCCCTCAATAGCTCTTAGCGTGTGTTTTGGCTTTAATCGGGAACAAAATGCTTTCTAAGTAGCATCTGATGTTGCTGGTTATCTGCTCCCTGCTCGGGTTATGGCCCAGAGCATTTGGATACTGGGTCACGTTGGATGCTGACATGAAGGAGACTTGCTTGAGACAGGGCTTGAAACGTGGCTTAAGCACTGCTGGAGGGAGCAGAAGTTTTGCCAGTGTTGCTTTTCCCACATCTTCATGATGCTGTGAGTTAGTTGCAACAGGGCAGCATGTGCACACTCACATGGGAGAGGGTTTTGGGGGCAAAAATGCTAAAAATGGAACAGACAAAGGGTTGGTTGCATGGGTGTAAAACAGAAATAGCCTTCCACGTGAAGTTGCTCCCCCAGAGCAAACGGGAGAGGATGGGATGAAGGAGCTTGAAGGAGAGGCATCTCATGCAGCCAGGCTCCCAGAGAGGCCATGCTGCAAGGACTGGAAACCACCTGCAATTCCTCAGCCGGGGATTCCCATGGGAAGGGGCTGCCATAGGCAGGGGCTGTGCCAACACGGCATGGTGACAAGCCTTGCCTCCTCTTGGCCAGCTGCAGGGAGGGGAAGGGAGCAGATCTGGGATGCAGAGGAGCAAATTAAGGCTATGACAGATGAGCTTTGGCAGGAAGAGCTGTGGCAGCTTCCATCTCTGCTGTCAGAAAAGCGACTGCCCCCACAGCTCAGCTGCTCGGGGTTGGACCCAACCCATCACCAGTTTGGGCATCAGTGCCAGGACCAAGTGCCCCCAGGGCTGGTGGGGCAGAGGGGAAAGGCAAAACATCTGCAGTCAGAATGGGCAGAGCTGATCTGCCAAAACCTTCTATTTTGGGCTGACAGCTCTCAGCATTGCTGCTGTGATAACTTCACCCTGGTCACCTTCAAGCCAAGGTGAACCAAGGTTTGGAGTCAACAGCTCTTATAGACCTTTTAGACCCCTCCTGCAGGGAAGCTGGTATTTAAGTGAGTTTACTGCCTATTTATGTCTGATTTACATTACTTGTGCAGTGCCAAGTGGCCAAGGGGAAATGCCAGACCCAGTGAAATTACTCTTTTTGAAGTAAAGGGGGTAAATTTGGTCCGCCCTAATGCAACTTTCCTCCCAAAGGGAGAGTAAATAGGCATCTCTGTGCGCTCACAGCAGTCCACACACCTGTCGAGTGCATGTTGGTCCTGTGTTTCTCTCCTGCATCGTTTCCTTCTAACTTTGCAGCCCTGGCACCATCCACCCATTTCCAATGGACTGCAACTGCAGTTCTGCCTTTTGTTTGTCTGGGTGGAAGAATCAGCCCCGTCACTGCATTGGTGTTCCTGTCCTCGCTGTGATTAAACAGCAGTAATAACAACCAAATTAATTTGTTAAACAGCTTTCACACACACTAATGCAACAGGGACAGAGTGTTTATATATCCCTGCGACTTCTAGGTGCTTTCAGCCTCCAGCTGCTGTCCCTGCCTCAGCCCGGGCGGAGCAGCAAAGTCCAAGCTCGCGTTCCTGATTATTTACAAAGCGATCTCGCAGCCAAACCGCCACCCCCCCATCCCATTTTTTACAGGCTTTTTCCTTATTAAGGTATAAGTAGCTTATTCTCGCCTGTCCTATGCAAAGTCCAGATGGTAGCTAGAAAGGGCAGCCCCATCAGACACCCACCAGCTGTCGCCTGTAACCTCCATGCCAGCCATCCCCAAAACAGCCTTTTATTGCCTGCAAGTCTTTAGTTTACACTAACACAATGTTGGATTTTTTTTCCCCCGGGAAGAACAATAAAGTCTTGATCTGAGTTTCAGGATTGTCGCTGGTTTAAAGACGTTGAGCAGCCAGTGACTGGGGCTATAAGCAATTAGGGGATTATAACTATTGCTTTTTCCTTTCTCTATTTGCATGGGGTAGGACAATTTTTTGCTGCCTTGTTTCCCTGTCTCTCACTTGTGAGTTATTCCTGTTAATCATTCAAGGAAGTGGGAAAGAAAAACTTCTTTACAAAGAAGAAGCTGTGACTGCAAGAGCACACGGACTACCAGGAGGATTCATGGACTGATGCAAATTTTTCACATTTTTACATGTACTTACTTGTGCTTGTCTTGTTCTAATTTTTCTCCCTCTATCTCAAGTTTTCTGTAATCACTCCAAAGAGGATAGTCACGGGTTCTGCTATCAGGCTAATAAAGTGCAGCGGAGTCAACAGACCTGTATCTGTTGACTTTAAGCTTTGGGAAGTGCAACAGAGAGTAAAAATAAGTCCCTTATGACAATAACAAAGTTGCTGGGGTTAATGGGTGCTTTTGATGCCAGCGATCTTTTAGGATTCATGTAATTCAGAAGAACAAAACACTTTTTAAACTCCCAGCCGTGCGCTCTTTGATTCACTGTGATCCCCATAAATTTAAGGCAAAGCCAGATGAGCTTTTTAAACCAGAATGAATGTGCCCCATCTGAATCCTCACTGCAGCCACGGCTGTGGGCAGGCAGGAGGAGGGGGCTGCAGATGCATGAGGGGGTTTAGAGCTGCCTTTGGTTTCTAAAGCATTATATCTTGGGCTATGTCAGTGCTCACATCCCTCCACTCTGGGGGCAAAAGGAGGTGTTTCTCGTCCCTGCTTTTCCCTGGGCATCCACACGGGAGGCTGCCAGGCAGGGAGCCGATTTTAGGCACCTGCCCCTCCTCGTGGCCTCTAGAATTGTGGTTTTTAGCTCAAGACAGTGGGGTTTTGGCGACAGCAAGATAAGAATTACAGTGAGGGGCGAGACAGCACCAAGCCCCACACAGCTGCAGCCCAAGGCATCTGCTCTTCTCCTGCTGGGAGCCTCCAGTCTCCACTGGAGCCAGGGCAGGTCTCAGGGAACCAGACACCAGCCCTCATCGCTCTGCCAGAGCAGCTTTATCAGGAGGGCTGTGTGATAAGGGAAATTATTAGCTAGCTGCCATGTTAAGTGGTTGGGAGTGAGTGGATGCACAAGACCTGAGAGGTCCTGGCAAAGAGAGATCAGTGTTATCCCCAAGAAGCACAAACCTGGAAGCCCTGGGGGATATTAATAGAAACCGTGTGAAATCTGCAGCCCTAGAAAACCTGCTGCTCTCTCGGAGTAATTAGCTAAATGTGAAGTGCTGTTTGCCTGAAAGCTGGAAATAGCAGCGCTGAGAGAAAGTAGAGACATCAGTGCATCCATCGAAGCAGGCGCTGCTAACTGGTGTTCAGCAATTAAAACACTTTCTCTGGAAATGCCCGTCAGTTTTAACCACCCCACTGCTGAGAGATGCCCTCAATATCACTGCCAAAAGTCTGCCTCTGGTCTGTTGGGACCTGCCTTCTCCATCCAGGTGCTTCATTCACTCAGGTGGTGGCAATAAAGCAGCCAAACTGGTTTTAAAGCTCTCTTTAATTCCGAAGCCTGTCATGTTGACTTTGTTTGGACAATAACCAGATAAAAGTAACATCCAGGTTTTTCTTCCTGACACCTCCAAAAGCTGCACAGAGGTCCTTTTAAATTGATCTAATGTGACTGGGAGTGATCTGTGGAGTATGGGAGATGGTGAAATGGTGACCCTAATCGACAGATTCCCCTCTCCCTGTGGGAATAAGATGATAATTTGTCCCATGGTGACACTGACAGTGTTGCAACACTGGTGTCAGAGAAAACAGTTTTGGCTAGGAGGCCATTTTCTGTTTTCTTTATCTGATTCTTATCTGCCTCCATCCCCCAAAGGACAGGGTCATGCTCATGCATGGCATAAGGCTCACAAAGAGGGTTTGTTAAATTTAGATGGGCCTCCATTCAGCTGGAGAACACGGAGGGAGCTATTGCAGGGGTCAAGCTGCCATCTCAGGTGAGAGATGAGCACCAAGACAATCCCTGGGTCTGAGCCTCCTGCCGGCCGTATTTATGGCTGTGTGATAGGTTTGGAGGTAGACCCTGCTTTATGTCTCATTGCATGGGGATTCCTAAACTAGATGGGAAGCCCGGGCAGACCAGTGTGATAAAGAAAGCAGGAATAGTGACAAAAGTTTGGCCACAGTGAGGTGACATCGGGGATGGACATGTGGGAAGCAAGTGCAGGAGTCTCTGACTCACACTCATGTTCTGGGCAAGTGTCACACATCAACCCCACTCAAGATGTCCTCAGCAGGAGCACGAAAATGGCTTTTGGTCCTTCCCAGGGGACAGCCTGAGTGCCTCATTACCTGGAAACTGAGCACCTGAAGGCCACAGGCAGCTGAATTCGTAGTGGAGGAGTCAGCGCCCACAGCCATTCCTGCCAGCAGAATGATCTGTCACAGCACTTTTTACCAGGCAGATGTAAACAGGCTGTGTGAACGCAGCCAGATTATCTCTCTTTTTTTTCCTTTCTTTTTTTTTTTTTCTCCAGACATACTTTGGGAGGCTTTGTTAGACCACAGCCCCAGCCTGCTGCTGGTCTGCTGAAGACAACATTTCCCAGCCGGCAAGCCAGCCCAAACCTTTTGCTGAAACAGGACCTGGTTTCATTGTTTTCTTCTCAACTCTCACAAAAAACAAAATGAGGAAATAATACCTGGTTTTAAGGCCTGATTTCCAAGAATTTAATATGTCATGTTGTGGCTTTCCTGCCTCACTTCTGGTTAATTTTCCTCCCCCTCTACCTCAGTCTTCAAGACACTGAGCTGAGTTAAAGCCTGGGTGCCCCTTTGGGTCCTGGTGTTTCACCAGACAGTGCCACAGCCAGCCTGTGCTTTCTGCAGCCCTGGCCACAGGGCACCTGCTGACAGCTCAACTGCTTGAAATCCACCTCAGCCTGAGCCCTTTTTGGATGCTTTACCACTCCTCTGGGACCATGGTGAGAAGTGAGTCCATGCAGGAGGCCACTGAGAGCTGCGGTCTTCACTTCAGGGCCTGAAGGGGTCCAGAGGGTTTGGAGATGGAAAAATCTTAGAAAATCTTCAGGGAAGTCACCTGCCCACATGAAATACATATTAATACCATGTGTCAGCCCAGGACTCACCTTTTCTGAGCAAATAACTTATCTTCACAGCACAGCTATCAATCTCCAGCCCTCTCCCTGATTCTTGGGCTAGAGGCTCAACTGGAGAAATCTGCTCCACGTGCAGAGGTCAGCCCTGAAGCAACAGAGAATTCATGATTGAATTGTGATCTAATTATCAGAGCAGACATAGCAGAGGCACCAGCTAGCTGAAAAGGCAGGCAGTGTTTCATTAAAGTGATTTTTTTCTCACGTTTGTGGAGCTCCAGGAGAGGGTTGGTTGAGTTTATTCCAAAGTAGATAAACAATGAGTTGAAAAGCTCCTTCTCTCTGGTCATAGACTCATAATTAAGACTCTTCTGCTCCTGGCAGGGTTAGAAATAGGGCACAAATGCAGCAGCTGACAGCTGGGCTGGAGGCAAAGTGTGTAAAGATGAATCATAGGACCATCAAGGTTGGAAAAGACCTGTAGGATCATCAAGTCCAACTGTTGACCCAGCACCACTGTGCTCACCACTAAACCCTGTCCACAAGTGCCACATCCAAGTCTTTTGAATCCCTCCGGGGAGTGACTCCACCGCTGCCCTGGGCAGTCTGTTCCAATGCCTGACAACCCTTTCAGTGAAGAAATTTTCCCTAATATCCAATCTAAACCATGCCTGGCACAACTTGAGGCTGTTTCCTCTGACCCTGGCACTTGTTACCTGGAAGGAGAGACTGACCCCCACCTCTCTACAACCTCCTTTTAGTTGTAGAGAGCAATAATGTCTCTCCTGAGCCTCTTTTTCCTCCAGGCTAAAACAATCTCAGCTCCTTCAACTACCTCTCATAAGTATAGCTGGAAACTCTTAACTCCAAACAAGCCAAGAACTTTCTCAAGCCCAGTTCAACAGTTGGTTGCTGTCTCTCTCCACGTCCTGTTCAAGCCCCAGGCAGCTGTCATGTGGTGGGTGCTAACCCATCCTCCATGTCTTTCCTTGCACCTTGTCTGAATTATTGGTGCATTTTTCCTGCAGAATTTTAGGCAGGTATCAAGCATCAAACTCTGCTTTGGGTATGGAGCTCTTTGCTCTCTTCTCTTCTTGCCTACAGATTTTTGAGCCAAAAACCACAAGGAAAAAAAAATAATCTAAAAACGCTTCCACCTGGTATAAGGCTCACAAAAGAGCCTCATTAAACTTTGATGATTACACATTCAAATGGAGCTCAGTTGGACAAAGAGAGAGCTGCTGCTGAGGACAAGCCAGTTTTTCAAGACTCAGCTCAAAGGGGCTGTTGGCTAAATGTGGGAAAGCTTGGCAAGGGATTTAGCTCCACCGAGGAGCCTGATCAGAGAACCAACCTGACAAAGGGTTCTGGCACTTAGAGAAATCAAGGTCTCTCCAGCCACTTAAAAGGAAACTTGTGTAGAAGGAAGAACAAAGAGGCAGGATTTTTTTTTTCTGTAACACAGGCATCGTTTGAATTGAAGAACCTGCCCAGTGAAAAGAAAGCTTCCTTAGAGGAGGTGGGAGCAGTGAGGGGTTTAGAAGAGAAACCCGGTATAGGAGGAGAAAGGTACAGGACGTTTTTGGGGGTATGTGGATAAAGTCAGCAGAGTGTAAGGAAAAACCCAACTCGGGCAGGGAAGTGCTACTGATCTTGTGTTGTTTTGTCTCACCAGCTGTTTATTCCTTGTGCCCCAGTGAAGAGTGATTGGGCTTTGAGCTCCTGCAAAGTACATGCACTTGCACAATCCTGGAGCAAGACAACCTCAGGAGAGAGGAACAACAAACTCACAATGTCCACAAGGGCTGACCAGCACATCTGCACAGCAGAGTCACATTTCTGGGGCACAGCAGCAGGAAACACATCCAGGCAGGATCTGGGGAGCTCCAGAAAACCAGGAGAAATGCAACCTACTTAAATGAAGAGGTCAGGCCAGGACACACCAGAGTCACCTGTTGATGGGTGATTCAGTGGAGACTCTAATTGGAGCTGTGCCAGGTGATGATTTACAGGGAGATAGAGCAGCCAGGCTTCACCACCATAAGTAAAAGCCCTAGCACAGACACATTTCTTAAAAAAAATTCCTTTTCCTGGCCCATTTATTCCATTTTGACTGGTTAGAGAATGAGCAGCAAAGCCTCAGTCCCCCCATCCCTGCCAGTGAATGCTCCTCTGAGGATGATTTGTCAATGCCGATCAGCAGCAGTGGCTGAAGCTTTTCTTTTAAAATCAATTCCTTTTCAAGATTGGGTTTTCATTAAAGGGATTTTAAATTCATCCTTTTCCTGCAAATGAACTCACTATAATTTGGAAACACTTGTTGCTGGAGAAAAGACTAAATCCCTCAAATCAAAATACGTCCATGGAGATGAATACATATATGGATGTGCACATGCACACAGGAAAGTGTTTACATTTTGTATAATAGTGTGTGTATATGCACACAGTTGTATTTCCCCATAACAAGTGGGCATGTAGCTTTTCTCCGAAAAGGGGGAATTTTTCTGCGGCAAATTTAGACAAAACCGAAACTCTTCTCAGTGACCACCATTTCCCTCAGGCCACCTGTTGGTTCCTCTCTGGTCTCACAGTGTTTAACTAGAGCTTTTCTAACCGGGAGGGTGGTGGCACACGCGACCCTGACACCTCCCCAGCCTGGAGATGTCCCGTGCCTCGGGGAACCCCAAGACCACAAAATCCCCCACACCAAAAAAACCCCGTGCACTGCTGCTCCCAGTTTAGGGCAACCCCACTGGGAAGGTCCAAGACAGTGGGTTAAAGCAGCAGTGGGTTCTGAGGTTCTGCTCGTGGCTCCAGGAGAGTCAGGAGCTGTGCTCGTTGAGCAGCCAAGTGGCTGGGGGTATTTTAGGGTTTAATGGGAATTTGGATTGGGAAACACCAGAGTAAAAACTGCACTTTTGAGGATTTAGCCCTGTCCAAACAGGATTAGTGAGGGGTGAGTGTTCAAATCCCTGCCTGTCCTCTTGAGAGGGAGAAAAAATAAGAGAAAGAGAAAAAAAGAGAAAGAGAAAGAGAAAGAGAAAGAAAGAGAAAGAGAAAGAGAAAGAGAAAGAGAAAGAGAAAGAGAAAGAAAGAGAAAGAAAGAGAAGTTTTCAGTTGGAAGGGACCTTGAAGGATCATCTGGTCCAACTGCCTGACCAATTCAGGACTGATCAAATTTAAAGCATTGTCCAAATGCCTCTCAAATACTGATAGGCCTGGGGCATGGACCACCACCTCTTTAGGAAGCCTGTTCCAGTGCTTGACCACCATTTCAGTAAATAAATGCTTCCTAATGTTCTGTCCAAACCTCCTGGGGGTAGCTTTGAACCATTCCCATGTGTCCTGTCAGTGGATCCCAGGGAGAAGGGCTCAGATGTTCCATTGCTCTGCTGTTTTACGGCAAGGAGGGAGGCAGCAAGCTGTGAACAAAAGAGTTGTGGAGGGAGTGAAGGGAATATTTAGCTCCCTTTCTTGTGTCCTGCTGGCTTGCAAAGTTGCCCTCTGAGGAGCCCTAGCTTTCATTAGCGATCCCTGCTCGCCGTACGTGATCAGATACCGGCCGTATGAACACCACATCTCTGTCCCAGCCTGGTGCTGGCTCCTGGCCACCTTCAGATGTTTGCTGTGAGGAGCAGCTGGGAAGCCTGCAGAGCCTGGAAAGGCTTTATCGGATCTCACCAGGGCAGAGAGCAACCTGGAGGGCAGAGTCCCAGCGCCCCATTCACAGCACCTAACACTGAGCAGGGTTAACGAGTGTCATGAAGGAACCTCGTTAATTTAAATCCACATCCTTGGGGATTAACGCTGAACAATGCTGACTTCACACCTACGATTGAAGGATTCGGGATTCAGAGTTTCAGTTCAGGTTGTTGGAGTATAAGTGCTGCCCAGGGAATATTGCCACGGGGCTCTGTTCCCAGCCCTGTACAGCTTGGGTTCGGATTTATTCCTCTGTCCCTGCTCTTATTCCCATAACGCCCAGCAGACCCCTCCCTGGGGCTGCTCCACAATCCGTGGCTATGGGAAAGAAAACGGGAAGAGGTGGGTTTGGGGAGTAGGAGATAAATGGATATCAGGAGGTCAGCTGGAGGAAGGAGAGGTCAGGACTGAGAGAGTGCGGATCAGATAACGGGTTAGGCGGGGTGAAAAAAAAAAGACAGGAAATTCACATTTGTTACGGGAGAAAAGGAGGAAGCAAGTAATGGGGATGAAATGGGTGAGGATACAGTTAAGTTAACAGCCAGGGAAGATGCAAGGTGGAAGAAAGCAATTTTTTCTCTTCCAAAATATGCAGATGGGCTTGACTGCAATGTTTCACCGACTGAAAGCAATTTCAGGAAATTGTTCCTGAGTGGAAAAAAAAAAACATTATTTTTTTTAGCAGAAATATTTCACTTGTCTTTGAAGCTTCTCTCATAGTAACAAATTATCTGAGCAATTTATAAAAATACTTAAGAGATCACTGTGGTCAGACAAAGGGTTTGTTTGTCCCAAAACACGGTTATTTCATTAAATGCTGTTTCTGGTTGCCCCATGGCACATACGTTGATTTTTTCTGGCCTGGCCACCCCTCACCCCTATCAGTTATTTGTGCAGTTCTGCTTTTCAGCAAATTTACGCAGCTGACAGCCGAGGATGCGAGCCCCGCAGATGGGCACGAGAAGGAAGTCCTGTGAAGCAAGAAAGGTGATCATTGGAGTCTGACCGAACCCATTGCCTGCAAATATCAGCAGAGCACAGCTCGTCTCCGTTACGTGGGCATGGAGAGGGAGGTTGCTCCGCTCTCTCACTGGTATCGTTTTAATCCGAGGCACAGTCAGCTGGGTTGGAAAGAAAACAGCTTTCCGAGCTCTTTTCCAAGTCTCGGGTGTGTGAATAAACACTCCAGCTCGCAGAGGAAGCTGGTGACAGATGGAGCAAGAGCTCTCAGCTCTTCTGCTGCGCTGGCCTGGGCTCCAACCACGAAACCACAGTGACTTTTCCCATCAGCTAACCTGACTCACCCGTGCACCCTGCTCAGCCCTGGCCCACCGGTGCTGAGCCAGCAGCTGGGGCTCACCGAGGCTTTGCAGCCCCTGCACTTTGCTCCATCACTGCAGCTCAGTGCAGAAATACCTAAGATGACTCCATCCCAGCTCGTGGGATGTGGAACAGGTCAAGGAACTGTGGGAAAAGGAGGAAAAGTTGCTGGTGCTGAGCTGCTGTGGGTGCCTGTGGGCTGGATTACCCTGCTGAGGGCGTTTTGCACTGCCAATGCTCTGAAAACAAAAGACACAGAACTTGTTGCAACAACTTGAAGGGTGATGCTCACACAGCTCTCCTCAGCACATGTCCACAGTAATTTCTGCACGGGCAAGGGGAAATCTAGAATAAACGTTAAGAGGAAATTTCTTACTGGGAGGGTGGTGAGGCACTAGAACAGATTCCCCTGAGACGCTGTGGATGCTCCATCCCTGGAAATGTTCAAGGTGAGGCTGGATAGGGCTCTGAGCAACCTGATCTAGTGGAAGGTGTCCCTGTCCATGGCAGGACAGTGGAATGAGATGATCTTTAAGATCCCTTCCGGCCCAAGCCATTTTATGATTCTATGATTCTAATGTGGTTTTGCACATGGATATTTGCACCAGTTCCTCTTGGGTTCTTGTTTTCAGACTGTCGTGTAAAGCAGCCCATGATCACTCAAGCAGCACTTTATTTTTGAGCAAAGCATCACCTTTTGCTTTTACATAAAGCGCCTGACTCCCAGCTGAACCAGGAAAAACAAACAGCGCACAGCAAAGTCATCACTGCGTAAAACTAAGAACTGCCATGCAGGGATTTGCCAGGCGGGCTGCGATTTGCATCTCTGGTTGCAAGCATACAGATTTCTCAGGCTGGCAAAACCTCTTTATTTGGTGTAACTGAGTGGGAAGAGGTGTTTTAATGATATTTTATCTGCTGGTGCTCTGGAAAGTAATGGGGAGCACAATCATGGCAGCACAGGCTGAGCGATTCTGAGCAGCGTGTTTAGATAAGGATTTACTTAGGAGTGGATTTCTTTGCAACCACCTTTCTCTTCCCTTATTTATTACGTGTCTGCATTATCCTCAGCTCACAGAACCAGTTCACATCTGATTCTTGAAGTTTTTATAGAAGATCATGTGATTTCACTTAACTCCCTTGCTCTTGGGGCCACTCAGGTGTTTACAGGCTGCACCCGGAGCAGGAGCAGTTTCGTTTCTGCAGAAACGACGCCCAGATTTTTCCAACTCCTTGGACAATCCTGTCCTTTGCCAATGCTTTCTTCTTAAAACCAAACCTCTTCAAAGTCCAACTTTATTAACTGGAATTCATTTTCAGTGTGTTTGAAGCCTTTTTGATTAAGGGTAGCCATTAGAAAAGCAAATGAGACTGTAGTAGATGATTTTCTTTCCCACCTCAGGAATCTGGGGGCTTGCCTCCTGATTTTGTACTAATTGGACCTGTGTGTGCTGGCAGCTGTGCTTGAGGTGTGATTTTGCAGGGTACAGAGATTGGCTGTGGCCAGGTGGTCGGAGCAGAGGGGTCAGGAGGAGCACAATCCCCAGAAATGGGTGCTGCCAACCCATGGGGTGCCCAGATCCCTCCACCACCCTGGCTCTGATGCCTTTGGGAGCTGAAGGAGAAGGTTATAGGAAATGGTTTGCCCTGGGGTTGTCTGTCCAGCCATGGTTGTGCCTGTGCATACAGGTGTGTGTCTGCATCACACACACAGAGAGCATCCTACCGTTATCCCCACGGGGCCTTGGCTGCACAAACAAATACAGGGAAGCTCCAAGGGGATTTAAATCCCAAGCACCCGAGGCCTTAGGGCTGCTCCTGCTGCATGCCAGGCAGCCTGTGCCTCAGCCTTGTTTTACTACACTGAAAAGTGTGGATGAAAACACCCTCAATCCCGTAGCCAGCATAATTTTTCCTGCAAATAACCCCTGGCACATGAATGTTTGCAGCTCTCATTTGCACCTTAGAGGGAAAGCAGCTGCAAGGGGGTATGGTGGAGTGGTAAAGGTATTTTTGCTTGCTATTTGTTATGTTCCCCGGGTTACATTCATGATAGTCATGCTGTGAGCAGGGTGGGCAGCATTACAGGCCTTTAGTCCCCCTGATAAATGTATAACTCCTGTTAATCAAGAGAGGAAACCTTTGTGCCAGGATAGTTTATTTTATTCTAGGAACTGCTCCAGACTATCCACTCCAAAGCTCTCCTCTGATGGCAAAGTCTGCACCTTCCCTGGGGGACAGGTGTTTTGCTGCTTCTCCCACCTAAACCCTTTCAAGTGCACACAAGCCCCTGAGGTGAGTTTGTTATCCCGACACAAAACACCAGCTAGAGGAGTGGAGTCCCTCTGGGCTGCTCAGTAAGCATCTCCTCCTGCAAACACGGCCTCCAGGCACCAGTTTGTGATCCCAGCTGGTTTTAGCTGCTCTGATTGCAGATTCCCAGGGAATGGTAACGGGTGCTGAAACGGGTAAGATGTGCCAGGATGGGAACTGGGGATTAAAGAGCAGACATTCTGCCTCCCCAGCCAACTCCTTCTGCTCGGGGGAGAGCAGCTTCTGGCAGGCAGGTGGGGTGAGCATCTCCTCCACCGTGGGGTTGGCAGCTCCTCTGCTGTACCCAGAACAACACCTGAGGGCTGAAGCAGCCACAGGCTGGAGGTGTTTTGTTCCAGGTCAGGCTCATCCCTTTTCCATCACTTATGGTTTGCACCTGCCAGAGATGATTGGAGGGAAAGGCAGGGAGATGCCCTTGGAGGGATGTCCAAACCATGCTGCAGCTCTGGGCATAGCCCAGCTCCATCTCTAAGATGGACAGGGCAGTGGTGCTGCTGCAGGACAGTGGCTGTACCCCAGGGTGTGCCTGCAGCAGCCAAGTGTGGGAAACCCCAGCAGTTTTGGGAGTTGAGCAGCTCCAGCTCCTTTTCTCAGATAGGAGGAAAAGATAACACAGCAGCTTTCCCCTGCTGCCAACAGGAACCCAGGAGCTCGGTTCCCAGAGCACTCCAGCCCTTTCCTGCTCTCCAAAGCCAGGCAACTTCACAGGTGCTCAGCACCTATGATAGACCCAAATTATATTACTTCACCATTCCCCCATGTTCCCCACCCCAGAAATCTGCAAAAGCAAGCTTTCCTTTTTCCTATTAAAAAAAAAAAAAAAAAAAAAAAAAAAAAGAGAGAGAGGGGGAGGCGCTTTCCAGCCTTTCTGGTTGCAAACCAAGGTAAACTCTCTTATTTGAGTCCACAGCCAGGCAGACTGCAACAATAACACCCGCAGAAAAGGGTGTGCTCCCATTCATCTCGATGGGTGTTAACTTGGAAGGGTAATTATGACCCCCCGACGCCAAGAGCTCTAACCATTTCACTGCTGAGCATCCCAGCCCATAAATAAAGCCTCTGGCTGGCTGTGCAGAAACCTGGGAGGGAGGGAAGCCGTGTAGCAATGAGGCGTTGACTTTTGGATGTGCCAAGAGTGTGAAACGCTTTGGTTCCCACTGAGGCTCACAGCTTTTCCACGAGCCTGTGTCCAGCAAGGCCATGCAGGGATGCCCCGGAGGAGCAGCCTCGGGAGAGGAGCAGCGAGCCCTGGTGAATTCGCTGTGATTTCGGCAAAAACGGTCCTGCAGCGAATTCGGCTCAGCTGCACAAAGGGATTGCCTGGCAAATGCCTTCTGCTGGGTTTCCCTGGGAAACTCAGCTGGCGTTAAGATAAACAAGGTCCTAGGGAGCAGAGGGGGGAACAGGGCGGAGGTGGCCGTGGGGAGCTCGTCCCTTCCTTTGAGCCAGCGTTTGTGTGCGGAGCCACTGGTGAGGTCAGGTCCCCGGAGCGGCACAAAAGGCACGTGTTTTAACAATCTAATTAGCCGAGACAGTCAAATAGGAGGAAGAAAGGAAATGTATAAAGAAAGGGAGTGGTTCAGGCAGAGTCACGCAGGCTTTGCTGCCTCCATCCCCCTGCTCTGAGGGAAAGGAACCCACCCTCCAACGTGCAGAAATGGACACGGGCACAGAGGCTTCTTCTGAGCAGAGATGTGCAGCAAGGGGCATGATCTACTCCAATTCATTAACTCTGGAACCTACAGCTCAACCACGTCTCTCTTACTTATTTCTGCAATACAAGCATGATTAAAGAAAATAATCACTGGCATCTCATGTCCCACAGTGTGAGAGTGGCTCATCCCTCCTTCTGACACCCTACAGATGGACCAGCAAAGATCTGGGGAATTGGCAATCTCACAGTGTGCTTCAAAGGGGAAAAATGGCACAAGCCTTTGGGGTTAGCATCAGAAATCATCCATGGCCCTTCAGCTGCTTTTTTCTCTTACTCCTGAAGTTTCTTGTGGTGGATGTACCTCAGTGGGGCACAGCTGTGTCTAATGTAAACAACTCTGTGCTCCTCTACTGAAAGTAAAAGGAAGGAAATTAATGACAACAAAAAAATAAAGCCCAAGCCTCCCACTTACAGTCAGTACTGGCTCTGCCCAGTTAACCCTTGTTTGGTTTTGGTTTCCTGATAGCCAGGGAAGGTGGTTTCCTCTCAGTTTGTGCTGTGCTATTTTAGTTTGCCCCTCTGAAACTGCCTCTCTGCTCTCAGCAACAGGGATATAAGACCCAGCCACTGTTCACCCCGCTTTTAACTCCACACTTACCATGAATAATTTAGCTTTTCCCATGGCAGTGGCAGACACCCCAATAAGCCACTGCTGTGGTTTGGGCTCTAAAGATCTGAAAAGTATTGTTAGTGGTGTGTTGAGATTCAGGGCTAATGGACCAATGTGAGGATTTTAACCACATATAAATCACCCACATAGTAAATACGAGGGTGAGCAGCACATATTAAACAGCCCTGATTAATTTTTTCCTAAAATAATGAAAATAAGGCAGTTTAGGTGGGTGGCTGTTCCTTTCCATGGTCTATTAGTATGATTTAAATGGCAAACCTCCGTGTCTACAGCCATCCAAAGTGATGGAGAGCTTCATGTCCCCTCCAAAGTTATTGATCTCCTTCCCTCTGATGCCCACTGAGTAAATCCCAGGACTGCAGCACGTGTGGGCTTGATGCACCTGCTCTGTGCTATTTAAACTGAAAAATGCATAAATAGCATCCCCCTCACTTTGTAGAAGAGGAAATGGAAGCCCCAGAAAAAGCTGTTTTCTCTAAGTTGAACAGTAAATGCTCTGGAGACGTTGCTGTATGTAAATTCTGCACAAAAATAAAGATATTTTGGTTTTTGGACTGTTTGTCTCATCAGTGCAAGTGTTGCACATTGTCTGAAAAACCGAGTTTCACCCTGCCGGTGAAAGTCAATCTTTGATGAACTTCAGTCGTTTTTATTTCAAAATGAGTGTCCCCACACAGATGGGTGCTTTAAGAGGTGGGTTTGTTCAGAGTAAAGTTGGACATAGCTCATCCTTCAGAAAGGGGAGATAAATTCTTTGTGGGTTGTCCAAATTCCTCCACTGATAAGGTGCTAAAGTAAATGTTAATGTCCCTTAGGCTGTTTGTAAAATTTGGGGAGGACTGGGGGGTGGAGGGTAAAAAGAGCACTCAAACACCTGCTAAACAATGGGACATGGGATGGGCTTGGAGGTAATTTGGTAATAAATTTCTCATTTTGTTTCTTGGCCAGACTGGCTGCTGTGGAAGTTTTGCCCAAAAAGCAGTTATCCCCACCCCAACTCCTTTCGGGTTGATTTCACAGTTGCCTACCTCTGGTCTGGAGTAAGGAGGGAGGAAGAAATCTGCTCTTTGTCTTGCTTTACATCATGATGCTATGGCTCTGGTCAGCCCAAAGGTGCTTTTTGCTGTGACCTTTTGCTCTGCATACTCAGCACTTGGGTTTGGGTTGAAAAGAGGCAAAAAAACCTGCTTAAACGTGCTGCTGTCTCATGAACCACAGCCCTTGCTGGTCTGTTGCCTTTGTGTGACTTCCTTGTTTCTTTTAACCTGTGGGACCCAGCTGTCAAGGGATTCAAGCCCAACACAGAGAGCAGCAATGTGTCCAACGGTGTTCATACTCCAATTTCTCCATGAAATCCACGTGCACCTTTAGCCTGGGGGAAGCAAAGCCTCTGTGGAGTTGTTGATGCAGCTCAAGCCTCACCCAGTGCCCAACAGATGGAAGGGAGGGAGCCTGATGATCATCAGGCTGCTGGGAAACACCATTTAATTGGCTTTTCTGCCTTTGATGTGACCCAGAGCAGCAGCTCCAATGCCCTTCTGTAGCACTTATGAAGGGAGCCCTGTGAAGAGGAGAAATCCCAGAAATGGAGCAGATATTTCTGCAAGCAGCAGAAAACACCTCACATTTGAGAGCTGTTTTCTGAACTGGAAGGGCAGAAAGCGGGGTAGCTGCCCAGATCACTTTGAAAGACAAGGAACACAAGGTGTCAAACAACTTTTCATGCCAATTTCAAAATCAGCCCCTTCTGATGCTTTTCTTCCCTTTTTGAGTCACAGGAGAGAACCCACATGCTGCCCCTCTCTGCCTGCACACCCCTTTGGTGATAAACAGCTGGGCTGGAGCCAAGCAGCTGCAACTTTATTTGAGCTTTTATCTTTTGTTTTGTTATTTAACAAGCCCAAGAAGCCAGGAAAAAAAAGAAAGTGCAAGCTGCACAGTCTTCAAAAACAAGCCAGAAGATGTAGAAGAGGTTTGTGGTTTGTCTCCCAGGCTTGGCCAAGGTTTGACCATTTTATAGCAAGGTGGGCTGCTAGAAAGGGGAGTGCAAATAGCCCATCACACTCCTTGTCCCAGTAAAGTGATTTACAAACCCATCCTGAGTGTGGAGGGCAGGAGGGAGTTGACAGTCAGGTCTGCAGACCTCCTGAGGGGTTCCCCAGATGAGAAGGTGCTTCAGAACACTTGCATGTGAGGGAAAATAAGACAAAGGCACTGCAAAAATGAAGCAGCGAGGTCTTTGAGGTGAACTGAAATGCACAACTGAAACCGCTGCGTTGTCTGTCTTTGTCAGCTCTTCCTCTTTTCACCATCTCCAGAGAGGCAGCTGGGGCTGCTGCTCAGACCAGACGGGATGGGAAAACATCTGCTGTGCTCCTGGTTGCCCCTTCTTGTCCTGACCTCTCACCCTCTGCTCCACGTGAGAGATGGGACGGCCTCTTGCTCATCACCTTGTTCCCAAAAGTCCAATAGGGGGTTTGTCCTGGGTGTCAGTGGGATGAGCCTTCATGAGGTGTGTCCAATGCTGTCCTAAAGCCCTGAGTGGCTTGATGCTGTCAGTGCAGCTCTACAAACTGGATGAACAGTCAGACTGGGCAAAGTGGTAAGGAAAAAGCAATCTGTTTCACCGTGGAGATGTTTTAAGGATTTAAGTGGTGTTGTGTTTGATCACTCAGAAAGAAAATGTTTCCATGATGCGGGAAACCCAAAGGACGACTATTATGATAGGTTGGTGATTGTTATAAATGTACGGAGCCAATTTCTCCAATTAAATAAAATCAATTTATTCGATAGCAAATTTGGCAGAAATTCTGGACAAAAAGCCACAATGCAGAGAAACAGCTTCGAACCCGGGTATCGGCAGCTAGGTGACAGACAACTTGACAGGGTGTCAGAATAGCTCTGTTCACCCCGAGGTCTCGGAACGGTGAGCTTATATACAGTTTATTTCACTGGGGGCAACACTGTATTCAGAGTCCAAAAGTCTTAAGATATTTAATTTGGGTCTTGGGTTGTCCCAGCGAGAAACAATGCTCTTCCGAGGAGATGATGAAGTATTGATGAAATCTTATCTATGTCCAGGAAAGGGGGTGATGTTCCTGAGATGCTGCATATTTTCATCAGATAGCTTATCATGGTGAAAATGGCCAGGTGGTTCCTCTTGAGATGGCCCATCTCCCGTTCAGCCATGGCTTTAGTGTTGGTGATTTCTTCCTGGAAATCTATTCAGCTAAAAGAAGCCACACATTCTTACGGGAATTCGCCCCTCCAGAGAGTGTGGTTTCGACATGTTTTGGTTTGATACAAAAATATACATTTATATCCTACACGTGCATTTCTAACATTGAATGGCTATGAACTTTATAGGCACGAATTAAACACATATCTATAACAGTGATACTGCATGGTAGTGAGGTCTGAACAAAATCAAAGTTCCTTTGCACTCATCCCTGAACTCACACAAGGAAAGAGATGCTCCTGATATACCTGGATACACCAAGCTGAGACAAGAAGCTTTAGCATAATGCTCATTTTACAGCTGACAGATAGGGCGGACTGGTAGATTGAGGCATTTTTGTGTAGGGAGGTGGCTGGGGAGTTAAATTTTGGTGGGAATTTAAAACTCTATACCACTTGTAGGGCTTGAAACCATGTCCAGACCAAATGATGGGAGTGGTGCTTTGCTTTAAGCCCTCACTGCTGCCTGGGGTCCAGCCTGCAGCCCCTCTGTGCCCCGCAGAGGCTGCCACTCTGCAGACACAGGGGGCATCAGAGTAGCCACAGTCTTTGTGCACGGGTGTGAGCTGTTCTGAGGCTGGGCCAAAATTCATTGCACCAGGCACTAGCAGGGGGATTCATCACAGGAATGTTGGATATCTTCAGCTGGGTGCTCACCTTGGGCTTCTCTCGAAGTCATCATGAAAGAAAACTCATCTGACTTCAACTGACATTTCATACAGGCTGAAACCTCGAGTTTAGGGTGAGTGATATGGGTTGGAGAACTCCTGTAGAGAAGAATTCATCCTTCATATGGAGCAAATGTGCTCTGGGTGATCATGGATACCTGTTACAATTTCTTTCCTCATGTAGTCAAGCCCTAAGTGATATGTCCAGGGTGGTGGTGAAGCTGAGACAGACCAGTTCTCCAAAGCTGCAGATTTAATGCCCAGAAAACATGGTTTCCTTTTAAACACAGAGACAGTTGGCTGGATATAAGAATTTTCGTCCTTCTTTGTTTCCAATTTATCATTCCAAATCAGAACAAAAAACCATAAAATTTAAAAATGTTTGATGGAGCAAGAATGTAAATGCTGTTTGGTCTGATATGATTGAAACAGTTCACTTTGATAATGTCAAAACTAAACATAGCAAAGGCAGGTGCAGCACAAATCCCAGCACCATAAAATGTAACACACATTGAAAATATTTCGATTAATATTGCAATGCAATGCAAAATTATTCAAACCAAGTTGAAACAAGACCTCTCCATGTCACCAAAACATTTTAACATTGCTGAAG
Source organism: Dicrurus megarhynchus (assembly GCA_013399195.1). Taxonomy (NCBI): domain Eukaryota; kingdom Metazoa; phylum Chordata; class Aves; order Passeriformes; family Dicruridae; genus Dicrurus; species Dicrurus megarhynchus. Next base: position 2,292,656 of record VXAD01007415.1, read on the forward strand.
TGAAACTGAGGAAATGGAATCTGCTAAAATGTTTCACTGAAAGCATTTCATGAACATATTTGTTCTCCTGTGTCTGCATTTTAAGGTAGAGATTTTGTCAAAAACAATGTTAAACATCTCTTTGATGTGAGGTCTTTATTTCTCTGCAAAATTACATCACTTCCAATAATTGGCAAGACCTAGAAGCAATCAGGTATTTACACCTACTCAGAGCTGGTAGAAGCAATCCCTCAGACCCTTTTTAATGCACATCACAACCCTTATCTTATTACATGCAGATGCTTTTCGGTTGCTGGATAAATTTCAGAGTGAACTGTTTTGGTAACACTGCTGGCAACGTCTATATTGGGCAACATCATCCTCAGACCTGGAAAATCCATATATTCACCATGACGTTACACATTTTTTTCCCCTCATCAGAGCTGAGTCATCTGACAGATCCCGCCTTCCTCATACCATTTAACAAAAGAGGTAACTAATTATTTACCTCTGGCCCTGGCCAGAGTCATCCTGTCGTTATTTACCATTGATGACTAATTAGTAATACTCCAAACAATGCCACACGTGCTGGATGGGTTCCCACCTGGACAAGGGTTGTCTCCTCCCCCGCTCCCCCCCACAACTGCTGACTAGGACATCTCATGTTGCTTTCAGGATGTTTTAAACCTGAAAGAAAATCAAGTCAAAATAGAAGAGCAGAGAGAAAAGCATGTTCATGATTGTGGCCCAACATCAAAGGTCCCAGCAGCAGGGGGGAAATAGGTGCCTCTGTGTCTTTTGTGCTCAGCTGGGACCTTGTTCACCATTCAGCCTCCCACCTGCCTCAGTTCCCAGGCGTCCAGAGCTTATAAAGTGTTGTAATTTTTGTTTTTCAGTGGTGCTCTGATTTCTGTGTCTGGCGAAGCAACTGCTCTGTGCACCACTGGTGAGATTTGGAGGGAAAAGATGTTTCGATGCACTCCTGGACCAGGCTTTCAGAGGCTAAAGGCTTCATCACATCCATCACCTGCAACAGGGTCACCTGATTTGCATGAGAAAAGACAAAATTACCCCTTTTCAACCTCAGCGAGTGTGTTGTGAGGATCTGCAAATGTCTGTGGCTAAGTGTGTATGAGTCTACAAAATCTTATCAGGTGGAGACTGTGGTGAGTTGGTCACGTCCTCCCTGAACAAAGAGCAACTGGACTCACATAAGTAATACCAAAAACCAGTACCAGAGACAGTGGGCACAGGGGCTGGGACCAGGAGGCTTCAAACAGCTAAAGGGGACCTGGCTCTCTTTGACATTTGTCCCATCATCCCAGGGGTTTACCTGTGTCACAAAATCAGTCCTGTGGTGTGTAAGCTCTACCTTGAACTTCCTTCAATCCCATTGTCTATAAATGCAGATCCACAGCACAGCCTGACACCAACAGGGTGATCATCACAGGAGTGAAGGCACCACGTGCCTCAGCAGCGAGGGCATTGAGGGAAGGAAAATCAGTGAAAGAAGCAGCGTTGAGGGAAGAAGACAGTGTCCAGGGAAAAAACCATATCCCTCTGTCTTCTATTCCCCTTCTCAGCATGTTCCCCTTTGTCACAAGTTTCAGCCTCGTTTGTCCATGCTAAGGGCCAGGAGCAGATGGGTTTTACCTGGAGTGCTTCTCCTCACCTCTGGAAGCACTCTGTCCTTTCTCTCTGCCTCTCCACCCCAGCAGCACAGCTCCACACAGCAGCACCCTCCCTCACCCTGCCACCATCTCCCCTCCTCCCCTTCCCCGCTCTCGCTGTGGCTTGACACAGAGGAACCTGAAAATTCGCTGTGATGTTTGAATCCCAGCCAAAACTGAAAGCGAGACCTCACGACTGGTCCGAAAGCCTAAAAAACATATGGCATTAATTCTGCTTTCCCACAGTTCCTAAAACTGCAATTAAAAGCAGCCCCCACCAAACAGAGCCCCATAACTCAGCTCCGTGATTTATTGGAATAACGAAGCTTTAGGGGAAAGTTGGCGAGGACCAGGAATTCCACGTCCGGGAGCTGGGCTCCGCGCACATGGCCCACGCACAGCTGGGTTTATTTTATAGCATGCCACCAGTGGAAGAGCGCCATCTGAGAGGGACAAGCCTTTCAGAAAGCTTATCTCTGGCACCCATTTGGCTTCCAACAAAAAAACATCTCCTGCAGATGCCCGGCAAGAGCAATCAAATGGAATCTGGCTGGGGACGGTCTCTTTCCCTCATCCAGCGGATGCTTTTTCCCATCAGTAACAAATAAATGTGACCCACGAGATGACAAAGACTGCAAATCTCCTCTTGCCCAAGGAGGTGCTTTTTCATATTCACTTTCTCAAAACCAAGGCCTTTCAGCTCCTTGGCTGTGAGCAAACATGAAAGGTGAGCTGCAAAGCTCAGATCTGTTTTTTTTTTCATGTAGCTGAATAGTCTGGGAGGGGAGGTAGGAAGGGGGAAGTCATTCTGCCTAAGGATGCAGATTTCAATGCCTGTCTGTCATTTTGCTAATGCCTGTTATGATGATCCTTCCTAATGGTTAAATGCAACAGAGAAGTAGAGATGGGGTAAACTAATTTCTAGAAGACATTTTATAATCTTTGTGAGTCAACACTTGCACATCTCCATAACTCATATGATAAAGGCAAACTTCAGCTAAAGGGAGCCTCAGAGTAATGCCAGAAAGAAGTAAAGCAAGAAACACCTTCTCCACTTAGAAGAGGGTGTAGTAGAAAGACCAAACACATCAAACCTCCACCTCCTTCACAAATCACAGTCTCTGCCTGTTGTGCAGCTCCAGTTTCCAACTCCATACTTGCTGATAAAGCAGGTTGCAGGAGCACAGGTCTATCTGATGTTTGCTATCACTTTGGTTGTGATGGTTTTGCTCACCCACACCACTGAAAAGACAACCCAAAGTGCCCCCCGCCCAGTTCATTTGGTGAGCAGAAATATCTTGTACTGCACACAGTTTGTGTAGTTGCCTGATAACATTCTTAAATCACATTTACAGGTGCAGGAGAAGATTATATTCACCCCATGAAGAGCCTTAGGCTGCAAAGCCTGGTGTCACTGTGTCGTACAGCTCTTCATTAATTACCAGAGTGGGGTACTCCCCCTACAAAGAGGCCATTTGCTGAACACCTGCCTTGATAGAGATCTCCAAACATCACTGCTGATGGGGAATTGTCACTATGCAACTTTATACCGGAACAGGTGCAGCGGAAAGCTGGCTGCAGTGTCTGGTGACAGGAGACTAAAGTTGTTTGGTTTTCTCTGCCTAGCAAAACAAAAGTGAGACATAAATGGAAATCAGAAGCCTTTTTCTAATTGTCTCAGGAATGAAGTTTTGGCTGGCTCTCAGAACCCTTCAAGGAGAGGAGTGGAGGCAAGAGGTCTTCAGGATCTGAGGATGGAGTTTCTGGAGGGGACCAGGTGATGGGACAGCAATGAACCTGAGGTTAGAAGAGTCAATGAGGATGATATTTGCCCCATCTAACCCCAGACATGTTCTCAGCTGAATAAGTCCCTCAAGGTCCCTCTCAGAGTCAGTGGGCAGAAGCAGAGGTGTAGGGCATGATTCAGCTTCTTCAGGCCACAATGAATCACTCCCTGCAGCCCACTGACTATTGATCAGTTTGGTGTCCACTAACAGCAACATGAGCAGAGGGTGCTGAGGTTTCTGCTACTGCTGCCTAAATGGGTGCCCAGTGATGCTTTTCAATCTGCCTCTTCACCCAGCTCTTCTACCCCACGGTGACAGCCCAGCTGTGGCCCCAGTCCACAAGTCCAGATTAAATTCTCCATCCTCAGATCTACTCAGCAGCTTCACCTAATAAAATTATACTACTAAAGGTAGGAGTGATCAGAAATGCTGGTGGCTGCAATGGTTTTACAGTATCTCAGCTGCCTGGTCAGCATGCCTTGCTCACAACCTGTGGAGAAGTGAGGGCTCTGGGAAAGCCTTACTGAGGCCTTTCAGGACTTAAAGGGGGCATAGAAAAAACATAGGGAAAAAATTTTAGTAGGGCTTGTAGTGATAGAACAAAGGGTAATGATCTTAAAACGAAGGAGGGTTGATTCAAACTAGAGACAAGGAAGAAGCTTTTACAGTTATGGTGGTAAAACACTGGCATGGGTTGCCCAGAGAGGTGGTGGATGCCCCATCCCTGGAAACATTCAAGGTCAGTTTGGACAGTGGTCTGAGCAACCTGGTCTAGCTGAGATGTCCCTGTTCACCAGAGAGGGAAGTTGGGAAAAGATGATCATAAAAGTCCATTCCAACCCAAACTATTCCATAATTTAAAAAAATAAATCATTAAATGCGGGAACAGGAAAGGGAGCCACATTGGCAGGGACTGTTGGGCTCTTAAGCCTCCTTCACAGAGTCCACCCCGAGATCTTCAAGGAATTTCCTTTAATTTCCCTCTTGATAGAGGAACATACAGTAAAGATATAGTGAAAACCTCAGGAATAATCACTGTCCCACCAGGCATCCCAGTGCTGTAGGCTGCAAACCATCTCGCCAGAGCAGCTCTCAGCACAGCACTCTGCTGTTGAACAGACAAAGCCAAAATGAAATCCAGAGGTCTGGAGAGAGAGAGATCCAACTGGAAAGCAAGATGCAAGCAGATGGTGGTGATGAGCACAAGGAGAGCTCTGCTCCTTGACACCTTCAAAATAGGTTTCAATATTTTTTGAGATATTGTTAAAGCCAGAAGCTTGTGGAGATCTTTGGGAAAATAAATCCTTTTATAGACCCTTCTGAAATCGCCTTTCCACCCACCATTATGCACAGACCACAAATGGAAAACCACTGGTTTGGCAAGAAACAGCTGGAGCACAAAGAAGACTGTGACGCTCTCTTCTGACTTCAAGTCTGTAGCATAATGGAATGGTGCTTGCTTCACTCAACATAAAAATATACAAATAATCAGAAAAACATGGCAACAGGATGACAAAACCATGGTGTAATATTTCCCAGAATGACCTCAAAGCCATAAATCAGCTCCCTGAATTGTCAGCAGCAATCCAGCTGAACAGCCAAATTGCCCCACCATCCAGCCTATTTTATTAAGGGTTATTGCTGTGCATTATTTATTTACAGAGTGCTGTACATGTAGACACTGCTTTACAGGTACATAAAAGACCACCCCGAGGAGTTCAGTTGCACTCCAGGCACACAAATATGACATTCATGGCAGCAGCACCACGGGTTAACGATGGCCGTGTTGCTTCAGGTTTCTTGTTTCCCTTTTGATTTTATTGCACTGAAGTCAAACACATTTTAAACTCCGGACTTTGAGTCAACCTGTTTGTCTGCTGTACATGGCCATATTATCTCAGGATCAGAGTGTCTGGTGGGTTTGTCTGTCCCACATAGGATAGCTAAACTCGGGGTTGGGAACTGACACTTGGGCTGGCTGGAAATTTTCCACCAAACTTTTTCACTTTTGATTTCTAGTGGGAGATGATGTTTATAGCAAAGCAGGGATTTTTGGAATACAAACTGAACATCCCGCTTCGGTAAAAGGCCGGCTTTGCGCTTGCTTGTGTGTAAAACTCACTCTTCCCTTCTCCCTATTCTGGAAAATGGGGAGGGGGATGTTAAAACAAAATTCTGCCAGAGTTGGGTTATAATCAATAGAAGCAAGGTATTCTCCATCCTCAATTTCATGTTTCATTGTTGTTTAGCATCACTGCTCGAACTCATCTAAGGGCACAAGCTCATGTGCTGATGAGAGAAAGCAAAGGAGCTGAGCAATTAGATCAATTGCAGATTTACTGGGAATATTAATGGGATATTTCCCCCCATAGCACATCCTAATGCAGTTACTGAGTGTCATTTCTCTCCCAGTTCATGGTTTCTTGCAGTCCCAGTGGCTGGTGGGAGGACAGACAAGGCAAAGTCACTGTCTCAGATAGCAGCGGTTTCTCATCCAGCCGGAGCAAGCCAAGAACATTTCCCACCATCAGCATCAAAGCTCCCTTCTCCAGATGTTTGGAGAAAAGGCAGCATCTGTCTGTCTAACAGGAAGTCTCCACATCTCTCAGGGATGCAGGAGGGACTGCCTCTGATTTTTTTTCTTCTAGCATTATTATTCTAGCCATAAATATGAGAGGAACCTTTACCCACCCATCCATTGAAAAGTGCTTCAGATGCCTGTGGAAATACATGTGAGCTATTAATTAAAGACTTAATTGTTAATTATTCCAGCACTGAAAACTATGCTAGACCCTCCCAGTCTGTCCAGATACACAGCCCTGCCCTGGGGAGCTATTGGCTCCTTTCTGACAGCATGGAGCAAAGTTGTAATGAAGTGGTGAAAGGTTGGGGGAGAGAGAAGCTGGGGCATCTGCTCAGGCATACCAAGCACCAGTGTCCGACTGGGAACGGCAGAGATGGAAAATTTGCACCTGGAATGAGGAAGAAGATTTGCTTGTTTGTCTCTCAGGCAACCTAGTTAAACACATCTTGAAAATGAATATAAAAGTGACATGGGGCTTAGTTTCATGAGATATGAGAAGTGAAAGAAGTTATAAAAGAATTTTTGTGCAGTTGAGACATAAACTTGTAGATCTTCCCAAGCTGGGATTAAATTCTTCCTTGGCCAATATGTTCAGCACGTAAGTCACACACATTCCTCAGAACCTGGGCTGCCTAACTGGGAATGCCAACATACCCAAGGGGACAGCGCCAAGACAAACAGGAGTCATGCTGGGAAGTGCTGGTAGCCCTGGTAGCCAGGGCTGGCAGGAGCCGTGGCAGGGAGTGATCCACGCACGAGCCGTGCCGTGACTCGCACAGCTGCCTTTTCCTCACACCCAGAAACTCAGCCATCTCCAGTCTCGCCCAGGGCGACAGAGGCTGCCAAAAATGCAACCCCAGCCATCCCTGGGAGAGTTGGGGAATTGCAGGCAGAGCTGGGAGCAGCCTGGAGCCATCACCCAAGAAGTCATCTCAGGCTTTTCTCCTCCAGTGTTCTTCATTTCGTGGAATAACTTTTAATGGTGGTGGTTAACGTGTGCTCCTTCCATGGTGCTGCTGCCACCTCTGTGCCTGGTCCTTAAGCGAAGTTGTGGTGGAGTCCAGCCCTGCAAACAAGATTTTTGCTAATAAATGCTCTCCCCTGACCCCTAGTTTACCCCCATGTATCAGGAGTTAATTATGTGTAATAAAATCTGTCCTGACTCTGCCACAGCACAAGCACAAGAAGCAACAGGTCTTCCCAGAGGTAACATCTCCTCACTCTTAGAAGCTGTGATTTAATATAATGGAGGAAAACAGTGTCTCTTGTACAAACCCAAGGAGAGCTGGACAAAAAGCCTGATTCCATCATGTCCAAACCCCCTTGGAGCAGAGAACCTCCTCCTGGCTTGCACCCTAAAAAGCAACATCTTTGCAACAAGCAAATTGGTTGTAGCCCCAGAAGCCTTGATCCTGTATCTGCTTCACTTCCCTGGTGTGAGCAGCCTTTGAGGAATCCCACAGGTTTACAAACTTAAACTCACATCTGAATGTTTGAACGAGCAGGTGAGTGCTGGCAGTGTCACTGTCCAGAGCACGGACGTGCTTGTGAGTTGAGCTTTTCCGGGGCCACAGCAGGAAACAGCTGATGTCAGGCCAGATACACATCACCTGCAAGGCAGGAAACATATCTCTGCGTTCCTGCTAACCTTAGAAAGCAAGTGCTTGGATTGCCACACTGAGGATTTGCAGCAACAAGGAGAATGTAATTAAATAACAGGGATGATCTCATTATTGTAATGATGAGGTGTCATTTAATAAGGAAAATCCAGCACTGGGAGCTGAGAACTGGAGTCCTAATCCTGGCCCTGGCTCCCAGCTCTAGTAGGTCACATAAGGCCGACATCCTTTCTTCAATGTGTTTTTATGAAACATAAAAGTACCGGGAGACCCTGGTGCTTGCAGAAGCTCTTGCAACAGAGACATACATTAACAGTCAAAATTGTCTTGTTCCTTTACTTTCTCTATAAAAACTGGGTTAGTAAAATTTCCCTTTATATGAGGGACAGTGAGGTTCTCTGGCAGACGATGCTTATGCAGAGCCCAGAACCACGAGGTCACTGAAGGAAGTGCCGAGGCTGCTCCAGTCCTCATGGTCTTCCAAATGCACACTTAAAGGACTGATCATCAGGCCCTGCTGTGGCATTTCTGGGGTAAGGGCAGTCTTAGAGAGTTATTTTTCCCAAATACAATTGGCTTAAAAAAAAAAATTTATGTATATATATATATGTGTGTGTGTGTGTGTGTCTATAATGAGAAGGATCAGGATGTTTTCAAAGCCATATGACAGAAAAGGTACAGTTGAATTTAACTGGGGACCTGGCCATACATCATGTGTATCAAAACCCAAATCAGTTCAAAGGCTGGATCTCTTGAGTCTAGACCATCCATCCATCCATCCATCCATCCATCCATCCATGCCAGAATCCTTTATCCTTGGTGCTGATGCTAAGTTTGGTAGGTTATAAGACATGCCCCTCTCTTCCCCCCTTATTTTCTGCTTGCATTGTGCTGCACATTTTGGGTTTTAAGGCTGGGAGCCCTGAGAGGTGCTGTAGGCCAGGAAAAGGAGCAGTGGGCTCTGCAGTGCTTTGAGCAGGGCTGCACACACCTCTGAAATCCTTCCTCAGGTTTTTTTATTCCCTATCACTCAGCATGTTCTGCAAGTGTTATTTGTTGCTGAGGCTGAGATGCCAACTAGTGTCCCCTCAGAGCCCAAATTTTCGTCCCAGATGCAAGCAGCTCAGTGGTTCCCATCAGCTGTGGTGGTGCTTCTGAGCCACTCGTGAGACCCCAGTGCCACCACACATCTCACCAGCCCTGTGTCCAGGCTTTCATCCCTACCCCATTTCCATGCTGAGAGATTCATTGGAGGGGAGTGGTTCCTCCCACATGTCAGAACAGGGAAATCTCCCCTGCACAGTGTAGGACGTTGCTCTCCTTTTCCTTGGCATAAGAAAACTGGAGCATGGAAGGGATTTTTCCCCACAGCCTGACCTGCAAACACTTAGTGAAGTCAACAGCTTTGCTCTCTGATCCCTTCCAGTATTACAAAAAAGTTAAGACTGGAGCAACATGTGTAGCAGATTTCAGCTCAGTCCCACAGCCTTATCCCAAAATGAGTCCTTGCATTTTAAATTTACCATGTGCTTCTGAGCCGTACACGATGCTGCTGGTTTCCCTTTGTTTTTACGCAAGCCAAACACAGCGGGTAAAAACACTGAGCTGCCTCTCCAACACACACCACGCACACACAGAGCTCTGGGACACATCCATGAGAAACTCTCCTCCCTTCAACAAACATTCTGCAAGGCAAAATAAACCACTGGAGCATCCCGTAATCAAGATTGCAGTACAGGAATCCAGTGTTTTGATCTTTGCCGTGCCAGGATTCAAGGCTCCCAGACTGTCATCTCTCGGGTTGTTTTTTTTCCATTGCCCAGGTCCTGGAATTTTTTCTTTCAATTTTTTAAGAGAAGTTTTGAGGCCTCCCATTTGGGCAGAAAAATCTTAAAAGGCTGAACATATGAGTTTTCTAAACTTGAAGCAACCTTGCAGTCTGGGAAAGGACCAATGACTCATTTTTTAGTTTCCAATGTTAAAATATCCATAATGTGGTTAATTACTCATATTAATATCACCATCCAACAGCGAGTTTAACGAGGATGCTAATGAGCTGCTCACTCTCTGCAGTCCAAAAATCACAACTTTAATGTGTCTTTTCTTCAGCCTTATGAACACAGAACCAAGGTTGGGAAAGACCTCTAAGATCATTGAGCCCAACCTTTAACCCAGCACTGCCAAGTCCACTAAAGGACAATGCCATAAAATGCCCTAAGGAAAGTTGACAGCAGCTCTCATCTGCACCACTTCAAGCAGGGAAACGTCAGGAGAAATTGTGACTTTTTGATCTCTTGGGTTCTGTGTTTTGGCACAAGATTTGGATCAGGCAGAACATCAATAACAGGTATTGAGAACGTGACCTGTTACCACTAAGCCTAACGATGATTTCCGTAGAGCCCAGTAGCTCCAGCAGCACCCGTTACCATCCCTGCAGCTTACATCCTGGGGACCTGGAACAGAAAACCAGGCTGTAAAACACAAGGTTTCTCTGTGTAGCAGCCCAGGCTGGATTTTCCTCTCCTTTCCGTGGGTGTCTGCAGTGCTTCAGGAAGGTTAGATATGAGCTAAACAATGTCTGAGTGGTTTGAAATATTTCAAATTACTGCTTTCCGCCATCTCCCCCTGCTCCCTGCCATTGTAAAAGCAAACCTTAAACCACTACATTTCTTTGCAAAACTTGTCATGAAAAAATCTTCCTGTTTTCTGGCTGCTTGTAAAACCACTGGAATAAAATAGATGTTTGTCTTATTGCTACTGCTGTACAAAGCACAGCTTCTTCCAACGGAGGTGAATGTCTAGTTTTCTTTATTCAGGAGACAGATCCAGGACTCCCAGTTTCTGGGATTGTCTGGTTAGCTTTGCAAGATGGAACCCAAAGAATTTCCCCGTAGACTTATTTTGGTTTTTCCTAAATGGGAAGTGCACAAGTCCCACATTCTCTATTAATCATTTGAGGAACCACAAGAGAAAGAAAAAAAAATGTCAACATGAGTTCCTCTTCCCTCACAAGCTGGCTTGAAGGTTGTTGTGGTTGGAGAGAAAGGAGAGAAAAAGGAGAAAAAAATGACACAGCGAGGTGGTTTAGTAGAAATGCCAAACCAAGAGCTCGTTCCTGACATCTGCCCAGGCAGTGGGAGTAGGTGCACAGGCAGATCCTTCACCCAACGCTGAAACCACAGCATGGGATGTTTTTAGTACTGTTCTCTTGTTGGAGGTTAAAAACAGTGGGAAGATGGAGGTCTCACTGCTCCTTGAGGGGCAGTGGGAGGTCATTCCTCTGTGTGTGCGCATGGAGGGATGGAAGGATGGAGCTGTGGAGAGATGGAAGTATGGAAGGGTGCTGGGATGTAGGGGTGGAGTACTGGAGGGATGGAGGTTTGGAGAGGTGGAGAGGTGGAAGGCAGCTACATACCCTTGTTCTCAAAGAACATCCTGTCAGGGACATCCCATAGTGTCCTGTCCCACCACCCTCCCTTCTCACCACTCTAACCCTAAAATTCATGTCTCTCAACCCTACTGACCTAAAACCTTTTCCCTCCCATATCTTCCCCAGCCCAGGTCTGTCCCACCCAAGCACACTCACCTCAATTGGTGCAGCTCCCCTCCCTCCCCAGCTCGTTTCTCATTTTTCCCACAAGCAGAGCAAGTGTAAAATGGGCTTGGGCAAGAGGGCAGGGGAAGACATGGAGCTGGGCTAGAAACAGACACACGGCTTTGTGATTGCACTTTGAAAAATGCCAACTTCCCTGCCCCAGACATCAACAGGAACGTCATTAGAGCTGGACACTAATGAAGGTGATCTCTTGGCTGGGATGAGAGCAGGCCAGGGAGGCACAGGAGTGACCCAGAAGGGATCAGGGCGCTCAGATGGGACACAATTATGTGAAGAGCCTGTGCCTGGGTGACCTACATACAGAGCAAATGTGACACCGCGCTGCCCAATCAATACCTGTCAGGTCACATTACCTGCTATTGATGAGCACGGCTGTTAATCCCAGCAGATTGTATTTGCAGAACTTCCTGGCCCCCCCACGGCTGTCTGGGGTGAAGTTTTGCTTGGCTGAAACTTCATTAAAGGAGAGAAGCTTGATGGAGGAGGGGTATTTGTGTGTGGAGGAAATGTGTAGTTTGTTGCTGCTGGCCTGCTCGAAGACTCACCCTAAAGGCAAGGTTTAGGAGATGACTTAAAATCTGCATTACAAGACACAGATCCTGATTTAGCCATGTAATATGAGCACTTAACTGAGGGAAACAACTGTAAGCACGGTCACCAAGTGCAAGGCAAGGAAACATCTCCACAGGAGGCTGCTCTCAAGGCTGTGAATCGCTGCCTGCAGGGACCTGTCTCTTTCCAAAGCCTTCAGTGTTGACCTGGAAGCTGCACTCCTCACGGAGATGCTCACAGCAGGGATGGATCCAGGCAGAGAGGAGCTGTGGCACTGGTGTGTGTGAGGACTGGGGGGTGAGGACAAGGGACGGGGATCAAGGTCGTGCTGTGAGCGTGGGGTGGTGCAATGGGCGGTGGTGACCTGGTTCCTCCTGTCCAAGGGACTTTCCTTCTGCTCTCACATCCCACAGGAGGCCTGCTCATCACTCTTCAGGTAGGATTCAAGCACACAAGACCACACTGCAAGCTTTGGTATTCCAAAGCCCCACTTTGACATCTGGACTTCATGACCCAGGAGCTGGCTCTGTAGCTAAACAAGGTTTGCTGCCAGGCTAACAAAAACCCCAGTAAGAGTGATTTAATGTTGGGTTGAGGTCCTGGCTAGGAGGACAGTGTGTTTGTGTGTGTGGGGTGCATTTTTTGCTGTGGCCTTGCGTGCTCCATGGGATCCTGGCAAACCCAGCACTTCCCACACCCAGGGTTTTCCCTTTAGTCTCCAGCCATACAGCATTCTCCTTGACACTACAGAGTAACAGGATGGTTTGGGTTGTAAGGGGTCTTAAAGTTCATCTGGCAAAGACACCTTTGCAGGGCAGGTCTTTATTTTACCTTTATTTTCTGTCAGACATGGATCTTCTTCCCCTGCTGCTGAGGCAAAGGAAAGACCCTACAGATAGAAGACTCTGCCCCAGAGGCCAGAGGCCCTGGCCAGGTTCCCCTCACAGCTGACTTGAAAGAGCCCTCAGTCACCATCTGTTTTCAGGAGCAAACCTGTGGTTTCAAAACACGTGCACTGACAATGAAAAGGCACCCAGAGGAAAATCCCACGAGAACAACTTCATAAACAGAAGTGGCAGTGGTGGTGTTGCTAAAGATGCTGCCACACTCAAGCTGATTAACATTGCTGGGTCTAATTGGACGTCACTTCTTTAACCCAGTGGTGTTTTGGATTGGGCAACAGCTCTTCACATAAAGTTTTCTCATAGAGGGACTCACAGGATTCCCTTTGGGAATGCTGAACTCAAGGGAAGGGAGCAGTGGGAATCAGTGGGAATCAGATGGTGGGAAGATTTTGGTGACTTGTGGCCAATGTGTTTGTGTGTGCAAAACCCAGGCACAAGCTGGCTGGACTCCAGGTGGCTCATCCGTGTGCCACAAGCCCTGCAGTGTGTCCGCTGCAGGAACTCAGGTTTCATGTGGATAATAAGGGGCTGGATTTAATCTCCCTGGCTGCTGTAAAGCTGCCCACACGTGTGGCTGGGGTGCCTTAGTGGAACCAGATCCACTTCCTGCAGGAAGGAAGCCAAAGGGAAGCAGTCCCTGAAATGCTCCTGTTAGAATGTCCCCCTTTCCTTGCTGAGATTTCTGCTTGGGGCTCTGGCCCAGAGCAGCTGAGCACTTCTGACTGCTACAGGGCTCTGGGATTTTGCTTGTGTGCCCTGGAATTTCTTGGCTGGGCTCTGTATTTCACCTGTGTCCGTACAGAGCCGTGAGGCTGCTGCTTGGGATGTGAACCACTGCCAGGACAGAGGAGCAGAGCCCAAAATGTTGGCCCCGGGTGTTGAAAGCAAAGCCAGGCTGAGGCAGTGCAAGGACTAAATGAGCCACCAATAAATGATAGGGCTGGGTTCAGAGAAGGTAATAAAAGCAGTTCCTTTACCTGGCTTTTCTGATTTGATTCATTATCAATTCAGAGCCCAATTAAGCAGGTTGTGTGTGAGATACACATCGCACACTTGCCCTCCAGAATTTCCCTTCTCATATTTAAAATGGAGACACCTCCAATGTTTAAGGTCTGAACAAACCCTAGAGTGTGATGCTGGTGTGATACCTGAGTTAGGAGAGGGCCAAGACAACTCCTGTGTTTGTCCTCCAGGTCCCTTCTCTGTCCTCCTGGCCATGGAACGGGGCTGTCTCTTCCCTCTGAAAGCAGAGGCAGCTCAGAGTGGGCACTGCCAGACAGTGACATCACATCAGGAGGACACTGTGATGACCAGCCAGGTCTGACCTGGGGGATCAGGAGTTTTCTCTGCAGCTACAATGGGAAGATTTTGGGGGAAATCATAATTTCGTTCCAGCTCTGTATTCAAACCATTCAGGTTCGTCATTAGAAATCCTGCCCAGTGTTACGATACTGACAGATGAAGAGGTAAAAATCACAACAGCCAGCTCCTCTTGACCTCTGGACAAATTCCTGTTCTGTGTTCCTCAGGTCTGGTTTTGTCTTCACCAGCAGAACTTTCTGTTTCGGATGGGGCTCGTCCAAGTACTCATAGCTGTGGGTCACTCCAGGTCTACAGCCACACTTTGCCTCTCAAGACTCTCTCTATCTGGATTAATTTATAATGTGGGATCTGGGGAGCCCCAAACCAGTGCAGGAGACAAGAAGAGAGGAGTTTCTTAGGGGTTGTTTAATCCTGTGGAAGATCTGAAACTCGGTGGAGGAGGAGCAGCTCAGCAGCCTGGGCCTAGAGAGCTTGGCAAGGCTAAACTGGCCGAGGATTTGTCCTGTTGGTGTCCTACTGCTCTAGAAACCCTCCTCACTCCCTGCTAGCCCCTGGGTATTCCACGGGAGTCCTGCCTGGTGTCTCAGGGATCAGGCTGCTGGGCAGGGCGATGCAGTGCTCATCTCCTGCTGGGTTTGAGCAGCACTGTGCACGCTCCCATGACACCCCTGGACGTGTGCCTGGTCTCTCACCAGCTCTGAGCAGCAGCCAGGAGAGCTGCAGGAGCCCACGTCTGCCTGAAACCATTTACACAGCGCTTGAGTATGTGTTGTTTATTTGGTTGCAGCCAGGTGATGAGGCCAGGTAATGTCCCTGTGGGCTAGGGGATGGAGACAGGGGCTCCTTTCCTGCAAGGTGAAGAAGAAAGGAGTCACCCAAACCCACATATGTGCCAAATCCCAAATCTCTTCCTTCCTTTCCTTGCATTTTAACTGTCCCTTGGTGGCCCACTGTTCCTTCTGGCACTGATGCTCCCTCTGATGGGAAATATGGAGGGGATGCTGGATGCTCTGACACCGAGGCAGAAGTGACAACAGCAGGCTAGGGCCATGCTCTGCTTGACCCCAGAGACTCTGACACCCACCAGCTTTCAGCTGAGGCCAGGCTGGGATGCCACCTGAGCCAGGGCTCTCCATGAACAGCCTGGGCTGGGCCCATGAGAGCACAGGGGGCTGTCTCCATGCTGCAGCTGCAGTTTGAGCCCTGGCTGCAGGACAGGCTCTGGGCAGTGGTAGGAAGGTGTCCCCAGCAGGGAAAGCAGACCCAGCAGCTGGATCCAGGGGAATACCCACGGAATGACCTCAGGAACAAAAATCCTCTCCAAATTTCCTTTGATTATTCCTGGTGGACAAGTCACTTTAACCCTAGGGCTCAAAGACATTTTGGGATGATGGTAACCATGAAATGACTCATTGGCAGACCTTGAAACCACAGCCTATTCTTCCTGGCATCCAACAGCAAGCGTCTGTGCGACTTTAAATTGTGGCTGGCTCCAGGATTCATTTTTAAAGGATTTTTGGGAAGGGGAGATTTTGTTTGGTGATGTGTTTCCTCAAGTCTCCTGCTGACTGCAGCCCAGGTAATATCCCAGTCAGGTTATTCCCATGTCAGAAGGTGGATAAACCACCAGCCTAAGGAGTTCCTCCATCCCTCTCTTATTCAAGGGAAGCTGAGGTCCGCGTGCTGGTCTCTGGCCAGTCATCAACACCCCTGGGCTTTGGTGTTTGTCCACCTCAGGTTGAGAGTCACCACATCAGCTCAGGTGTGGTTATAATTTATGTATAGATACACTTTATATATTTTTATTTTTATTTTTATTTTTATTTTTATTTTTATTTTTATTTTTATTATTTTTATTTTTATTTCTATTTTTATTTTGATTTATATATATATGTACACACACATATATATAAAGAATATTTATCAATATTCTGATAACTGTACTGACATTGATAGCAAGAGCCTGCATGCCACGCATATAACCACACAGTCTTAATACACAGATAAATGTATTTACTTAGGATTAACTCACTGGGAGAGAGAGGAACCTTTGGTCCAGAGATGGTCAAAATCCAGTCAAAACCTGAGAATACCCAGGAAAAGCAGAGGGAAAGAACAAGCCTGCCCAAACCCTCCTCTTCCATCGCACCCCTCACTAAAGGTTTTGTGTTAAATATTGCCTTTGTGCTGAGTGAAAATATTAAAGAAAAGTTTCTGTGAGTTAGGACAAAGGCTCAAAATTCCCTTTGATGGTTACAGGAGCAGGCAGAGGACACACAGCCCTTCAGAGCAGCCAGGGATGGAGGTATCTGGGCTGGGAGGGAGCTCTGCAGATGCTGGATGAGGCTGTGGATGTGCGGCTCGGGTCGGCTGAGGTCACTTCAGCTCCGATCAGCGCCTCCGACTGCAGCTGAGCTTCAGAAGCCAAAGGCACAAGTGCCACTCTCCTGGCACTGCTTGGAAGTGATGGCTCGGCTGGAGCTGGACCCAGGGAGCAAAACTCCATGGGAGCATTTTCCTCGTGGCTCTGAAAAGAAAAGAGAGAGCAAAACACCCCAAGCTGGAGGACACCGCAAGAACCTTGCCTTGGGACTAAGAGAGGCCTCATTCACATGGAATGTCACCCAAACAGGGTGACAGAGAATATAGGAAACCAAAAGTTGCTCTGTTTTGCCTTCCAGGACAATATTTTCCTCCAAGGAATGGTCACCAAAGGCTTGGTGAGGGCTGTGTGAGGCCTCTGCTCTGCCACAGACCACCTGTGTGAATGCAGTGGAGGCATTTATTTAGGTTTTCTATGCTTCAGTCTTCCTGTCTATACATCAGAAGAGAAATAGCTCATCCCTGTGCTGTTACGTTGTTGTGAAGATAAAAGGGTGAAAAGGCAAAGTTGTCTTTAAAAAGGCTTAAAAAATGCTGGGGAAAAGTGCAGAGAGGATTAATTTCTGTCTCAGGACCTCATCAAAGACTCCATTGTCCAGCTGGGGTGTCTCAGGCTGAAACTTTCTTTCTTGAGGGTTCTTATTCCCTTCCTTTCTGAGGGCTCCTTTCCTGTCTTGAGGGTGGCAGCTGCCCAGACCAGGGCTGAGGCTCCCTGAGGTGATGCTCAGTGGACAAAGGGGGTGGCAATCCCCTGGTTATCAAGGTGCCTCCCAGGTGGGGAACAGCAGTGAGACAAACCCACACCTTTTCCTTTGGGAATTTCATGGCCAAAGCTGGGTATTTTTGTGTCCTGCTGTAAAAAGAATTGAT
This sequence comes from Dicrurus megarhynchus, assembly GCA_013399195.1. Classification (NCBI taxonomy): domain Eukaryota; kingdom Metazoa; phylum Chordata; class Aves; order Passeriformes; family Dicruridae; genus Dicrurus; species Dicrurus megarhynchus. The sequence goes on from VXAD01007415.1 coordinate 2,309,943, forward strand.
GGCAAGTTATACAAGCCTAAAAGATAAAAATTCACTAACCCCAGCCTTCGTGGGGTGAAAAAAAGCACCTCTAGGCACTGTTAAGTTCCTGCAGTTCCCTCTTTTTTAGATAACTCAGGAGGATGCTCTGGATTTTGGACCCTGTAGGATCCTGGGATTCTCACCAAGGGGTTTCAAGTGAGAGCTGTCTTTTATTAGCAAGGCTGTTGGCATAAAAGTAGGAGTTTTGGGTCTTATTCCTCAAGCTGGGACCTGCTCTCCTGAATAGCTGAATGCCCTCAGCTCCCATCAGGGCACTCCATCTCCCTGGGGGCTGAGCCCTTCAAGATCCCTGTAACTCTGTACAGGAATTTTTGGTGGGGAAAGGGGAGCCTGTGTTGGAAAGGAGCATCAGTGCAGTTGTAAGAGACAGGAGGTTGTGACCCACGTTGGGAAGCAGCCAAAGAGAACAGGAACAGCATATGGAAAATGCTCTTTGAATGCAATGTATGTTGCTGATTCTTAGGAATAATCAGCAGCACCTCTTTACATGCTGTATTTTTTAGCACAAATTGAGGATAAGACATCCTCTCTGCTGAGACAGCAGGGTCCACATTTCCTTTCCTTCACAGACAGCTTCCCCCCCATGTTGCAGGTATATTGTATGAACTCATCCCACTTCCTTTGCTTGGCATAAATGCCACAATCCCCTTTTCAGCAGCAGGGAAACTGAGGAACAGGCAGTTCAACTACCTTGCCCTTGGCCATGGACCTTGTCAGTGGCAGAGCTGAGATGCAGGCTCGGGAGCTACATGTACTGCTGCAGCTTTATTCCTGTGCCGTGTCAGAAAATATTATGTCTCACTTTGATGCATCCAGATTTTCTTGACACAAATTGCTGAAATCGCTGAGAGAGGCATTTATTTCAAAGTTCAGCACATTATACGTAGGGAGAGAGAAGTTGAGTAACTGGAAAAATCAACTTGGAGTTGCATCACCGGGAGCCAGAATGTTTGTTTAGTCCTTTGTGAGATGAAGCAAGCTTCAGTTTGGCCTCATCCAGGCATGATTAGTCAGGAGATAAGGAAGGGTTTCTGGACGGGTCCCTGATACTGAGCAATTTCAGGCATGGCTCTATCTTGTGAAGGAGGGGGCAGGGGGAGACTAGCAGCCTCTCTTCCCTGTCTGCCCCAGCAGATAATCCTACAGGCTCTCAGACACAGATTTCCAAATGACCCGTCCCTCCCACGAGCTGTGTTGGTCCTTTTGCCCCAATTCCCATCCTCATCCAACCTAAAACTGCAGTAAATCATAAATGGAGGGACTTTGCAATGAAAACCCAGTCCAGTCAGATCAAAGGCAACTTTTATCTCCCATTTTCTTCGGGGTCCAAAACTCACAAGAGCACAGCTGCTGGCCTGAGGTTGCAGCTGTATTGCTCCCAGATGATAAAATAACTGTGGTTTCAAGGTCCTGTGTGTTTGCTTAAGCTAAGACACTCACCTCCTTCCAGCTCAAGCAAAACTCTTCACTAAACTGTTCACACACCGTCCCTGTCTCCTGTCCCAGTGTGGGATGATGCAGGAGAGAAAATCACAAGGAAATTCTCCAAGAGTTCTGATTTTTACCTGCTGTCCCACGGTGACAGCTGACCTTGCTGGTATTTCTGATTGCATTTCATTTCACATCTCACATTGTGCCACCTGATGCATTCTGCACCAGCCAAGACGAATCTTGTTTGGCCTTTAAATCACTTTTGGCCTTTGAAGACCTGCAGTGCAAATGGCAGAATGAAAATCTTGCTGTGAGGTTGGGGGGTTTAGGGACTTTTCTTCAAAAACTGAGATTTTGTACATCACAGAACCATAGAATGGTTTGGGTTGGAAGGGACCTTCAAAATCATCCAGTTCCAATCCCCTGCCATGGGCAGGGACACCTTCCACCAGACCAGGTTGCTCAAAGTCCCATCCAAGCAGGTGTTGGATGTCTAAGAATTCAGCTTCCTACCCACCCCTTATCTAGCCCGAGTCTTGCTCAGGTTTGCCAAAGAACTGTCATCTTGATGTATTTAGAGGTGATCTGTTGTAAAAAGCGAGGCATGAGCTCTCCTGTTTAAAAATCTACAGGGTTTGGATTTAAACTCATCTCAGAAAATGAAAAGAGTTACCACCTGTCATCTCTTTGGGGATAAACACCAGAAGGGACAGTGTTTTGGCTTCCAGGAGCAATTTTAAGTGAGAAGGGCTGCTCGGGATTATTTACCCTTTTTCAGCCTGCAGCCTTGGCTGGGCAGATTGGTGGACTTGGCAGGGCTGCTGAAACCACACTAAGGAGAAAGAGTCCAAGGAGAAAAGCAATTAAATCCCAAGTGGTCCCTTGCAGGGCTGCTGGAGGCTGCTCTACTCTGGCTCTGTGCATCGTGGTTGAGCTGCAACACCATTGCCCTCCCTCCCGCCCTTGCTCCCCTCCCAAATCCTCACCAACCTCGTTGCCCCAGACACTGTCTGCCCCTTGGAGGGCTCCATGTTCTAAAGAAACCAAGATAAAAATAATTCAAGCCCCAGTGAAAGCCTGACCTTTAAGAAAGAAGAAAGTCCAGAGCAAACTGGTCATAACCTGCAATTCCTCCAATTTGTTTCAACCACTTCTAGCATCGCACTTTCCTGCCCTGAACTCTGATTTTAGAGACATGAATTTTTCTTCTTGTCTCAGCTCTGGACATCAGTTTTTCTGCCTCAGGGTGTGATGAAACTGCTACCAGATATCCAGCCACTGTCCAAGAGGTCATTCCTTGGAAAAAGGCCCAGTTGCTGGTGATCCTTCCCACGGAGATGCACGCTCTGCTTGGGAGCTTATGGGAAGTGAAGGCTTGGAAGATGCCAAAGCAACAAGGCTTTGTGTTTTGGCTCTGATGCCAGCATAACCAGATCATTTTACTCTGCCCAGCTTCCTAGCACTTGTTTAAATACAGACACTTCAGACGAGGGAAATGTCTCACCTTCCCAGAAAAAGCGTTGCACCGACTTCCTCATCCTTCCTTGCATGGATGACATTTCTTAGAAATCTCCTCCCATGACAGGGCAGAGATGTTGGCAGCTCTGGCCACTTTGCTCTAAGCAAAAAGCAGGTTTTTGTGGACTGATGAGAGCTGATGTGGTTTTGAGGTTGTTCTCTTCGCGACACCTTCTCGTGCAGCACTTTGTGGGGCGGTGCTCCGTGAAGGGAGCTAATCTTCATCAGCCTCACAGAAATTAAAAATAAATGTGAATTCAAAGGGCAATAAACATTGCAGTGAGCTTGTTCTGGGTTTCCTGAGGCAGTTGGCTCGGCCTGAGCTGTGCCATTGCTCACTGCCTGAGGGAAGGCTGCAGGGACGGAGGCTGAAATCACAGCTCCTTGCTGTGAGGAGGAGCGACACCCACCCATCCCTGCTCCCAGCTCTCTGCTGGCTACCTCCAGCTCAGCTCCCAGGGCACATGAAGGACCTCCAGGCTCTTCTTGCTCCTAAAATACACCTTCCACGTGAAAGGATGTGCTCCAGGCAGCTCCAAAGAATGGCCTTGTTTTTACATTTATTAATTAATAATTAGATCAATTAAACACAAATATTCCTCCACGCACTGAGGTGGACCAATGTCATGTGAATGGTGAGTTTTCAATCAGAAGAGGAGACTTTTTATGAAAAGGAAGCTGTAAATGTTATTTGCTTCTCCTCTTGACCTTGGGAGACCTTTACCTACATTTATTTCTCAGACCTGAATTAGCACCATAATAACACAGGGCTGGAAAATTATACTTAAACCTCCCAGCTATTTCTGGGTTACAGAGGCTCTTTCTTTTTTTCAGTCTAACCTAGTTTTCCAGTGGAACATTCCCAGCCTCTACAAAGAGACATCCCAGTTTTCCTCCCTATATAATTACATAAAGTCTGGCCTATATTCGTGCCCTTTCGCTCAGTCGTCTTTAATGTCAGCGAGGGCTCCTGCTCCCTTCGGAGAGGTTAAGAGCAGGAGGAAAGATTGACACCTCACCCCTGATTCTGCTCTGAAAATGGGCTGGATAAAAGTCATCACCACAGCCTGTGAAGCCTCTGATTAGTGTGCGTTTGGCTGCCATTCACTTGACAAAGTCAAATTGTGTCCCACCACCATGAGGGTCCGGTGGCTGTAAATGGGAAAGAATCACAGAATCGCAGGATGGTTTGGGTGGAAAGGGACCTTAAAGATCATCTCGTTCCCTGACGTGGGCAAGGACACCTTCCACTAGACCAGGTTGCTCCAAGCCCCATCAAACCTGGCTGAAGAATCATCACTGCCCATGGGATGGGGTGGAAATCTGGAAAAGGTCCTTGCAAGAGAGAGTGGGATCATGGCATGGGATGGGCTTTTTTCTCCACTGCACAGGCAAAATCTCAGCAAGGCAGTGGTGATTTGTTCCTTACCTTTACAGATTGGTTTGCTTAATAAAGAAAAAATATTAAAAAATGAGGGGATCTCTTCACTGCTCTATCTTGTGGGGCAGAGAGCAAACCCAGGATGCTCAAGGCTGCAGTCCTCCAAGAAATGTTAAAAATTGCAGGTCTTAAAACCCAATTGAATTATTTTTTTAATCTCTTAAGTGTCACCAAATAACTATTTGGGGGCAGATTTTTTTTTTGTTTGTTTGTTTCCCTGTTTGTCTATAGTTGTTAGATTGTTTTTACCAACATTTCCAAGGGGAATGAAGAGAAATTCAGGCCACAGAATACTCATCGACCATGACAAGATGCTATCCCTTTCCAAGGAGATTTGCATTTTCTGGACACACACGAACTTCTCCAGGGGTGGAATTCCAGGGGAAGGTTTGGGCATCTGCAGACCTCAGCACCAGTCACTTCCAGCTTGGGTGTCATTTCCTCCACATCATCAGTATCAGTACAAAAGTGGATCCAAACCAGTGGTTTTTCCAGCCTCAGTCAGATCTTTCTGCTGCTTTCAAGAGGCTCTGAGTCAGGCCGTGCTTTGCCACATCAGCAACATTGAAGTTTGACAGAATTGACGCCTCGTGCAATCAGAAAATATCTGCTGAGTGATGGCTCTGAAGCTCTGCCTGGCCCCTTGCCTTGGTGGGCAGGGGCAAAACACCCTGAGCTCTGTGCTGGGTGAGATGGGCACATCTGCATGGACAGGGTGGCTTTTTATTTCCCAGGCTTTTGCAGAGTGGTCTTGAACTGTCCAGCAAGGAGTTCCACAGCACTGGATGGAGGGGAGTGGGAGTGGGCTCGCCTTGCCACGGGGCAAGGAAGGCTTGTGTTGTCCCACAGTGTCCCAGGTCATTTTATTTCAGTGTCAGGAGTGACAACAAAACAGGACCCAAACCTCAGCCGTAGTGCTGAGCCCGCTGCTCTCTCCAGAATCACTGGGCTCTGCTCACCCTTGGCCGGGGGCCTGGAAAGTCTGGACACTTCTGTCCTGGGTTGAAACAGCCCTTTCCTAACTTGTTACTGGCAGCCCCCAAAAACTGAGACACCATGAGTCACAGCAATGGACCAATTCCACTGACTAGCTGTTTCTAATTTAAAAAAGAAAAGAAAAATAAAGCAGGACTGGAGGGTGCTTTGCATCTTCTGGCTGCTGCCCGCAGCTGGAGTGTGGACACCTTGTCTTGCCTGGGAAACCCAGTCCAGTGCCAGCCCACCTGAGATCAAATGATGGGAGTGGAAAATGTGAGTTCTGCTTAAGGATGGAGGGGATGGGTGAGGAACACCCTTTCCTGGAAAGGGCCACACCAGACCATTTTGGACTGTTTTGCTACATTGCACAGTTCCCTCTACAGGTCACAGCAAGAAAAACTGGGCACCCTGGGGATGACTGATGTGGGAAAGAAATGCAAATAAAGGTAATAAAACATTAGTGGCCAGATGAGGAAGGGGCTTTGATTCTGGCTGGGAGGAGGTTTTTTCAGCTGTTTTTCGTGTTGGCGTTGAGAAATCCCTAGCAAAGTTTTAGTTTTGGTTTTAAGGTGGTCATATCCCTCATTTTTTATAGATCAGACCAGATGTTGGTGGTCTTACACCTCAGGTATTACCATAATATGGAAAATCATAGTTATGGCTAATAGTTTTAATAATAACAATGATAACAGGAATCTCCTCTGAGGTTTTTGGCCATCACCATGGGGCAATTAATGGGTGGCAACCAGTTAAATCCCTTTTTCACATATTTCCCTCCTGCAGGCAGACTCACACTTTCGCGAGGAATTTGAAGGCTGCACCAGCAAAAGACCTGAGAAAACACAACACCATCACGGAGGTGTGAATCTTTCACCCTGGTGCTTGGCAGGGTGCTTGTGTTGCCACCTCAAGCTTCAGCAAAGGCTGTAAACTTGACTGATGACAGCAGCTGGCAAAATTCAGCCCACCCAAGGAAAAGAAGCACCTTTGGCAAGCAGAGAGGTCACCATGATGCAGGCATCTGGTTCTCCATGGCATCTCACCCTCCCGAAAATCCCAGCTTCGGTGGGCAGCCAACAGCCAGGGCTGCTCGTGGCACTGCCTTCCACCAAACTTTATCCTGGATGAAGAGGGAATCCTGTGTTTTATCTGACACCAAAGCATGTATTGTACTTTTAGTTTGGGCAAGTTGCTTAAAGGACTTAGAACACACAGCTGTAGGTTTGCATGTGTTTTACTCCCAGCCCTGCCACAAGACAAGGCACACCCCTCCTTCAGCTCAGCATCCCCCCAGAAGAGCTCCCCTCACAGAGCATGGATTGCTCAGAGTGGCAATCCCCTTGTACAGCTTTAAAACTCTTCTGAAAGAATCAGAAATGTATTCTTTCCCCTCCCTCAATGGAAAATTAGATTTAATCATGCTTTGTCTGAAAGCAGATGAAAACTGAAAAACAGTTCTCCCGAAAAGCATCCCAAGCATCAGCAAACAGGAATTAGTTGTACTGCAGCATGAAGTATCTGGTTTCCCAGCTGTTTTGGCAAGTGAACAGACACTTACTCAAAGAAGTACTCACCCCTTGAAAAAGAGGCTCAGTGGAAATTTTTTGAGGGCTGTTTTCCACCTCTCTGTCCCCTGCGTTTATGACCTGGGCTGCTCCGTGGTGTGCACAGCGGTAGGCTCACGGGAGGTTGAGGGAGGGGAGGTCTGTCCCCTTTCCCACTGCCCTTCCTGGTGTGGTTGCTGGTAACTACACAGCAAAGCACTGGGTGCTCAGCTCCCCCTCCACCCTCAGAGCTGGGGCTGGACACTCATTTTTTGTAGATGAATGACTGGTAGGGGCTGCTTAGGGAAAGGTATAACACATAAAAGTGTCTTATCCATGGAGTTAACAATCAACAAACACCAGGTTAAAGAAGTTCTACGCCAGCTCTGTGTCCAGGCCAGTGTGTTCACAAGCCACCGCTGCACTCTTATCACCCATAAACTTTATCTATACATAGGTCCAGCTGCACTGTGTAACCTCCACGACAGCTGGCACTGGGTTTCACAGGTCAGCTATTTTTCTTGTGTGCAAAATCCAGCCTGGTCCTTATCTGCGCTTTGCTAAACCACCTCCTAATCATAAAACCCCGGCAGCAGCCGGCCGAGCACCGGCGGCAGCGTTCCTGCTACAAAGGGCTCCTCTTTCTGCAAGAATGACCACAGCCTGTTTGGAGAAGCAGTGCAGTGAATTCATCCCACAAATAACCACAGCGATACTACAACTTTGAACAGAAATCCGCGAAGTCCATTTCGCGATGACATTTCTTTCATTGTTCTTAATTGCGTTTGACTCACCAGCGCAGACTCCAAATTAATGAGCTCTTATGCTACCACGGAGCCTGGATTATAAACTCAGATAACAACCAGAGCAGGCACGATAATGAGCCACACGACGGTGACGCTTTTCCCCCTCGGCTCTCCCTTTTCTTCCCACCTCCCTCCTGACTTGCAGCAAGAGCAAGGCTGTCTGCTTGCCTCGCTGTGATGGATTTCAATTCCCTGGACCATCCACAGTATTTGTTTTTGGAAGACTGATGTTTTGGAGGAATTATTAAAGGAGAAAAACAGGCTGGCTCCCACTTGCCGCCTCTTGCCTTGCACTTTGATTTCTTAGCAGGGATTGTCCCCTGTGAGTGTTTGCATTGCTCCTGGCACGCTGCAGCCCCTGCCCAGGATGGGACACAAGCAATTAAATGCAGTCAATAATGCCTATCCTGAACTTTAAAGCATACTTTACTCTTGCAGAGCAGGACAGCGTGATACACACTGATAATCCCTCACAGCTGTTGCACAGTCTTTCCTCTCTTTTTTTTTTTTTTTTTTAATTTCTTTTAAAATCTGATGCTGGACAACACCCTGTGCTTGCCAAGGGAGCAGAGCTGAGCCCTGGGAGGTGCTGCTGGAAGCAGAGGAGTAGCCCTGAGGTCCCAAGCCCTGCACTTCCCAACCCTGCTTGAAGCACCAGCTGATGGTGATGTAGAAAGCTGCATTTTTTGCAAATCCTTTTTCTTTTCCCCTGGAGCTCAGTGACAAAGGGGATTCAGGACCACCTCACAGAGGAGACCTGAGCTGAAGCTCATGTGAATTTCTGGGCTGGGAACTTAATTTGTGCTGTGCACCAGGGAACTTCTTTTTTTCTCAGGACTGCACAGCCCCTGGGACAGGCCTGGTTTGCAGCCAGCAGTCTGGCATGCAGCAGGAATAAAATAGCAATTCCTGGAGCTGTCTTTCCAATTGCTTTCCCTTGAAGTTAGCCTGGCTGCCAGGACACTTCTTATTTTGGATGAACCCTGTCTTTCAGATGAGCTTGTCATCCTGGTCCTTGAAGTTCCTAATCCCTGCCTTGTTTGAAGGGAAACTGGAGCAGTATCGCATGCAAAGGAAACACCGTGGGTTGGTTTTCCTTATTGTCTGAACCTTGTAAACAGGTTCCAGACACAAATAATGGTTTGTAAGTCACGTTCCTCTATCTCAGAGGAACCATTTCTATTCAGCAACCTTTTGCTGATGCAGCAAAATAAGAAAAACAGCCTGAAGGGGAGAAGCAAATGTCCCAGGCTCCTCTTCCTAACCCAGAGAAAGCTCTGAACGAGAACAGCTGCTCAGCAGAAGTCTCTCCGAACAAGAGTGGTTTAAATTAGTAGGATTCAGGCTAATTAAAAGACTATAAAGACATAATTAAAAGAACTGAGACCAAGCTATATTAAATTAGTCCGCCAGCCACCTTCCAAGCCATTGCAGAAGGATGCAGATGCTCTTCACCAGTCCAAAGCAGTCTGTGCCCTGGATGGGCTGGCCAGAGCAGGAGCTGGTGGTGGAGTGGACCTGCTGGGGAGCATCCCAAGCAATCCCATCACTGCCAGAGTGGTAGAGAGGGGATTTGCCCTGGGACAAGGCCAGTGAACCAGGAAGGTGACAGCGAGGTGGTTCGCCCCCAGGATAATTTCCTCCTTCTCACGTCAGAGCTCTCCCTGTGCTCCTGCAAGGATGGAAGTTGTGCTGCTGGTGGGAAATCCTCGATTAAAGCACTCTGCTGCTCACAAATGAGCTCTGAGGCACTGCTGGCTCAGGGGTCTGCCCACAGCTCCAGGATGCCTCGGGGATGGCTGCAAAGACAGCGGCATCCTGGTGAGAGTGTGGGGAATGCAGCCAGAGGGGGTTGGGGGATGAGAAAAAAGGGGCAAGGAAAAGAAATTAAGTAAGACTGGGAAACAGAGAGAGAAAAAGAGGAGAGAATGGCACATAAAGAAAGAGGAAAAGGAGAGAAAGATTAAAAAAAAGGTGAGAAAGAAGGAGAAAAAGGAAGAGGAAAAGATAAAAAAAATAAAGAGAAAAAATAGACAGAAAGATAAAAAGAGAAAGAACAATAAGAAAGAAAGAAAGAAAGAAAGGATAAAAGAAAGAAAGAAAAAGAAAAAGAAAGAAAGAAAGAAAGAACGAGAAAAACTAAAAAAAAAAGAAAATAAATAGAGAGATAAAAAGAAAAGTAAAAGGAAGAGAAAGGGAAAAATAAAGGAAAATAGAAAAGGAAAGAAAGAAAAAGAGGAAGAAATTAAAAGAGAACAAGAAAAAGAGAAAATAAATTTAAAAGTGAAATCAAAAGAAGGAAAGCAAGAGAGAAAGGGAAAGAAAGGCAGAAAAAGGAAGCCAATTAATTGAAAGAGGGAGGGAAGGAAACAGCAAAGGGCTGTGGATGCTTCCAGCTGTTCAGATTCAGCAGTGCCGTCCCTCCACAGCTGTGCTTTCCATCTCTGTCCTGCTGGGCTGCAGCCCTTCGTGGCACATGGAGGGCCCCAGGTGCACAGGGCCCATCTGCCATGAACAGCCCCTTTGGCCCCAGGGACGTTTTTGGGGTCACCAGCATCCCCTTGCCCCCAGAGGAGGAGGCTCAGGTGAGGTCAGGCACTTGCAAAAGGCCTGGTCTGGCCACAGGAGCTGCTGCACCCGGATGAGGACAAACTGCAGGACACAAGGGTGTTAAAACTTCCTTTAAGCAGCAAAAAACACAAGTGTGTGGTGGCAGATGTGGCCAGAGCTGACTTTGAGCTCCTGCTCACAGCTGCTGAAGAGGCTCTCGATAGCTGCAGCTGCTCACACACCCGGCTCTGCTGGCCGGCAGCAAAAACCTCCAAATGCTTCTTCTCTTCGTGCCATGTAAGACAAAAGTTGGGAGATTTTCCATGAATCGAGAATTTTAAAAATGCTGTTCGGAGACAAAAGAAGCACTCTCGATTTTAAGCACTGCTTGGAAAAAATCCCATTGAGAAATCACGAAGCAAAATATGTTGTGAAGTGGAAAGCTGCGCCGAGCTGAAGAATTAAAAATGTTTCTTTGAAAGCAGTAAGGATTGGGGTGGTTAGAGTTTCTGGGATGCTTCTTAAAAGGAAGGGAAAAAAAGGAATTCCATAGATGTTTGATTGCTTTGCTTTAGTAAGTAATAAATTTAAAAATATTTAAAAAGGAAAGAGAAAGAAAAGAAAAAGTTGGAAAAGCAAAATTAAAGGGGTTGGGCAAAACATGCACAGAATCCAGAATGGTTAACAAAAGATCATTTTTGCCTCACATCTCTCTGTCTCCCTGCTGAAGTCTGAAAGGAGAGCTAGTGCAAACCCACTGGGATATGGAATTTACATAACTTTGTAAAAAAAACTTCATAAAAAACTTTTTAGAGGTTGTGGAAGCCCCATCCTTGGAAGTGTTCAAGGCCAGGTTGGATGTGGCCCTGAGCAACTTGCTCTAGTGGAAGGTGTCCCTTCCTGTGGCGGGGGGTTGGAACTGGATGATCTTTAAAGTCCCTCCCAACCCAAACCATTCTGTGATTCTGTGATTTGTGCCCCAGCCACCAAAACTGGGATGACATTGGCATGAGCTTGCCCCACACCAGGAGGGATGTCTGAGCTCCAATCCCTCAAGTTCCCCCATGGTATGGCTCTTGAGAGAAATGTTTGAGCCTGTCTGACCCCCATCAGTCCTAAGAATAAAAACCTGGATAAAGGTGGCAATATCAAGCTCGTCTCTTACTAGCCAGATAGAGAATCCAGCACCCCCCACCAGGAGAAGCTGCTTTTGGAGTTTACACTCCGTTGGACACCAGCAAATTCACCCTATAAGACAGACAGTGCAGACAAGTAGTTTTCAGTGTCAGTTCTTCTCAGGGCACTAAGAAATTATAAAAAAAAAAATGGAAAGTGATGAGAAGTGGGGTTCTGGGACCAATGAGAAGGGATGTGGTTGAATTTCCTAGGTATACCCATGTGCTCTGATGGTAACTGATATCCATTTGCTAATTTCAGTAGTTATTAGCTTGTTTGGTAATTAAATACTGGTTCCACTGGTATAAATATATAAGAGTATCCAAAAGATTTCAACACAGGGGTTAAAAAAACGAACCTTGTGTGAAAACCATGCTGAGGCCAGCCTGAAGGTCATCTTGGTGCCACCCCATGAATTTCATGGCTGGTCATATCAGGCCTCTGGGGGTCCAGCTGCACCCACACCCCAGAGTGGGGCAGCAGGAGGATGTAGCTTTTGAACCTGCCAGCTTCTTGTTTTGTCCATTGCTCCTAATTCTTCTATTACACAAGACAATGAGCCGTCAGTCATCCCTCAGGAATTCTCTGGAATTTTCTTGTATCTCTGGCCATTTATTTTCCGAACGGGAGCATTTCTCCTACCAGGCCTTCAGCCACCCCTGTTACTTTGCACGAATCTTTCCCAAACATCTTATTTCCTCCGAGCGTGGTGGGACCAAAATGTCATCAACTACTGACAACAACATCCTAAGCTCCCTTAGAACCTGAATCATCCACTGAGTCAATGTGGATGCGCCAGAGACGTTTGCAGCAGCACAATGACATTTTCTGCTCTGTTCTCCACTTCTTCACAATTCCCAGAGCCTGATTTGATTCACAGTGACAGAGATTGTGGCTTGATGCAAATGTCCTTAAAGGTGCCCCATAGTGTGGCCTGAGAAGGCTCAGGGCATGGATCTGTGCCCTTTTCTAGCTCCAGCTGGGCCGGCTGAGATGGCTTTACCCAGTCCCCTGTCACTGGCTGCTTTCATCTCTCTGATAGCTCTGCTGCTCATGCAATGGATCCCTAATTCATGTTCTGAAAGCAGCTGGGGCTTACCTTAAACCCTTTTAAAACATCAGGTCCTTGCTAACCCATATTTTTAAGCAGGAACAGAAAGAGGGTGGAAGTTGCCAGCAGCAGCCGTGGGTGAGCCACATGTTGTATCACCTCTATCCGAGCTGGGAGCACAGCTGGCAGAGCAGCGAGGAAGCTCCTTGGAGGCTGGAGGCAAAATCTGGTGTCTGTAAGGAGCTTGTGAACCAGGACAAGCAGCAGGACCGTGGCAGTGTCCCCAGGATCTGCTGCCACTCCCAAAGTGTCACCTTTATCATTGGGGTCAGGGTGAGTCCCATTCCCAGAGCGTGTGATCAAGATGCAGAAGTTCCCAGCTGCAGACACACCAGGAGCACAAGCTAAAGTTCCCCAAAATAATAATCAAGCACTGACCTGAAAGGAAGGCCCACCTGTCCTCCCCTCCCTGGCTCTGTCTGAGAGCAGAGGCACCAGTGCTCTCTCGAAGAAGCTGCACTTGTGGTATTTTTGACCCAGCTGGAAGAAGGATGGGCCATAAATCTCACTTGACAGCCTAATCTCATTATATTTCCCAGCTCTGTTTCCAGGCCAAAGGGGTTTGGCTTAGCTTCAGAGAAGCATCTGAGCCCTCAGAAGCTGCTCCAAACCCAAGTCCTAAATCTGTCAATGGTCACCAATCGATGGGATGGGTGTCCCCTTGTTGTCACTGGCTGTGCATGGCAGTGGTGGATGAAGACACACCACAGGTAGGCACAGAGATGCTCGCCAATACCAACCCTCCATAAAGTTATTCCGAGTCACCACCTGAAGAGGAGGCACCGAGGGTCGGAAAAAGGCATGAACTCACTGTTGCTAAAAGGCCAAGAAGCAAATCATCCCTTTGAGAATCTGCTGGGGGTGAGCAGATTAATGGACCACCAGCCACCATCAGAGGCACCCGCTAAATGTCAGCTGGAAAGGACATGTCCTTGATGGATATCTGCTGGGGTTCCAAGCAAATCGCAGAAGGCCTGTGCAGTGAAAGCAAGTGGCAGCAGGAAGTCATGATTGTTTATAAACTCCTAAGTCTGCTGAAGGGAGATGGAGACCACCGCTGCAGAGCCCGGGCAGGGCTGGCTTTGCGTGTGTCTCTGTCCTGGTGGTCTGAAGAACAAAGACGCAGCCAGGAGGGCGAGCAGACCTTGGGAACAGAGGGAGGCTGCAGCTGTAAAGATGAGCCGAGCTGTCTCCGTCAGCCTGGGAACCGGGGAAAAGAGCTGGGTGGGGAGTGCTGGTTTCACTTCCCAGAGCTTTGTGCAGACGCTGCCTTGGTGTTACGGTTCACGTAGGATTGTAGCAACCCCCTCTCAGCAAGGAACAGGCTCCAAGACTTCCTGCAAAAGCTCGGGCCTTGTTCTGCCATAATTTTTGCCAGAGATTTGCTTTTCATCTCTTCGGGATGCAGCAGCAGGAACAGGGCAGGAGGCTCCCACCACCTCTGGAGAAATTGACCCTTGATCCCAAATAATGTGCAGGTCAGGGAGGGATTCAGCCTCTTTGGGTTGCATTTCTCTGCCTTTAGGAGCTGTGCTTCAGCCCACGGTGGTGATCCCAGAGCCAGCTGGCTGAATGCTGTGTATCCAGACTGCACAGACCAGCAGAGCCTGGGCATGGACCTGGCCTCAGCCATGCACCACTCGCCTGACAGAAGGGCCAGCTGGCTCATCCCAGCCCAGCCAGGCAGCCTTTGCATCACCCACATGATGGACCAGCTAATGCAGCACTGCTGTCACCAGCCCTGTCTTCTCAGGAGCATCATCCTGGATGGGGCATCCTCCCTGAGTCCAACCAGACCCCCAGCCAAACCCCCAATACCTGCAGCTCTGGAGCTGTTCTCCATGGGGCTGCCAGTCCGAGACACCAAACAGAGGATTTCAGGCTGAATGAAGGTTTTGGTGTTTTTTCCTGAGTAAGGAGAACAGCTCTGAGCTCAACAAACTGTTTTGTGAGTGGTGCAAGAGAGCTGAGCTGCCTTAAGGACACAGCTGATGTTTCATAGAATGGAGATTGGTTTGGGTTGGAAGGGACCCTAAAGCTCATCCTGTTCCAACGCCCTGCCATGGGCAGGAACACCTTCCTCTAGATCAGGATGCTCAGTGCCCCATCCAGCCTGTCCTTGAACACTGACAGGGATAGGGGAAAAGTCTTGTACATGCATTCATCTTCTCCTGTCCCACCAGCATCCTGATGGCTCCTCTGTGCTCCAAGAAGAAAAATCTCAGCTCTCAAACTTATAAATTAAATGTAAAAATTATTGGCAAACACTTCCCATAAATCATCCCCTGGGATTTTGTGGCAGGATTTCCTTATTTCCTCTTCATACTCCAGTTATTATTGGCTTTGTTGGGCACTCGGGCTCCTGTTCAGGGCTTTTCTTTCCTGGGCTGATTCGTGCAACGCTTTGGCTTCCCAGGGCAGCTGCTTTGTAACAGGGGTCTCTGGGGGCTGTGGGGAACGTGATGAGTTTCTTACATGTATTTTGCACCAGTGTACCTCCCTCGGGAACACTTCGTACCACATAAACCCGGCTCTCAGATTATGAACTCTACAAAGCAAAGCTCGTTGAACTACCCAGATATGAGTGGTGAGCTTTATCCACCAAAGACATTAAACATGCCACGTTTAGTCATCTCACTCACTGGAAATATCTCATCAGTCTGTAACGCAGATCCACTTAAATCAACCCTTGAACTGAAGTTCAGGAGAGCAACAGCGAGGAAAACAAAGGGAAGAAATTCCCACTTGTAACACGAGCAGCTGCTACTGGCTTCCAAGATAAATGAGCGCTCCATAATACAAGAGGCATGATGGGTCTGTGATGTCAAAATGTTGTCAGGGGACAGCAACCTATGAAGGGATTTTTTTTTCTTTTTGTTAAAAAAGCCACCAAGTAGCTTTATTAGTATAAAAATTCAAGGTCACCAGAGCGTGAGTTTTTGCCCTTTACTTATTTTGTCTGATTCCTAGAGGCCACATCTGGGGTTTTCAGGCTGCAACAGTGCACAGGTGTGTTTTGTGAGCCGTGGGCAGCAGAGATTTGCATTTCGTTTCCATGTCTGCCAGTGCATGGATGTTTTCCTGAATGAAGAGGAAACGGGGCAGGAGGTCCCATGGCTTGTGGCACGAATCCAAGCAGGCATGGGGATGTCCATCCTGGCAGAGACCCCGCTGCACCCAGGGCGGTGTTGCACAGGGACCACGGGGATGGTGGCAGAAGATATAATCCTCCTTTCCTTTACATCTAATGTCTCCCTCAGCCTGCGTGCATCAGCCTCGGGGTGAGCCAAGGGCTTCTCCTAAAACCCCCTTGGGGTTCTGGGAGCTCCAGCTGGGTCTCTGAGCAGCTCAGGAGCTGGGAGCAGTGGGAGCGGCATGCCGGCTGCTCTGCCGGGGTCACGCCAGAGCTGCAGCTTTGCAAACACAGAGCTGCCAAGTGCGACACGTCAGCCGTGGGATGCTGGGCACGGCGGGGTCCCCGAGGCCGCCCCACTGACCAGCTGTGCCTCTCACAGCCGGGGGTGCCAGCCCGGCCCTCGCTGCTGCCTTGGGAATGTGCCCCCAGCCCGGCTCCCATCGCAGACACTGCACCTCACCTGCTGCGGGGGACAGGGAAAAACACCGGGGTGGGGAACAGGGGAGTGGCGCTGGGGCTGGGACTCGCCTGACACGCTGGGGATGTGTGTCTGCTCCTCAGCTGGCCGCCTCCAGTGACGAGCCCGTCGATCTCTTAAAATAAATAGCAATAATAAATAAAAGCAAAACCACTACGTTCTTATTTGCCTCTTCTTCCATCAGCAGACGCTGTTCCCAGCCCTGAAAGGTTCTGCTGCAGCCTTGCCCCTAAAACAGCACACGAGGGAAGAATTTCTGTTGATACTGGCTGTAATTGGCCTTTAGGGCTGACCCCGTTAATTAGATTAACAGGGGCCGGTGCATTCCCTCTCTCATTTCTTGCTTGGGCTAGGGGCAGAGTTGTGCAGGGACCCCTCCAGGGCCCACTGCCACTGTGTCAGGGCTTCCTCTGAGCTTTTCCCTGCAATCCCTCACCTCCTGCTGCCACCGTTCCCAGGCTCCTCTGCTATGCACCCTCAGAGATGCACAGGACAAAGTGGGCAATGGTGTGAGATCTGGGCTTCTGTCCCTCCCCCCCATTTGCCATTTCCAGGCTAAAGTAAGCTGGGGAGGTTAAAAGCACTTCAGAAACAGCACAGGAAGAGAATAGGGATGCTGAAGAAGGGGAAGGAGGAGGAGAAGTCCTCTCTGCTCTCCCTCTGCCAGAGGAAATAATTTAGTGTTAAGTGTCACCTCAAAGAGTTAAATCAACCAGAGTACATTGCAAAAAGGCATTTTAGCCATTTCCATAGATAATGGTTAGGTCATGTCAAGATGCTGGCTTTCACGATGCTATCAAGCCATCCAGAATTTAATGTTTAAAATGCAACCTTAGCAATACAATTAATACTGTTTTATTAGCCCACAGAGGCTTCATGTAACTACTTAGAGCCATATAACACCAGCCCATCTCACAGCCCCATATAAATTCCTCTGGTAAGATAAACTTTTAGGTCTGCAGTTGCAGGCACTGAAAATCTGCAGAGCCAGCAGAAAGTAAATGGCTTTCCTGCTTGATAGAGTATCACTTTGGAGGAGCACACCTCTGGTTTCTCTGCAGAGAAACGAGTTGGTGCCAAGACCTTGGAGAGGAGGAAAGTACAGGACATACCTTGGGAACGGTCCTAAATCATCTCTTTCTGCTTCCCACTGTCCCTCTCCCTCTCCCTGGGTATCTCTGTCTCCTTCACACCCACAGGGACATGCACATACACACGCCCGCTCTCACACGTTTTCTCTCTCACGTGGAACAGGACTATTTGTGCATCTTGCACTGTTTTCAAACAAAACCCCTCCTGCCTGCCTGCTGATGGGTTCCTGACACTGAGCATCCCAAACCAGATGCTCTGCAGCCCCAGCCTTGCCATCCTGGAGCCCAGCATGTTCCCTGTCATGTGAGGCATCTTCACTTTAGACTCCTGCAGCTTGGATGCCTCCACCTGAGCCAGCCATTCCTGCTCCCCTGAGAGGCCGTGTGACATGGGAAGCGTTTACAGTGTGTTATCCATTTCCCTCACTCGAGACCCCTCCTTTGGGATGAGCTGAGCCCTGGACACCACTGGCCAAGTGTTTACTGAGCAGCAAGGACAGCAGCCTGAGATGCAAATATTTTCCTAAAGGCAGCTGAGTCCCACTCTCAAAACCCATTGCTGTTATTTGAGACACCTGTGGAGCACATGCACGCAGGGACATTTGAGAGCCTCAGCAAGGGCCACCCAGCCAGAGGGCTGGCACAAAGTGCTCTGGGTCACACATGGCACGAAACTTGCTCTTTCTGAAAGGTGCCACACCACCTCTCTCTGGTACCTTCATGTGCCTCTTCCCTGCTGTGAGATCGTTCTTTCTAGGCCTGTCTGGGACGTGGCGCAGGATCCTGCACAGGGAGGGAACCAGCAGTGCTTGTCTGGTGCAAAACCCCTGCAGAGACCACAGCAGGATGGAGGCTGTAGGAGCTGTTGAGGTCCTGGCCAGTAGAGTCCTTTCTGTGGTTGGTATTCAGTCAGTTGTGACTCTAAAGACTCTCTGAGGTGGCCCTGGCTTGGTGTCTCAGTGTAACCCAGCCCAAGGCAGCCCATTTATGTGCAAAGGCTCAAAGTGAACCTGGTTCTCCTGCTGAACACACCCACGGAGCTGCTCACTCACGGACACCAGCGCAGAGCCAATTAGGCACATTAGCATGGAGCCAGGCCAGACTAATTGTGCTTTGCTTTCCCTGGGCCCTGTGAGCTTCCCTTTGGCTTGTGCAAGCTGTGGCCATTTCACTTCCATGGGCAAGAAGAGACCTCAGTGGCATCTGGTCAAGCCAGGTTTCCCCACAGCCTGGTTACAGCACCAGCACCATTCAATCCTCACGTGGGGCTGAGGAGCATCAGGAGCCCTGTGCCCCAAAAGCCATCCCTGCCCCAAGGCTCTGAAAAACCAGCACATAAAGAAGAAAAAAAAGAATTGTTACCAGACTGGTGTGAGCAATACGGAGAGGAGGTGGCTGATCCAGGCTTAGAGGTGCTGTGGCAAAGGTGAGGTTTCGTGGCTCCCAGATCTATGCCCACTGAAACCACCCTATTCTTCTGCTCCTCCACTGCAGGGTGTATCTCAGGGATTGCCTGTCTACTCCATCAGCAGAATAAAAAGCCACTCCTGGCACCGTCATCTCCCTGTGTTTAATATTTTCCATATTTTTCTCCCCTAAAACCCTGCCTCCTCTAAATAGGTTCATGTCTGCTTTTATGTTGGAAATAATTTTTGAGTTTGTCTGGTTGTGAAGAGAAGTCAGAGTCTGGGAACTTTGAAGAGGTCCAAATTCATTGCATGAATAAGGCTTCTTCCTTTCTCCACCATATCTGCATTAAGGTTTTCTTAAATGTCAAGGTCCTACAGTGACCTCAGGGTTTGGGGGGACACAGTTCTGAGTGCGGGGTCTCATCTCCTTTGTCTTCCACACCCCCTGACATGCAAAGATACGGGAATAAAGAGAAGAATTCACTCAAATACGTTTTGCAATTGAAGTAGAGGCACATATTAAAAAGTAAATGGGCACTCTGCTCCCAGATTTCCTCAGGTTAGGGCCAGCCTTTCTGATTATTCCAGCCTACGCTTCCTGTGCATTTTAATTATTTTACCCACACTAATGCAAACACACAGAGTGAAGATAGATCAGGCATCCCAAATCAGTTTAATGAATGTCCTCATCTGAGAGGATTCTCTTTCATAATGACTGAGAGGGATGAGAAATATAACTCTCTAGCCTAGCTCCCCAAGAAGCAGCGGGGCCCCAAAGATATGAAAAAAAAACCAGAGCAATTCATCAGAAGCAGCAGGAGAGAAAAGCTAATTAGAGCTGGAGACGTAAAGAATGAAAAGCTGAGCGTGGAGGGCACTTTAGGGAGAAAAAGGAGGGGAGCTCGAAGAGCCACAAGCCTAAATCTGTTGTGTGAGCTGTAGGATTCACTAAACACCTGCACGAGAAGGAGAGAGCTTGTGCTTCCCACATGCTGGCAGAAAATAATGGCTTTGGGGGAAACACACCTTTCACATTTACAGGTTTTGTTCCTGGAAGAAACCTTCTGTTTCTTCCTTTGCTTCATCTTCCCTTTCTTTTTCCTGCCTACAAGCAGGCGCTGTCCCTGGCTGCCCTCATTTGCAGGGATGCTGGGGTGAGTGTTTTCCCTCTGTCTTCCCCTCTTCCCCACTGACTCTGCCCCCTCGCAGCACCAGCAACGTCTTCCTCGCTGCAGCAGGGAGGTGAGTTGGGCAACCCTGGTCCTGGCGCGATGCTGGGCATCCCCTGCACCCTCCAAGGACAGGGCGAGCCACCACGACCTGCTGTGCTGGCTGCAGGATCCACCCATCACCCAGGGCAATGGCAGGAAAGCATCCCTCTGCTTGCTACAGGGCTGATCCTTGTTCGATGTTGAAATCAGGGCATGGAAAGGACAAAGAAAAACACAAACCAGCCCATGCTAACCCAGCAGTCACAGTGCTGCCCCTGCAAGGAACAGCAAAGCTCCAGAGCCCTTTGAGCCGCTGTACAAACAACCAGGCAGGTCCTGCCCCGGAGCTCTCCCAGCCTGAAAAGCCAAAGGAGGGAGGGTGATAATCCTTTTCTCCTTGTTTCTCCAAACACAGGCTTTAGGCAGTTCTGTTGCACAGAAATCTGAGGGCTCATGTAGAGGGGATCAGCATCCACCCCTCTGCCCATTGGTCGCATGGATGTGGTTTATTGGGCTGGTTACAATCACCCTGTGCTATAGTTTGGCAGATTATTATTTTCCCATGATTGCTTTAAGCCTGTGGAGCCTTCGAACACCAGAGCAGTAAATAATGGAGAGCAGTGGACAGTGCAAGCATATTTCCGGGTTTTTAATGTTGCTAATGCAGATGTGGGTTCAGCCCTTCATGGGCAAAAGCTGCCTGGATGTGGCTGGTGCCAGTAGGTCTCACTCCTCACCAGGCAGCAGGGGAACACCCTCCTTTGGGGCAGGTGCAGACTCACAAGGATGAACCTGCTGGTCACAGCAAACCCATCATTCCTTCTTCCTCACCTGTCAGCAGGCAGCAATGCTTCCCCAGAGGCATGTGCACCAATACCAAAACAATTCCCAAAAATCAAGAGTAAGGGCCAGATTTCTGTGACCAGGCAGGACCACCAACCCCTGCACTCCTGATGCTCTTGTCATTTACTTGGCTCTCTGCAGTGTCAGATCAATGGGATAGGAGCAAGACAGCTGAGCTGGGTGCCTGCCTTCTTCCTTGTCCCTCTTTAATCTGTAGAGGTGTCAGGTGAAATCTCCTCTTAGAGAAAGTTGTCCTGAAATGCACCTACATGTGGTGAAAGAAGAACGTGCACTTGGTGTAAAGCAGGGGCCCAGCTTTGCAGGGATGGGGCTGGGATATTAGAAGGGCTTAGAAACAGGACTCCTGCAGCATAAATCCTCCCTATATTTTCCCTATCAGCAGAGTGTTCCAGATTCAGGTGTTGGCTGCACAGATCCTGGGCTAGTAGAGAGAAATAGATTATTAGCAAACGAGGGAAAAGCAAGCAGAAACCTTTGGCAGTGGCCAGCTGGTCATTTAGCATGAACCAGTTTCTAAGTATCAATATAAAGTGGTGCACAGGCTATCTCTTGCCATAGAGGAAATATAGTTATTGTAGGATACAGTTAAGGGAAGGCAGACTTTGCTTTTCCCACTGCTGTGAGCCTACTTACATTTCTAGTGACAATTGCCTGCGTCCCACTGTTTAGTGAGAGGAGGATTTCAGGCAGAGAGTTTGATTCTCTAGTATTTAAACTCAGATAAGCTGAATTGCATGGGAAATATCCATGGAAGAGAAAAGTGTACCCCAGTGCTGACTTTAAATCCATTCCCTGTGCTGGTTTCTTTTCTTCTGCCTCACTTTGCTGCGAATCCACAGCTGCGGGTTTTCAGATTTTTCACTGTGAATCCACATCAAAGTGGTGTCCATTCCTTTCTAGGAGGGACTTCATTTCTCAGTGTCCAATCTCTTTTAACACATGTTTTAACATTAATAGAAGCACATTAAGTGGCATTAGGAAGTGGAGCAGGGGAACTGCCCTACCAGATCGTATAACTAATTGCTTTGCTGCTGGTTCTGTGCTTCCTATTCCTGTGACATTCCTTTGGAGTCAGAGTGGGATGCTCTGACATATCTGGTACGTCAGGGAGCACCGAAAGGTTACTGCTTCCTAACCAAATAAGAACAGAGGAATGGTTAATTCCCTTTGTCTGGCATCCATCACACAGCAAGGTCAGTGTCACATATTGGAGAGGATGCTAAACTGGACACATGTTGGGAATTGGTAGCTACAGGATGCTGTACATGCTCTCAAAACCCCTGGAGTAGACGTGGTGATGGAAAAAAAAAAAAAAAGCCTCAGTGGATTTGCTGTCACTCCAGGGACATGGTGGAGAATGCTTGATGGGACAAGTACATATGGACTTGCAGGTGCAGATTGGCCGTGCTTTGCATAGGATCCTGACGAGTGCTTGCTGGAGAGTTTGTTTGATGCAAGTAGATTTTTCACTTTGCACCAGCCATCTGTCTCCACGGCTGTACTGAAGCGTCCCACAGACAGTGTGCTACAGAGCTACAGCACAGTCTTGTCACAGTCATGCTGCTGAAAAACCTCTCGTAACATCTCCTTTGATAGATTTTCACTTCCCTCTCCACCTCGTGCATGGGAACGTAGTGCAAACAGACCAAAAAATGCTTTACACAGGGGAACAGGAGCTGAAACAAAGTATTGGGCTAATTTATCTTGGGTTTAGGCAGGCTTTGCAACCCGTAGGATACATCCTGGTGTCATGGAAAAGCAGCTATCAGGACAAATTGAAATTTTTTCAGCTATGCCCACCCTCTATTCCAGGGTAGGCAGTCCCTACACACCTAAAACTCATGTCCCCAAGCAGATTATCACATAGACAGTCTATTTAAAATGCTACCCCTGAGCAGAACAACTTCTGGAGGAATTCCAAAAGGTTCAGGCACTTGGTTCAAGTCTGAGTGGGTGTTGTGTGGTCTGGCTGTGCACTTGCAGCCAGGCTGGGCTCTTACACGTCCTGGTTTTAGCTGGCTTGGAAATGCCCCAGAAATGACAGAGACACTCAAGCTCTGCTAACTCAAGCCCACAGCTCTCCACCATAACGTAGATGTAGCCACACCATGGGAGTCAGACAAAGTAAATGCTGCACTAAGAGGACTTAATCGCTGATTAGAAAGAGGCATGGTCCGTTCTTCACCACCTAGTCATTAAATTAGGATCAGTTGTCCTGCCAGGAGCAGAGGCCCATTCAGCTGCCAGCTATTGGTAGCGATGCAGGACTTGGCACTGGTGCAGCCTCTGGCCTCCTGCGTGTAAGAGATCAAACATGACTGCTGCAACTGTCCCTTTGGATCCGCTTTCCTGCTGTGCAGCTGGCACTGAATTGTTTGGGAAAGAGCCTCAGTCAGATTTTTGTGACAGTTGTTCTTTTTTTTCTTTTCTCCAGAAAAGGTTCTTGCTGTGTGTTCATCCTCCTGGCTCATACTGGGAGCAGCTGGGGTGACACGGGGAAGGTTGGTGGAGTTCCTCTCAAAGCACAAAACCTCTTTTCCAGGACCCTCAAGGTCTCTGTGGTTGAAAACAAAACTCTTGAGTTCAAAGAGAGTGCTTCCCACATAACAGCAAGTTCTCAATAGAAATTAGTAATTTCCCTCTACAATTAAAAAAAAAAAAAGCCAAAAGCAAAAAAAGCACCATGAGATCCCACCTCTGCAGCTTGGTGGGAAGGTCTCACCATTTTTTTCCCTGGCTGGCGGAGCAGCAGAGCTCCAACGTGGGGAAAAGGGCCTGAAACCCAGCCACGTGCTCTGGGAATGCACAAGACACGGAGAGGAGGATGAGCACAAAGCCAACAGGCAGCAGAAAATGAAACCGTCTGGCTGCGCTGCATAGCTGGGGTGGGGCCAGCCCAGCCACCCACACATGGCAGGCATTCCCATTCCCAAGGTGAGGGATGTGCCAGGCTGGGATCCGTTAGGTCACTCCCCAAAGAGCACTGGATCACATCAGTGCCAGTATCAGGCCACCATCTCCCCACCACCACCCAGGGAGGTTGCTGACATGGAGCCCATGCCCAGCGTCACACAGCAGCTTTGCAGGACAGCTTTGCATACTTCCTCTCAGGAAGTATGAAATGATACTTGCTCCAGGACAGCAATTCCAGATGTCCAGGGTGTCTTAGAGCAAAGCTTTAGCTGGGATCCTCTCCTGGCTGCAGTGAGGAGAGGGGACAGGGTAAGTCATCGAGTTCAAATGTCTTTGGCTGGTTTAAATGTGCAGAGCTCCACTGAATTCAATTAATTTTGGATTATGTCTATCCCCTGAAGAGTCTGTGTCTGTGACAGGACTGAACCCTTCCCAAAATGAGGCTTTAGCAGTTCAGCTCAATGGAAATATTGGATTCACCTCTAGTGACAGGTGAGGCAAGACTTGTGCATTGGGTTTTAGGATGCACTCACACACAGACACTCATACACAACATTTATGTCAGATTCACCAGCCTCCTTTTGGAATGGGGATCAAAATGCGACAGTGTCATTGAAAGGACTCTAAATTTGTATATGCAGTTTATTAGAGTTTGATATCCTTTCTGTGGGATTTGAAGCACCTTGTGAGCTTTAGGAGATTCATGTCCTGAATATGGCATTCAGTACCTTGGTTTGAAAATTCAACAGTAAGTTTGCTAATCCCAAATAAATCTGGTATGTCTTTTCCTTAACCATGTCGAAGGAATCATTGATAGAGTCCCTAATGAATCACATGCAACCTGAATTTTTTAATACTCCTGTCGATGTGCACATCGATCCCTTCCCTTCCAGGCAGCGGAGCTGGTATTGCCTTGCATACCACCACGTTTCTCAGGCTGGCTTTCACACCACAGAAATACTGTTTCTCATTTCCCACTAGACACTTTGGAGTCCCAACCCTCTCCCGCAGCCTGATCCTGCCGAGGGCTGCAGGGGGGGCTGGGGCACCCCGGCATCCTGCAGGAGATGAGGAGATGGCGTGTGAGAGCCGAGTGGCAGTGCAGGGGAGATGTGCTGACCTGATTCACCACCCTGATTTGCATGTGCGGTGTTAAGGGAAAACGCTGTATCCTATTAAATTAACAAACTAGCACATTCCATCAGCTGGTTCTCATGCCCTCGAGGCATCCTCTGGAGGTTTCCTCAACATGCCAATGAAACATTCAAAGTACAAGACAGCCCAGTCACTTCCCATCCATTTTTTATGGTACCATGGAAACAAAGAGCGCCCGGCAATTCCTTCTTTAAGCTTTCAATAAATCACTCCACCACTGTAAGAGGTACGTGCCTTCAATGCCCCTGTGTTTCATTTGGTTCCCCTGGGCTAAGCAGCCTTCTGCCCCCTTTGCCATCTATTCTCCACCCCCTGTCACCCTGTGGCCTCTGCTCCCCAAATAGCCCAAAGGGGTTGGGAGCAGACTGGCTCCTTTCAGGCTTTGTGTTTGCAGACATTGGAAGGCATCCTGTACATGTGCTGGGATGATGTGGAGCCAGAGCCTTAGAGGCAAAGATGGTTTTGCAACAGCTTTGCCAGCCAGAGAGGAGACTGAGGGCCATGGGACAGACTCAGAGACTCCACTGCTGCAAAAGTCACCTTTTGTCCTGCCACTGGGAACGCTCCCCCAGCCGTTGCTGGGCTTTGATGTGTCCATCAGAGCAGATTTTCCCTTTTTAAATCTCACAGCCACTCTCCTCTCACTCTCCATCAGCGTCTGCCTGCGTGGCTGTGTGCAACCTTTCCTCTTCTCTTCAAACATCACCCTCCTGCAGAGGCCAGGGATGCGTGGAGTCCCCTGGGGTTGTATTTGTTGTAGGTCCTGGCATCTGTCCTGGAGGAGAATGAGCTCCTCAGCTTTCCACACACCACAGCAGGGAGCAGTTGAACAATTCTTTCTCAGGTCCCAGGAGTCAACTCTTGTGTGTTTGGCCCAGCTAAAGTCTGATTGCCCTTCCTCTCAGGGATTCATTTCCTGGGCTGTCCCTGTGATCCTCACAGGAAAAGTTTCCAATGGAAGACTCAGAAAAAGGAAAGAGAGAAGAAAAAGAAAAGCCAGAGCTATGCTTTTCTGTCCCTCCTGTCATTGCAGGAGAGCTGAAACCTGCAGCTCCTGGCACCCAGTGGGGCAGGAAACCCCCTCAAGCCATATTTGAGACCACTGCCTAATTGAAAAGTCAGTTGTGTGGCTGGGTCTAAATTGCAACTGCAGCATCAGAAAAGTCAGAGTTGGCCCAGGTTTCTCCAAGGGAGAAAGGTGGAAATGGTTTCACCAGTATGTGCTGCAGCTCAACAGAAAGTTGCCCATGGCTTTAGCACTGGTGTCTGCTGCAGATGTCTGTGTGTGCACATTTATATTGTGGCGTTTTTCCTGGTCTATACTTAATTCCACAATTTTCAGTGGTGTTAAGAGTGAGGCCCTCAGCTTGGACCATCAGTAAGAGAGGAATGGGACCTTCCACTGGAAGCCTGATCTGTCAGACAGCATTGCTAAAGTGTGTCTGCATGCAGAGCGGCTCAGCTTGCCTGCCTGGCTACTGCCCAGTGCTGATCAGCTCTTACCTGATGGAAATTGCTGAGAATCCGGAGCAGTAGAAGTCAAAGGCAGGAAAAACACCCCAAAACCAAAAAAGCCAAACTAACCCAAACCTCCCTTTGATTTCAGAGGGCTTTAGATCAGGGCCTTCATTGTTTCACTTCAGAATCCCCTGAGGGTGGAAGTGCATCCCACAAACCCAAACAGGCTTGGGAAGGGAGTGGGTGTTGTGCCAGGCTGTCCTGGCTCTGCTCACATTAGGGGCAGCAAAGTTGCCAGAGAACAAGGGGTCAAAATGAACATTAAGTTAAGAAACTGCTGCAGAAGTGAGCAGGGAACCATTTACAGCAGCTCTGGCTGTGGTGATTCCACCAAATCTCCAAGCTGTGGGTCTCATGTCCCCATGCTGCAATCCCACCAGCTCCAATGGATGAATCCTATGGCACCAAGGTTGGGATGTCAGTGGCTCTGCACTATCCTTTTCTCCAGAAAGCCACCTTCCCATTTCTGTCCTGATGGCTTAAATGAACATCCCATTAAGCTGCTTTCATCCATAAATTGTCAGAATCTGCCTGGACTCCCTTGGTAAGGCAGGATTTGTGCCTTTGCCAGACGAGCCTGGCACATGCAACAGCCGTGAGCTGCTTGTGGGCACCGGCTTTATTAAATATTAATGGTCTCAGCTTCTCTCCTACAGCTAATAATAAAAAGGACCATTTAAGTTTATTCTGACTCAAGCGAAGAGGTTTAGATTCATTGGGAAGCCGTTCAGTGATGTTTCTTAAATGCTTAAGTCCTGTCTTCCAGCAAGAAGATGCATCACTTGTAATGCTAAAACACCCTAAGGCAGGTGGTGTGGTGGGGCTGGTCCCAACTCTCCCTCAGCATGGCCAGCCCTGACCAGGCTCCTTCTCCAAGCAGTGGACACAGGGCCTGGGGACAACCTGTTCCATCACAGCCAGCTTGCTCTGCTCCCACACATGGTCACTGGAAAGGCTGTAGCTATTTCTAATTGCCTCTCTCCTCAGCTTGAACAAAATGCACTTTTCCAATGAAAAATGTCCACATGAAATGAAAAAATAGTTTGTTTCTCTTTAATTTGGAGAATGGATTGCAATAATGAGTTTGGTTGCTTGACATTTTAGTTTGTTGTGGTTAGAGGAGAAGGTAAAGTCTCTGTTCATGAGGAAAAAAACCCAAAAAAGCAGTTTTTAAGCATCTCTGGATTGGAGATCCCAAAGAGTTTGGGAAAGGGATTGTGAAGCAGCAAAGTCAGGCTCCATCACAGCACAAATCCACCCCGACTGCTGCTCACCAGCCCGCTTATCTGCTGCCAGAAAGGTGTGTGTGCTTTGGCACACATTTACCTGTATGTTCAATAAACGTTCTCCTCATTCTGAGATGCGGGGAGGAATGGACCATTCCAGGGCATTAAATTGCCTGCTGCATCCCCACACCCCCCTCTGAGCTCCCCTGCAGGCCGAGCCAAGAGCAGGATGTGACCCCGTGCACTTGCTTGCGGTCCTTTGCTACCGGAGGGGTTATTTCAAGGCTCCCCTTCACCGGCTTCAGATTCCTCTTCCCCTTTTGTACTTTCAAAAGAAAACATCTGTGAACGGCTCGTCACAACAAACCCCTGCCAGTGTCTGATCTCCTACGATAACACGCTCTAATGAGGTTATAGCTCTCCTGTCTCGCAAGTGTTTCGGAGCTGCTCGGGCTGAATGAGACGGGAGGCAATTAGAGTGACATGCTTTCGTGCTCAGAGAGAATAAAGTAACACAAATTTCCTGAATGGGCAAAGAGCAGTTTGGCCTCAGCTGAGGGAAATAACCAGGCAGTGATCTAATTCACTTTACTGTTAATAGATTATTATCTGCGGAGCCCTAGTGCAAACATGATAAGCTGTAAAGGAATACAGATGAAAGCCAGAGCTCCAAGGGTTGCAGAGATGCACATTCAGCCCAACGCTGGTCTCGTTGGCCTCAGCCCAGCTCCAGTCTCTGCTCATCCCTGGAGCTGGCTGGGGTGATAACACTCGAGTAGGGCTGCACAATCAAATCTCGTCATGAACTGCAGGATCATTTGGCTCCCACATCAGTTTGGGAATTCCGTGGTTTGCCTTGTGGAGTCTAAGGCACAGTGGGAAGAGGTGGAGGCAAAAACTCTCTGTGGGTTCATGCTTTGACTCTGGCTGCTGTGCCCGATGTAGAGGGGGTGTGTGGTGTCAGCAGGTGATGCTGTGGTCCCCCAGTGAGGTCCCCCAGCTGACTGAGCACGTCTGCCTTGGTGCAGCTGCAGTCACAACCATCCTCTGGCACAGCATCCCTTCAACGTCGTGACTGCAGGCAGAGAGCCCCCCATGCTGGCTTTGTCTTCCACACCCCTCCCTGTCACAGCCCTGAGATACACAGGGGGCTGCTCCCGAGTGCTTTGGGAGGACAACACTCCTGGAGTTTGTACCAGGGATGACTTGCAGCTGGAGAACCAGGGTGAAAGTTGGTCTGTGAGTGTCCTCTACCTCCACAAACAAGAAACCAGTCCTGATGTACACCACTTTGGCCAAAGTGCTTTGTCTGGATTCTGTAAGCATGCCAAGCCATTGCCAATCACATCCACAATGCTATTCCCTCTCTTCTCCCCTTGCCTGGAGCTCTGCTGAGTTTACCACCTGCGTGTCCAGCCAGGCCAGCTGCCAGCACAGACACATCATGCCCTGCTCACACAACTCTCCTCACAGACCTTCATCCCAGACTTCCCTTGTCATGGTATGAAACTTCCTGCCCTTCCAGCTGTGGGAAGCTCAGGACATCCATGGGGGCCTGGAAATTTGCTTCCAGTGCCCACGGTGAGGATGAATTTCTGCATGACCAAGGTGGTGCAGGAAGGGGATCCATTGGGGTCTGCCCAAGCGTGCAATGATGCAGAGTGTAGTGGACAAG
This sequence comes from Dicrurus megarhynchus, assembly GCA_013399195.1. Classification (NCBI taxonomy): domain Eukaryota; kingdom Metazoa; phylum Chordata; class Aves; order Passeriformes; family Dicruridae; genus Dicrurus; species Dicrurus megarhynchus. Next base: position 2,339,216 of record VXAD01007415.1, read on the forward strand.
CTGAGCAAGAGCAGGAGCCTTCCTCATGGTTGTGGGGTGAAGCATCACCCTCACACAGCCTTTCTTCCCACAACCTCCATACTGCCCTGGCCTTACATGTAATACACCATGTCTTTTATTCATTTTTTCTTTCCTCAGGCAAGAATGCTGTCAGCTTCCCAGGCAGGTTTGAATGTGTCAAAAAATGTAATCTCTTCAGCCAGATTTAGCCTACTTTTGGGAAGCGAGTGTACTCTGATTGCTGCTTCCCTGACAGCTTCATTAGAGCTGAGAGAACCCCAGCCCTGCCTGCCCCATCTCTCCTCAGCCAGCATCCAGCTACTAGAAAAACAACAGCACAGCTCCTTGTGGCCACTCTCCTCAGCATTTCCAGGAGTTTCTGGGTCCCTCCAGGCCTCATTTCCCCCCTTGTACTATGGAGAACCTACGATCTTTTTTTTCCAGTTCTACCCAGTTTGATGGCAAAGCTGTGATGGGACTGGGTAGATCCCTGCTGCAGTTTTACATTCCCTGGCATCCCACTGGAGCCTCTAAACATGCTGCACAGCAAACATGAGTATGTGCTAACCCTCCACACACTGCTTTGTCACTCATTCAGTACAGCAACAGGGAGCCAAGGCTACAGACACAATAACCAGTGTGTGGCTACCCAAATGTCACCAGACTTGGTCAGCTGAGGCATATCCCCAAAAGGTCCTGCGATCAGCCAGGCTATTAGAAGCACAGTCCTGGCCAAACTCTGGCCATTGAACTCTTGACACAAGCCCAGGTTCAGGCTGATGCTTGATCCCAGGACACGTCCTTGATGGGTGGTTTGGATGCAGCCATCCTGTCCTGAAGAGGAGGAGAGTCATGTATCGACCTGTGAGCTCTGCCAGCTGCTGCCTGTGCCCATGAGCAAGCTGTTTTATTTATTTATTTATTTACTTTACATAACCCATTTTATTTAGCAGCATAGACTTAACCCTGGCCACTCTTCAACCCATCCCTAGAACCCTGCCTTTGCATTAAAGCCATGCCGAGTGCATGGGGAGCAGCCTGGCTTCCACTGCGAGTGCCAAGAGGGAGTGGAGGAGGCACAAACCGGCTCTCACTCAGCTCGAGAGTTTACTGAAGGCTGCAATCTTCCAATTGCTTGAAGAGCTGTCATTAGACAGTTTAAGATGGCAGATTGCTAAATTGCTTGAAGGCTGGAGCCAAGCAGAACTCAATAGGGCCCTCTTTGCTGAGAGGATGCGTGTGCACAGCAGTCCTTCCGTGCGAGGGAAGAGGAAAATCATTGTTGTACCTCAAGCATCCTGCGGGGCTGGGAAGGGGCACAACCCACCGAGGAGATAAGGGGAAGGAGATGCAGGGATGGGAAGGAGAGCGTGCAAGAACAGAGTCCCAAAATCCCTCTGTTACCCTGTGTCTGCCCCGTGGTCTTTCATGTGTTTTTTTCTGTCAATCACCACTGGCACTTTCCTCCTGTGACAGAAGGAGATGATATTTGCTGTAGCTTTTCCAGACCTGGTGAGACTGACCTGGAGGGAATATCTCTGTGACCTCATCAGGGGTCAAGCAAGGAGCTGGGCCAAGGGAGAGAGGCTGGGAGGGAGAGGAAGGGATTTCTTTGCTCATCAGCTGGTGCAAGAGTGTTTCAGGATCCACCAAGGAGCTGCCTGCTATGAACCAAAGGAGTTTGGTTCTGCAGCTACATGTTGCTGGCAGGGATCAGATCATCAGCCTCTCCTTAAGGCAGCCAACACAGCCAGTTCCAGTCCCTGCCCTGAAAAATTTAGTGGTGCACTTTCTCCCTGCTTGGGGCTTCAGCTTTCTCAAGAGAGAGGGAAAACAGCAGCCAGCACAGCACAAACCTGCTGACAGGACCAATAAAGCAAAGGGGACAGCAGCATGCTTTGGCTGCAGCCTCTTCTCCTCTGCAGGAATACAGAACCTGGACATTTTCTCCTTGAATGCATCCCTTCTTCCACTGCACGCACCCTCTGTCTGTCTCTAAACCCTCAAGTGCACTTGGACACTGTTTCCAGCCCTTGAAGAAGTGTTGGCTGGTCCCACCTCCAGTCCCAACATCTTGGAGAAGAGATACCAGATCTGCTTAGCAGTGGGGTCTAAGGGTTACTTCTCACTGGGGTCACCTGCTGTGGTTCTCACTGTTGGCACGAGCTCCACTGAGCAGCCCTTTCAGGACTGGGTTTTGCAGGGAAATGCTGATCTTTTTTGGGTTTGAGGCCTCTCCTGATGGGTGTAAAGGGTGCAGCAGGTCTGTGCTCACTGGGGTCATTGTCCGCTGGGAAACCCCCAGTGCTGGTGGAGCTGGTCTCACCTTTTCCAAAAGCTCTTGCCAGCCATCCAAAAGCTTTGTGTCAACACAGCACTGGGTAACCAGCCAGTGATGAAACATCTGAAATGTCTCCTCAAGGCACATGTGACACCAAATTTTGGTAGAACTGGACAATTTGCGCATGGGCTTGCGTGTGCACTTCCAACCTGTTCGCTGCTTTAAGGAGAGACCATTTGATCCCCTGGTCCTGAAAGAGAAAAACCACTCAGTGAAGGTGCATCTGGGTCTATTTTGTCTCCCCCCAGAATTTTCCCCTTCTCCTCTAAGTGTCTCCATTTCCTCCAGGTCTCCAGTCTCCCAGGTGCCTGCCAAGCACACATTCCACGGGCCCTCTGTGCACACTTCCACCCCTGCAAAATTAAGACACGTGACCTCCATAAATCCCCATCAAAGGCCTTTATTCCTGTGCTATTCTCCTTGCTGTTGTTCTCTCTGAACATGCATGTGACAGCCAGATAAAAGGCATCATTCTCGAACGAGCTAATTCAAGTTAACCACTGCAGGGAGAAGGACCGAGCAAAGCCAAAGCGCTCTGGTGTTTTGATGTGCAACAGGGATTTGAACCTCCAGCTCATTTTTAGTTTCTGAAACCCCAACTGTTAACCAGACACTCCCTGAACGTTTGGCAGGAAGCAGAAATTGAGGAAACCTGGCTTCCTTTGCATCTGTGTCCCAGGATTTGGGTGTAGGGGAGGGAGGTTAGTTTGAAAGATGAGTATTTGAAAAGGTGAGCCTTGTTCCCACTTTGGGGCATGTATTAGGAGTTTAACCCTCGTGGGTCCTTTGGTTTTCCCTTCCTTTTCCTCATAAAATTTAGGATACTCTGGGACACATCTCATCCTGCCAAATTTGGTTGAAATCAGCAAGTGCGTATATTCATAGATACATAACAGAGGACACTAAAAATACATAATTTTTAAGTTTTGAAAACTAATTTTTTTTCACTGCACAATTAGAAGAAACTACGAGTTGAAAAGCCATGTCAAAATGGTCTGACACTTTTCTTCTGTTCTCCTTTGAGCTTGGGTGCTTCTGGGATACACACTAGAAAGGAATCTCCAGCGCCTTGAACAAGAAGATGTTCTTAGTGCAAAAAAAAAAAAAAAGAAATATATAATACCAGCTTTTTTTTCCTATTCTAATTGTTAAAACACAGATGCTGGTACTGACTGCACTGTCTGACTCTTGTTGGATTGTCCACTGTGAAGGTCTGGAGTAACCACAGGAATCCCTGCAGGAAGGGACTGAGCAGATGTGCAGGGCCCTGATTTAACTCCCATTGAATTCCACCTGAAATGGTGTGCAGGATCCTAACTCCTGCTGGAAGATGGCATTTATGACTCAAATTATGGCAGTGCTTTTGAAAATTATTTCCCATCAGGAGTAGAGGTGCTGTGAAAAGCCAAGTGATACAAACTCCAGGCTTAGGAGACAAAACATGGTGTACTTGCTGTAGCCACCAAAAGATGATGGCTAGCACAGCAAACTGAGCAGGAGGAGGGCCACATCAGCAGCAGCTTCAAGAAACACCTGACATCACTCCAAGAAACCCTTGTCCCCACCTTGGGACAGGGGGTAGTCGAGCCCCCAAGCTCGCATTTCATTCCCCTCACGTGGAGAAGGTGGGGAGATGGGGAGTGACAACAGCCGTGTGATTGTAACTGAGCGGGCTCTTTAGATGTTGTCCTGCTGGTAGGACCCCGGGGATCTCATTTTGTACTCCAGCTTGGCACCCGGAGCAGTGAGTGCTGGAGATGAGAACTCCTTCTGAATAAAAATGCTGCTCCAGTACTTCTCAGTAGTTTCTCACCGGGCTTGACATTCTCATCTACTCACCGCCCCTGGCAAACTTCTCTCGTGGTGGCTCTTCATCTCCCAGCTCCACACAGGGAAATTAAAAATCCCTGTTATATTTTTCTTTAATCTAGTTCAAGCTTCAGCTGCACTGGGGGCTGTCACCCGGCAAAGTTTACATGGATGAGGGGTGCTCAGCTCACCTCCATCGGTGAGACTCCCTCTCCAGCTAAACTCCTTGAAGCACACAAATAATAGAGGGAGCAGAGAAAAAACCAAAGGAACAAAGAATAAAGGTCTCAGCAGAGAAATGCTCTGATTGCCATTGCTAAAGGGCAGAACAGGGGGGAAAGCTTGGATGTTTGCAAAGGGCAAACACATCCTTCCTGTGGATCGCTGCAGATTTGGAAGCTAGATGAAAAGGAACCAGGGTAAGTTTGTGTCTTGGGACACCTTGGCTGCTGCCACTCTCTTGCCACAGTCACGTGGTGCCTCAGCTCCCTGCCTGCTTCCCATATGGGTGCCAAGCACCCAAAATGCAAATATTTTTGTAGTCCAAACCTCAATCAAGTCCACATTTGTGCCCTAAGAAGGTTTTTCCTGGAAGGTCTGCAGTAGCATATCTGATGTGGTTTAATCATATAAAAAAGGATTTCCACATGGTTTTCCTTGGATGATGCCTGTGTCACAGTTGCCCACAGGATAAGACAATTTAACTGTTTTGTGTGATTCAGGCAATCATAAATCCCCCAAAAAGAAACGTTTGACCCACAAAAGATTTTTTCTTCCAAAACTTCTTTTTTCAAAAGATTCTATCAAGAAGCACCTTACTACTATACACTGCTTAACATTTTCCCAACCCAAACTGTTGTTCACACATCCTGAGTGAAAATCAGTGCACAGTTTGCAAGCTTGGCAGAGGCTGAAAACCTCAGCACAGGCTAATCCATGAATATGGACTGAATGATAAGTTACTTCAGGGAAGAGTGGCTATATTTGGGTACTTTGCTCCCCCTCTGTTATTGCCAGCCAGCTCTAGGTTCAGAGATGCTTCTGCCCTGCCTGATAAATTGAAGGACTTCACGGACATATTAACACAGCCAGACCGTAGCCAGTGAGCAGACAATTGATTATATGTCAGAAAGTCACACACTGGGCAATTTTGCTCCTAGGCTTTGCTTCCATTTCTCAAAATGTACGTTACAAAGTGAAGAAATCAAAAGTGAGAGATAAGAGTCTGCGTGTTTGGATGCAGCTGCTTGGAACAGGTTCTGTCTGTCTCGCCGGTTTTGTGCAGCACTGTGTGCCTTGTTGGGATTCTGGAAGGAACACAGTCGCTCAGTCGATGTCTTACAATTAAGAGGTTTTTCTTCATGAAATATAGGATTCTGTCAAAACTTAACTTTTGACTCAAAACCAAGGTTTTCAATGGCATTCTCCTATTTTTCACCAAGTATAAGCAAACAGCTTGTTCTTTTTTCCCCCCTCTTCCCTTTGAAATCACCATTTGTAATTGTTGAGGATTTAGCTGAAAATGCTATAATTTATGTCAAAAATATTGAAATATTTCCCCAAGACCCTGTCACCCTATGTCAGACTTCATTATTCAGAGAAAACACTCAGGTAAAGCTTGTTCCCAAATCACCTTTTTCACTCTGTGTCATAGTGAAGCCAATGTGGCAACTTTTTTGGGGGGAAAAAACCGCATTCCCAGGGAAGTGAAAAATTCAAGTGTTGAATATCAAGGTCTTTCTTGTGAAAACTGCCTGAAATAAATCATTGTTTTCTGCATTTCAGTGAGGGTTGGAGGTCAATGGTGGGTTTTGGTGTCTCGTTGTGCTACACATGAGCACACACACAAGAGGCAGCACCGGCAGCAGAGAGCTCACGGGCTCGTCTGACAAGACAAAGTGCTGAGGGGAAAGGGAAGCAGGGAGAAGTGGAGTGACTCAGCCTAAATCACACCCCGGGCCAGGTCAGAGACAGGAGGAAAACTGGCATGTCCAGATTCCCAGCCCAGAGAAGGCACGATCGCTCTGATGGCTGCACCAGGGGAGGAGTGAAAAAGGGAGGATGTTTTGCTCAGGTGGATCACCTTGTCTCCTGAGACCAGGAGCACCAACCCGGCCTCTAACAGAGATCCACTCCCCTCCTCCCTGCCCTGAGGGGTCTTTTGGGCCCTGATGGCTCATCCTGCAGCATCCTCTCTGCATCTCATGCCTTTCTCTTCTTGCAGGTGCCTTCTGCAGGAACCCCCCAAAGCCCTGGGTCCTGCACTAGGTAGGGCAGAACCACTCGGAAACCTGGAGCAGATTTACCATCAGGGCACAGCAGATCGTGGCAGATCTTCACCATTACCACCAGCTGGAATGTCTTGGCTTCCAAAATCAAGTGGCACGTGCCCCATGGGGCTGTGCAATCCCACAGGAGCCCTGGGTAATGCTGCCTTGGGTTACTCTGATGAGATTTCAGCAGAAAACCTGGGTTTGGGGCTGTTCAGCACGGGAGCATCCCTTCCTTCCCACCACAGACCAGCCTTCCCTGTGCCACAGAGCACACAAAAAAAAGCTCTGGCCCATCTGCTCCAGGGGCCAGCGAGCACAACCCACCACCTGCACCTTCCCAGCAGGAACAAAAGCCTTTTTTTCCCCAGCCTGCAGTTGCTGAACACATCAAAGAGGGGGATCAATACCTATCGACCATCACTGTTTCCTTCAAGTGTCCCCAGCCCCTGTGATTATGTATCTGCTCTCCTTTCCCTGCCTGCTTTCCACATCAGGAATTCACCTCGTTCCCCCTAAAGAGAACTCCAAAATTGGGTTTCTGAGAGCCAGTACTAATTCACAACCCAAAACAATGGTAATAGGGATAATGTTTGTCTCTGTTTTAGAGTTACTGTGGAAATCCTGGCTTTGTGGGTAGAAAATAACTGAAGTATTACATTAAAATTGCTCCTCTGGTGCTGTTCTGCATGGAAACAAAATGCTCAGCACCAGCATGTGAAAGGCCTCATTGCATCCCCACATGGGGTAGGGGAGATGGGGAAGGAAGAGCTCTCTCCAGATGCGGGATATTTCCTGAATCCTTAACTCAGCAGGAATCACTGGGAATCCCAGCCTCCATGCCAGTCCTTGGGATAGGCATCCCATCCTTTCCCTGTAGGCACCTGCCCTCCCTCTGCAGGCAGCTGGTTCAGAGACCTAAGGCAGCAAAAACCATCCCAAACAAGCAAATCGTTTCCCACTGGTTCATTTCCCTGAACCCACTCACCCCAGGGTGAGCTGTGCATTGTTCCCTGCAAGGCAAGGACTCAGAACACACGGGTGGGGGCACGGGGACAAGCAGGATTTTGGAGCTGATTTGCCTTGGTCTCACCAGGACAAAATGACTCTGTAACCTTGCTGAGGGCTCAGTCCCCACGTGCACATCTTTGCAGCCAGCAGCCCAAACCTGATGCCTGTTTGCTCTGGGTACCTGCCTGAAAATATTGTTTAACTACAAAAAAACCTTCCTCCAGCCCCATGATACCAACTGCTGAAAAGCAAACAAGCAGCTGCTGGCAAAGAACAGAGGGAAAAAGAAATGGAAAGAGCAGTACTCCAAATTTGACACAGATAGGGTCTCTTGGCCACAGGGCAGCAGAAGCAGCAGTTCATGTCTCTGCCCTCCCTTTATTTGGGATAAAACCCCTTTAGCAACAGCTGAAGAGATGCTGGGACCAGGTACCCAGTAACCCCCACAGCCCATTCAGTGGGAGCTCAGCACTTGCATCACTGGAACTTGTTGTTCACCCCTGGGAGCCAGTGCCTACTCAAAACCCTCTGGATTTGACCTTTTTTAGCTCCTTCTCTGGAGGGAAAGCACTCGGGCACCACACAGGCATACAGGGGGTGAACAGCACATTGGGATGCTTGTGCAAAGCAGGCATCTGTGACCAGGGCACATCTTGACTGCATCTTTTGAGATAAAAGCTTGGGTCCCCTCCTCACCCCCATCCTCCTCCGCACCCCCAGTGTTTACTGCTCTCAGAATCTGATTTAGGTGGTTTACTGTGGCTTTCATCTAAGTGCATCAGCATTTTTAAATTAGTCACAGGTGACTCACAGGGTTACAAGAATAATGTTAAATTGCCAGACATACACAGCCCATATACTTTATTACCTCATTTTTGTATCTTCTTTATGGTCTGTGATAGCAATGACCTTATAGTCTGTGGCTGAAGAGCCAGTTAAACTTGTTCTCTGTCAAAACAGTAATTAAAAAATTCCTATAGGGTAGAAGCAAACCTTTACTCTCCAGTATATTTCTCCTTCCAACAAGGCTCCCGAATGAAGGTCTGTGAGCACCAGAAGACAATGTGCACAAAAGTCTCTTCTGAACAAGCTTATCAGCCAGGCAGTGCTCATTCATCTGCATTAATATTTTAAATAAATATGTATTAGGCTTAACGACGTACAGTGCATGTCAGAGCCAGACACATACAGCAGTTTCCCTTTGGCCACTGAGGAAAAACTGGTCTGATTGAGAAGAAGGAAGGATAAATGTATTAAATACATTTAGCAAACAGTTGGCATTTTTCTCGCTTTTAAATGAAGATTGCAGTTTGATATCTCCTTTTTTTTTAAGTCCCTTTCTATTTCTAATTTTGCATCAGTTCAATTGGAGGAAAAGAGAATAAAAAGGAAGGGAAAATACAGAATATGAGGAAATTTTGGCAGCTGAGGTCATGAAAGAGGTAGGAATGAAAACAAAATTTAATTATTTGTAGAGGGAGGGAGAGGTATCAATTTTGGGAGACCACCTCCAAAAAGCAGTGGAGACAACTCTGATAGTATTTCACCCCACTATTCTCCCTGCTCTGATATTATAGACATGATCCTTCCTCCTCCATCTCCCCCCCCCAAAAAAACCCTCAAACCCACAACTTTTCCCTTGGGAAGGTGGGTCACATCCAATTTTCCAGCACACAGACTTCAATGGGTGCCAGGTGTTTTTATTACTGGTTAGAAACAAATTCCCAGAAGCCATAGGAATGCAGGATGAATCTCATCTTTTTTTCTCTTCCCTCCCCTTTCAAATTCCTTTTATTGGTGTCATTTACAGGTTACTAACCAAGTTGAAACATCCAAGCTGAAAGTCCAGCCGTTAAAAAGCAGCAAGGCATTCAAAGCCTGCTTCCCATGCAATTTTTAAAGTGCTGCACTAAGGAAATGTTCAGGAGAGTGAAGCTTTGCCTTTTATATATCCCAGCAGACCTACACTTTCTAATAGACCCATCTAAATCAACAAAGTATTCCCCAGCCGGGGCCAAGAGTCGGCGAAAATGGCTCGGAGGCAACTGATGCAGCCACAACTTTCCACTGGAAGTTAATGAACTTTAAAAAACATTTTGGAAAGTGATGTATGCGCAGGGCTCCTCGGTGTATCACAGTTAATATAATGCGTTCCTGTCCCCGGGGGAGACGCTGGCTGAGCTGTCAGCTGTGAGGTTGTTCTTCTGGAGCTTTTTCTTTATATATACAACCCTCTCTTTTTCTCTCTCTCTCTCTCTCTCTCTCTGTGTCTCTCCTTTTGTTTTGCGGGGGAGGCAAAAGGCAGCCAGCTCCCTCTTGTATAAATTGTGTGCTTCAAAGAATTTGAAGGGCAAATGAACGGGGGGAAAGGCAAAATCCCTGGCTGAGTGAACAGAGAGTCAGGGTGCTGCCCTGGACGTCACCAGTGCTGATGAGCATCCCAGGGATGTGGCTGCACACTCACCTGCACATGAGTGCCCACATCCCCACATCCCTGCACCCACAAATGGAACAGGAATCTCTAAAAGGAAGGGAGCGTTGCCTCATCTAAGTGGCCTCCTGCATCACAGCCCAGCGAGTCATGAACTGGGGCAGGGTGGCTGGGAAGCTGCCCAGAGGAAAAGGACCTGGGGCTGGTGAACAGCCAGCTGAGTACGAGCCAGCTGTGCCCAGGTGGCCAAGAAGGCCAATGGCACCTGGCTTGTGTCAGAAATAATGTGGCCAGCAGGGAAGTGATTCTTCCCCTGTACTTGGCACTGGTGAGGCCACACCTCGAGCTCTGTGGTTGTTTTTGGGCCCCTCATGACAAGAAGGACATTGAGGAACTGGAGGAAGTCCAGAGAGGGGCAACAGAGCTGGGGAAAGGTCTGGAGGACCAGGTTGATGAGGAGCAGCTGATGGAGCTGGGAAAAGGGCTCAGCCTGGAGAAAAGGAGGCTCAGGGGGGGACCTTCTCACTCTGTACTACTCACTGACGGGAGGGTGCAGCTGGCTGGGGTTTGGGTCTCCTCCAGGGCAACAAGTGACAGGATCAGAGGAAACAGCCTTGAGTTGTACCAGGGGAGGTTTGGATTGGATATCAGGAATGTTTTCTTCACTGAAAGAGTGTTCAGGCATTGGAACAGACTGCCCAGGGAAGTGGTGGAACCACTGTCCCAGAAAGTGTTCCAAAGGCACAAGGATGTGACACTTGGGGACAGGGTTTAGTGGTGGACACGGCAGCATTGGGGTAACAACTGGACTCAATGATCTCAGAGCTCTTTTCCAACCTTAATTATTCTGTGGTTTGGCCTTAAGAAACCCAAAGACTCCCGTACAGGAGTCCTTCCTGGGACTCATCAGGTTCACTTTACTGTGGTCCAGAAACAGCTGCCAGATGTGAAAAGATGTAAGGAAAGTGGGGGGTCACAGCCAAAGCCTCACTGGTCCACGAGGCCACCACTGCTCCAGCTCCATCCTTAAATACGATCTCAGAGATGAGCTACAGCTGGAGAGAGCCCAGTCCACCATCTGTCTGCAGACAGCCCAATGGTCTGTTGTCTCCAGCCTCAGGGAGCTGAGGTCTAGTTTGGGGATGAATTTATCTGATTTCTGAATATGATCATCCATCTCTGGGTGCCTCGCTGAGCTCTTCTTCCCACCTGATTTCCCAATATGTCTGGACTCAGCACGGCTCTCTCCCAAGACTGTATTTTCCCTGTCCCAGCTGTTATTACCTACCTTTTTAGCTGCTCTGAAGATTATCCTTTTTTTTTTCTTTCCCCCACGGAATTACCATGGTGAGAGCTCATCTTGAGAGGTTATCACAATGACCCTGAAGTCGTTCCTCAAGACACTGCTTTCAAACACAGAGCTGGCTCTTCTATAAGCACAGCCTTGCATTCTTCACTCCCAGAGGGATTCCCTTCAATTTAGCTGGGCTAAAAGCATCCTGCCGAACCATGACCAGTTAAGTACACAATCCATATCTCTGAGTAACCCATATCTTCCTCATTCTCTAGCCTGCAAATTTCTGTGTCATCTGTAATGCCATAAAGTGTTCCTCACCCCTGTATGTTCTATATCACTGCAAAATGACCTGTACAAAGCTTTAAACAGGTGGAGCAAGACCAATCTCTGGGGAAACCACCTCAAAATAGCTCTGCTCTTTGGAGCCATGGCATTAATGGCTTTCAAAATGCAGCAGAGAGCTAGTCCACCTAATTGTTGACCCCTCGGTGCTGCAAAATGTACACTTTCAAAATCAAAATGTCATCGACTGTCATGGGTGACATTCCTTGAAGGATTTTTATCAGCTATATCTATGCTGTGGTTTAACCCTGGCCAGAAGCTCAGCTCCACACAGCCACTCATTCCCTCACTCCCAGTGGGATGGGGGAGAGAATCAGAAGAATGAAAGTGAGAAAACTCATGGGTTGAGACAAAGGCAGTGTAATAGGTAAAGCAAAAGCAAAATAAGGAATGAATTCACTACTTCCCACTGGCAAGCAGGTGTTCGGCCAAGCCCAGGAAAGCAGGGCTCCATCATGGCACTTGGAAAGACAAATGCCATAACCCTGAATGTCCTCCTTTCCTCCTCCTTCCCCAGGTTTATCTGCTGAACATGGCTCTGCATGGTCTGAACACCCCTCGGGTCAGCTGGTGTCAGCTGTGCTGTCCATGTCCCCTCCCAACACCTTGTGCACCCCCAGTGGGGCAGTCAAGGAGCAGAAGAGGCCTCGAGGCTGTGAGAGCCCTGCTCAGCAATCACGAAAACATTGGTGTGTTATCAACACCATTTTCATCACAAAGCCAAAACATGTGATCATAAAAAAAATTAACTCTCTCCCAGCCCAGACCAGCACACTTCCTCCACCCCAGCCGAGGATCACGACACACCAGCAGGCTGTTCCCAGCCTGCCCTGACTCACCCCGTCTGAGAGGCATTCCAAAGTTTCCCCAGTTCCGAAGGAAGCTTTGCTAATATCTGGCAGGCAAACAGCAGAGTGAAATCAATAGGGGGAATTGAAGAAGATTATGGCTACAGGTCATTTGTTTACACAGCTTTGCTGCTGACCTGACATGGGGAAAGTTAATACAAACCTGCAGTTTGGGAAACCAGAAAATGTTCCCATGTTCAAGGAGTGCAGGAGTCAGAGCCTGTGAAAATGGACACATTGGAGGAATGTCCAGGAGAGGAATATTTTAGCTTTCCAGTGTTAACCATTTTATGCTGGCTCAGAATACAGTCCCTGAGCAAGACTTCAGCAATGAACCAGACCCTGCTTGGGGTGTTCTGCTTCAAGGGAATTTTCAATAAGAAAATAATTCCTTTTTTTTTTTTCCTCTTAGCAAGCCTGTGCAAATATGAGACATTATTTAGACATAAGAATTTTAATTAAAACCTCTATCCATCCTCCTACTGCATTCACTGCACCACTGCACTCACAACATTCTCCACCTCTCCAGAATGATCACATCCTACTGCGTTTTTCAGAAGTTTACATGAAATCTGCTGTCACAAATATTTTTCTGAATATGAAACATCTGGAATGGACAAATTAGGCAGAGTTATGGAACGTCCCTTGTACAACACACTGTGCAGTGTTCCAATAATCTAGGACTTGTCTGTCTCTGAAAGTCACTGGGGAAAATGCAGGGATGTGATGTCTAAAAGCTCATCAGTGACTCAAAGAAGATAAACAAGGACCAGGTGTCTGTGTTCTCCACCAGTGCAGGAATTAGAGACCAACAAGCAAAACTAACAGGCAGATGTCTTGAACAAACACGAGGATGTGGTTCATTAACCCACGCATGGTTGGGCTGTGGAGCTCCTTGCTGCAGGACGCTGTGGATGCTAGAGAGGCAAAAGGGGAAAAAAGAATTCCTCAAAAAGGAATTAGGCAAGTTCTCCCAGATAATCCATCAGCTACTGGAGCTAAAGACACTGCTTCAGAAAGACTCCGTACACCATACTGCTAAAGCCCTCAAGTGTCCAATGGAAATATTATATATATTTTTCCTATTTTTCAGCTTTCTTTTCCTGTTTTGTTTCCAGCTCTTTTCATCTACATGGGCTAATCCAGCAGTCCTTAAGCATTTTTGGCCTATTTTACTGTTTGAATTTAATTTCCCAGCAGGGTTTTGGTACTCTTAGTGAAACAAATTTTGTCATTGCCAAGAGAGTAGAACAAAATTCTACCTAGCAGGCTAAGAAATCTCCATGGAGAAAGGAGTAATGACATTCCTATTGTTTCCATGAACTCATATGCCAGGGGGTATGAGCTGCTGCATAAGGCTGGAGAAATTTTACAAACCAGACACATTCCTCGAAGTCTATCAAAAGACCTGAAACACAAAGCTGCAGACACAACTCTGTGGATATGGAACATACTAACCCACCCAGAGCCAGACATCAGGGAGGTGAAAGAGCCACTTCAGAATTCCTTTATTTCTCCTCTCTTCCCTGGGCATCTGCAGGGGACCACTGTAAAAGCCCAGATGCTGCACTGGTCAGCCCCAGATCAGAGATTCAAGCCTGCCCTGCTCCTCAGCCTGGAAGAAGATGCCCACCAAAGGGTTAAGGGTTGTTACTGAGCAGCGATGCTGTTTTGGTGCCATATGGTCCTCATCATCTCCCTGTTACCAAGGCAGCTGCAGCAGAGGCACCTGCACGCTCAGCCCCTCCTGCTGCACGTGCCCAGGGACAAACCTGAGCCTACCTGCCTGCCAGGAAGCACAACACCAGGCATCCAGCGGGATAAATGTTCAACCATCACCCCATTGCCACGCCAGGGAAATCACTGCTGTCACCAGAAATTGACTGCAACTCTTCAGGCCAACATTAGTGCTAAGAAAGGTTTGTTACCCTCCTCTTGGGTTGTTCTTCTAATCCTCAGGTTTCGGGGACCGGGGAATCTTGGATAATATTTTCCTCAGTGTTTTTAAGTGAAGTTTGTGAGCAACTAGATTCTCAAAGATGAGGAACCTTGACATTTTGGTTGCTCCACTATCTCTGTGCTGCTCTCTGAAGCATCATCACAGAGGTTCCATTCACTGGCTTCACTTTATGTCTTCCAAGGAAGAGGCAAGTCACCATATTTAAAATGCTTAATTATCTCCACAGAGAACCATGTTAATGTCAAATCCAGTTGTCTACTCTGGGGAGCCATGAACATCTTTGCAAGACCCCTGTAACTGTTTGTTCACTTGATGTAAAATTTCAAGTTTTTGAAGCCAGGCTCATCATCTGTAAATGGCTCATTCTAGTCCCACTTCATCCCAAGAGAACATCTGCATGGCACAGCATATCCCCTCTCCAGCAAAAGGGCTGCCTGGGCTGGGTTGAAGGTGATCCCTGGGCTGGGATGTCTTGCAAAGGTTAATAGCAGAAAAAAAAAAAAAAAAGTTGCTGAGGAAATCTAGAGGTCTCAACTTGTCCACAGGAAATCCACAAGTCAGGGGGGAAACAGAGGGGCAAATTCCCTGGGAAATTGCTGAGATTTCTTTATTAAGAGAACATGGTGTTGTGTATCTGGCTTTAGTCCCAGCACAGTGAGCTCTTTCAGAGGGTTTGGTTTCGATGGGAACTTCATTAAAACCATTTTTTTGGTGCTGGAGGGACTCAGGAGAAAGATTCAGGTGCCTGTGTTACACAGTTCAGCTGGGAGGCTGTAGGCACTGCTCCTGCTCAGCCAGCACATACAGAAATGCTCTTCCTGATGGTGAATCACAACAGGAACCTGAACCAGGCTCTGGAAAGGCTTCCTCCTTGTTTCTGACCAGGCTCTGGAAAGGCTTCCTCCTTGTTTCTGACCTGCCTGAGCTACACCTTGACACCCTGACACCTTCAGAATTGTCCAGATTGTGGTTTGAGTCCTGTTCTGCAGCAATCAGAGAGAAAACTGTTCTCTGAACATTTAGGCAGGGAAGAGAACTGACCATTTTCAGCTCAAGAAAGCATTACACATCACAGGGAAACATTTCAGAAGCCTTGTTTTGGAAATCTCAAGGTTGCCCACTGTCCTGGTCCAGTGTCATTCCATTTTCCTCTCATGCAGAGGCTGGTGTCTCTCCAGGAGCCCACATCACTCTCATGCAGAGGCTGATGTCTCTCCAGGAGCCCACATCACTCTGCAGCTGTATTTGCACAGGTCCAGGTCATACCTGCCAGCTCCACTTTGCCACCGTGTGAGCTGCAGCTGGACATCAATGCCAGCTTCTGGTCAAAATGCTACAAACCTTGGAGAGGGAGCCTGCCTTGGTAACCACTGGAAAGCCATAGAATGGTTTTGGTTGGAAGGGACCTTAAAGATTGTCCAGTTCCAGCCCCCTGCCACAGGCAGGGACACCTTCCATTAGACCACGTTGTTCAAAGTCCCATCCAGCCTGGCCTTGAACACTCCCAGAGGCTGGGCACCCACAATTTGCTGGGCAGCCTTTTCCTTTGTCTCATCATCCTCCGAACAAAGAATTTCTTCCTAATAGCTCATCTAACCATGCCCTCTTTCAGTTTGAAGCCATTTCCTCTTGTTCTGCCCCTCCAGACCCTTGTCCCAAGTCCCTCTCCAGCTCTCCTGTAGCCCCTGTAGGCCCTGGAAGGGGCTCTAAGGTCTCTACAGAGCCTTCTTCTCTCCAGGCTGAACAACCTAGCTCTCTCAGCCTGTCTCCAGAGTAGAGGTGCCCCAGCGCTGGGAGCATCTTTGTGGCTTCCTCTGGACCTGTTTGACCAGGTCGATGTCATCCCTACATTGGGAACCCCAGAGCTGGAAGCAGTACTTCAGAGGAGGTCTCACAACAGCAATCTGGAGAGGGAGAACAAGAAGTAGTGACCTCTTAGGGGCTCCTAGAGCATGCCATTGCATGAAGAGTCTAAATAACACAAAGTGTAATTAATTAAATCATGAGGGCACAGTTGACAGAGAGGCAGAGCGATACCTTAACGGTGAGAGCTGACACTGGGTCCTTGTCTGCTTCACACCATGCTCAGGGTGAGAACAGAAGTTCACACAGTCAGTGTCGCAACAACTGCTAGGAACAGCACAGCTGTTGACTCCTGCATCCAGCTCAGGTTGTGATGCCAAAATCCATGGATGGATTAAATTGCCTTCGGAGTTTGATGCTAAAGCTGTGTCAGTCTGATTTTTGCTTCAGGCTGGACACGGTTTGCCCAGCGGGGACACAACCGGGTGTCTCCCAGATGGTCAGGTTGAACTTCTGCCTGAGACAGACTCCGGGCTCTGGAACTGCACATCCCACTGTTCAGCTGTGGCTGTTGACAGCCTCACTGATAACAAACCAGTTAATATCAGGGTTGGGAGCTGCACACAGAGTGGAGACTGCTTCAGAGCTGTGTGGAGACCAGATCCCTGCCTCCCCTCCCATCACTGCACCCAGCCAGGTGGGCTGGGAGACATCAACCCGGCAAGGTGCAATGAGGGCCATCCAGGATCTATCCCTTGGTGTGGAAGCATGAGCATACTGGGATCTCCCAGACTAGCTGATTTTACCACCATTCATCGTGGTGTGGTCTTGGGTCACAAAGGTCTCCTCTTTTCTCATGGTGTCCCCAAAAGAGCAGGGACAAACCCTCCAGTCTTTACTGCTGAAAAGCAACAAGGGCCAAAACCAGAACAGTTCTGGATCACACAATCACAGAATCACAGAATGGTTTGGGTTGGAAGGGACCTTAAAGTTCATCCAGTTCCAACCGCCCACCATGGGCAGGGACATTTTCCTCTAGACCAGATTGCTCAAAGCCCTCTCCAACATGGCCTTAAACACTTGCAGGGATGATGCATCCACAATTTCTGTGGGCAACCTGGATGTCCCAGCATGACCAGACTATCTGTAGCTGGATACCATTGCAAGCCCAGCCACACTCTCACCCCCACTTAACTGGCCAGAAGTAAACAAAAAACTTGCTAGAGCTGCCCTGTGCTCCTCGAAGACCCTTTTCTTTGGCGGTGGTTGCAAACTATTCATGCCCACAGCAGAGCGGTGCAGCACAAGCTCACCCAGAACAGTGTTTTGCTCAGCACAGACATTTCTCCCTCGCTGTGCTCTCAGTGCTGGGATCAGTCGGCTCTGTGTGTGTTTGTGAGTGTGTTTGTGTGTGTGTTTGTGTCTGTGTGTGTGTTTGTGTTTGCACACCACTGCGGAGAAAACTTTGACCTCTGTGAACACAACCGCTGCTGCCGCTGCGGTGGCTGAGGGAGTGATTTGCTATCACTCACCACTTCAAGCACACCACCAGCAAACAAGCCTGGAAAGTGCCAGGGGCTAACAAACCACTCCAGATCCTGCAGGGAGCTCGGTTACCTGCACAGTGCTGTGCCCCACCACTGGCTCTGTTAAATACTGCACTGAGCACTTCAGAAAGGAGGATTTTTGATGCAATCAAGTGCAGGCAACAGCACCTTGGAGGGGCAAAACAGTCAGGCTGAGCCTGACCTTTCAATCCTGGGTGACTGCAGCTGTGACTCTGGAGCAGGATGAAGCCAAATTAGTGATTTTCAGAAATGTTTTGCTGATAACAGTGATCAATCTAAGTTGCTGAATGAATGCAGACACTGGTGCCCCGCTTCCCAGATAAAAAGTGATTAAAGTCTCCTTAAGAGCTTCTAAATCTGCTCTTCAGAAATTCCATTAAGCAATCTAATTAGCTAATTCTATTAACTGATTAGGTGATATTAATTAGTTAATTTAGGGGGGAAATTTATAAAGCTATCGAAGGAAATACAGAAAAAGGAGGGGGACTTTCGGCCAAGAGCTTCCTTTCCTCACCCCCACAGCGCCTTAATTAGAAATTTTAATTAGCCATATGCTGGGGGTAGGGAGTCGCTAATGGACCTCTGCTCTCCCCATCCTCTCTCCCGCTAGTCATGTGTCTACTGGTAATTCATGGTGTCCAAAGCAACTGTGGAGGTTGGAGGTTTGCATTTTGGGTATGTTTTCTTCCCTTTTAGTCCAGGCTGCACTGCACAGTGCACCAGACTATTGATTTAGGGGATTTAAAAAAACCTAACCAAAGCTGGTGCTTAGGACAGAGCACCACGGGGACACTCTGAACATGGACCTCTGGTAGCCTCCAAAACCATTTTTCAATTTGCAATAAAGGCCCTGGGAAGCTGGCAAGGCTCCTCACCAGCTTTACAGGGGAAAAACCCCAGGCTGGGAGACCCCAGGCTTTGGTTCACATCACTGCACAGTGTCTCCTGCCAGAGCACGTGGGTGGTTTGAAACAGGGGTGAGCCAGTTTCCAGGCACGTTCCCAGAGGTCCTGGGTGAGGACTCAGTTCTGGCAGCCTTCTGCAGCATCGACCAGATTGGAAACTTGGCCACCACTGCTGCTGCTACCATGGTTTCAGCTCCTGAGGAATACTGGCAGTGGTGCAACCGAGCTTGCAAATCCTCCTGACCTGGGAGGATGTACAGGACCTCCAAACACGCCAGAACAACTCTGACTGTACCCCAGGTACACGTGAACCCAGCATACCAGTCTGTCACCAGTTCCACACAGATCTAGCAGGGGGAGGCAAGAAACTCACACAGCTGCAGTGATTTCTCCCGACAGGCACCCATAGAGAAAAGGCTCAGTGTGCTCCAGGCACCTCTCTAAATGTCTCCTCTACCTCTGCTACAGTGTCCTTTCTCCAAACACGATGATTCATGAAGGAATGGGAGCGGGTACCAGCACCACAGGCCCCCAAACTCTCAGTGAGGTGCTGAGCTAATTGCATCCCAGCATCCCAGCCACTTGAAAAAGACTCCCACACTGATTAGCTTTAATAAGCCAGGTGGGCAAGGGCAGAGGTTGGGGTGCCAAGTGCATCCCTGGATGACCTGGGGAGTGATGCCCACCTTCAACAACCACCCACTTTCTTCACCCTCCTGTCAGTGTAACAGCAACAATCTGGGGACAATATGGACAAGGACAGAAGAGCTCTTGCCCTGAACAACAAAAAGTCAGCAGTGGAGAGCTCTGGGGCTGGCCCCACTGGGAGCTACGTGCACAAAAAGCACTGAGCTGGAAGAGGGCAAATTTCAAGCTTAGACTGTCAAAACTGGGCACCACGACTGAACTCAGCTGCATGCAGAAAGCATCAAGATGTTTATTACTATTTCAACCCAAGCTTGTTCGTTTCTGCGCTGTTCCTTTATTCTGTGCCACAGCCAGTCTACAGACCCATCTAGGTCTGGTGAGTCTTGTTTCTAATTTCACATGACAGATTCTTTCTCAGAGTTTGTGGGCACAAGGAGACGCCAGATGTGTTTTGTCCAGTCTGCCTCATCCTTCTTATCAAGTCTCACACAGAAATAAGTGCATTTTTTTCCAGTGGTGTGTAATTCCGTCATCCCCAGTAGATGATGAGAAGTGTCATTGGTTGAAAATGCTTTTCACATCTTTATGTCCCACTAAGAACTGGACCATACCTGTAAAATGTCTGCTGAGAAATGCCTCAAATTTTGCTTTCTGTGGAAGTAATGGAGGAGGACAGCAAGGATGTGCAGCATTAAGTTTAGGTTATGGAAGGCTCCCATGTGGGAATAGACTGAATGGCTTTGAATTCTTCCTCTGAAAGGAAAGAATTCTCTGAGGATATGATATTAGAGGTTGTAAAACCATGAATAAGAAGGGAAATATTAATATTAAACAGTTGTTCATTATTTTCCATGCCAGAGGACCCAGGAGCACGCCGAAAATTTGCAGTTAAGCACATTTTAGGCACAAAAGTAAGCACGTTTTCCCAGTGCACCTAGTCCATCCACAAAACTCATTGCTGCAGGATGGTGGCTAGGCCAAAAGTCTGTTTCGAAATTCAGAAAAATGGTGAATATATTAACCAGTGGCTACCAAAAACCTTGCTCTGGTAGCAGCCTGCAATTTTGGGAGTCCTCCACTGCTGATGACAACAGAGGGTGGCTCTTGAGGGAGCCTAGAGGGGGGACAGGGTGGGCTCTGTGGGCATCACCACCCTAGAGATCCAGTTCTCCGCCTCAGCTCAGCCCGTGCTAACCACGGCTCAGAGTGTACTTTTGCGAGGATCCCTGGAGCAGCAGAAGTTGGTACTAAAGTTCAGCTGTAACAGGAGCTTTGTTTAGCGGTGCTGGGACCAGAAGGTCAGCAGCAGCTGCTCTGCCAGGCTTTAACGCTTTGTTCACCTCCACGCGCTCGCCGTGCAGAGTTTCCTGTTCCCCAGGCAGCGCAAGGAAGAGCCTCCTTTTATTTTGTTAGCCCTATTATCCATCAATTTTAGCTCTGTGACAACGTCGGGAGGCCGGCCTGCCTGCAGATCTGCTGGGCTGTAATACAGTAGCCAGCAGCAGTTTTTCGCTGCTTTTTCTCAAGCAACCCCAGTGGCACCAGGAAATTTCACAGCTTGTATGTTTGCAAAGTGCTGTTCAAACGGTGGAGCTTCTCCAGAGCCACGGGGCCGCACCACTGTCAGGATGTTTAAATCAGGATAAGCCAGAATTACTCAAATGTAGTCCCACTTTGCAGGAGATCAGTGATGCAGAGGGTTCAGCTGCTATTTCCCAGTGCAGATCCCTCCTAGTCTGAATTTTCCTGAGCATCTGCAGGGCTGGGGAGTGCATGTGTTAACCTGACAGAAGTCGGGAAGAGTTCAGAGGTGACCATAAACAAGCAGAGGAATCTCTAGGAGGCCATTATGTGGAGTGACTCGAGTGCACAATGGATATCCAGGAGTCTTGTGGCTGACAGACCCCCATTCTGCACCCTGGCACCAACCTGGCTGCACCAGGCAACACGGTGGGCACGAGACCCTTTTTCAGCTCATCTATCCCTCTAAGCCGTTCTTGTCCTTCTGAAAGGACAGCCACATCACTGATGCCAGCTGGGAGTGGCTCCAGCCTGGGATAACCCCCAGACTGTACCTGGGAATTACCTGGGAAATGCCAGTAGGACCATGCCAAGGGCCATCTAACAGCAGGGACACTCTTGTGCTGCTGTGGGAGCCCATGCTCAGGACCTGCATCATTTACCAGTCAAGATGCAGCTGATGCACCCACCTTCCCTGGCTGCTCTCAGCCCTAAAGGTCTCCCCCCCAGGCCACCAGCATTTGCATTTTCTGCAGCTTCTGAGCAGCCAGCCCAGCCATGAGCTGCACCAGACCTGCCAAAGCTTCGGCTCAGCCCTCACAGCCCTGCTCCCTCTGGGGCAGTGCCGTCTCCAGCCCTGGCAGCACGCCATGTCCTGTACACACAGCCAAGGCATCTCAGAGGAGATAAAACTACAGCTTCCCAAGCACTCACCCACCCTGCCAGGCCCAGAGCCACGTGCCTCCCCATTGAGCTGCTCTCCGGGTCAGCTCGTCTCATATCACAGCTCTTCAGCAGCCCCTGCCTGGCCATTCAGCTACAGTCCCTGGAGTTATGGCTTTAAATTATACCACTGTGTAATGCTGATATCCTCTGCTTCCCCAGCCTCATGGCTAAACAGTCATGACACTTTGGCCAGAACCCTCAAGGAATTCTAATTTACTTAGAAATTGGCCCCCCTGTTCACCGGGGTTTGCTGGTGTGAAGCTTCTCTGTAGCTTTGCCATTTAGCACAAGACTGAATCGGTGCATTTAGACAAGAGCATCGTAATGCTGGCCGTGTCACACACAGGGTTTCTCGTGTCACAACCTGGCAGTACTCGCTGTCATCTCGTGACGCAGCTCTGGGACATCTGTGCTTTTTTTGTAAAATGCTGCAGGACTCTTTGTGCCCACTCAGAAATGGCTTGGAGGACTTGGACAGTTCTGAATCATCAGCAGATGCTGCTTGGCAACATTCCACAGGAGCTGGTGGAGTACATGCCATGCTCAACTGGTCATTGTGTGGAAGCTGCTTCCCCAGGTCACCAGTCCTCCTGCTTGCGATCACATCAGGGAAAGGCTTTCACGTGCAAGGACACTTCAGCATTTTCATTTCTTGTCTAGATTTCTATCATGAGCATTTATCAGGCCGGTCTTCCATACCATCAGTGGATTAGAAAAAAGAGGTACATGGGAGCCTGTTCAAGGGAACAGCCCCAAATAAGCATTGCTGCCAGTCTGGAGAAGCTCAAGCAGCGTGGTACAGCCACAGCCATGGGGTCCTTGTGCACCTATATCCCAGAAATCTCCATCTGCCCACAGATGAGTGCAAGGAAAATTCTTTTATACTCAGGTGGAAGCTGAAGCCATGGGGGGGACAGTGGGATCATGTGAAGAGTCACGAAGACATGTCCTCCACCATCTCCAGCATGAGCCGCTGTGGCAGTGGGAATTCAAGCTCTGACACTTCACAATACACCAGACCAAACTCTCCATGGAGCTGAGCAGCATTGAGGTGCACCACAGTTATGCTGGGAGCCAGTTTTGACGTGTCATCCGTGGAGGGCAGCTGGAGAAGGCAGATGTTCTTATCTGCTTTGAACCACGCCGAGCAGCGCTGGCAATCCCTGGTGTGTAATCGAGGGCCAAGCCAAGAAACCCGATCACTGCTGGGGCCTCCAGCTGTTCTTGCACCACATAAAACCTGCTCTGTACACCTGCTTGTATAACCCAGTTCCATGTGGGGAACAGCCTCCCTGACCATCCCCAGAGATCAGCTTTGACCCGACAAGTGAAGCTGGCCAGCCCCTGTCATTGCGGCTAATACGGTTAAAATTGGCTTCCCACTGCTCAGGGTTTGTTAGCACACTTCTAGCTTTTGCAGGGTGAGTTTGGAGCCTCAGAACTCTCTTCTCCTTCACTGTTCAGTGGCCAGTAAATCCACAGAGAGAGGCAAGCCATGAGGAGGTGCAGACACACCTTTCTGCATGGGCACTCAAGACTGGCTCTTGTAACACCATGAGCTGGGATGGGGATGCAGCCAGGGCTGAATGCAAGGAACTTTCTCTCGCTGTCCTCTAAAAACAGGCAAGGAGACACAACCATGATTTTCAAAACAAGAGTGACTTTTCAGGAAAATTTCAGGAACAACACTTATCTAGACCCAAGCAAAGGTCCCTTACATCACCTGTCATCACCACATAGCTCTTATTAATGACAGTCCCTATCAGGACAAAGCTTGAATCCCTTCTGATCCTTGGGGTAAGCAGCAAAAGACTAAGGACCAAATGGAGGTAGATTTCTATTCCACTCTCACCTTTTCATTCTTCCTTTTCCCCGAAATTCACAGGAATGTTTCCACAACGCAGCAACATGAAAGGGAATACGATACAGCAATATCCTGTGGAGAGGCAGCTGTAAGTCAATTATGAGCTACCTTTAAGCCAAGAAAAAGTCTGAATTTAAGAGGAGAGACACCAATGAAGTCCTACTGGGACAGACTCTACAAATAAAAGAAAGAGCGTTTTTGCACAATTTCTTTTGAAAAGCACAGAAGAGCAGCACTGGGTAGGAATAAAGTTTTCTCTGTGATCCACCAAGGGACACCAAGACTCCAGAGGAAATGTACCCTCCTCCAATAAATGACAAAGGACCAGCCTTCCCCCTTTCCTCACTGGTTGCAGTGAAGTCAAAGCAGATGCAGTGACAGACAGAAAGTCAGGGTTTGACTTGGCTACTCCATGACCCACACTTTTCCAAGAGCTCTAGGAAGCTGTTCCCCAGCAGAACCTTCATCTGGTCCATTTGTTACAGGTTCTTCTCCTGCCCCCAAGGCAGGCTGGATCAAATAATATCAAGGACATCTGCTGTCTGTTGTTTTTTTCCTTTCATCCCTGCCCCGGCAGAGACCAGCCTGTCAGGAACTCCAGCTCCCTTGCATTGTTTTGGATCTCCCTCACGCAAAGAGGTGGAGAGGAGACCTCCAGGTCACATCCGACAGCTCCTTTTAGCAGCCTAATTGTAAATATTTAGGACTAAAGCCTTCTGGATCTACTCAAACCGGGCTTTTGCCAGTGCAGAAAAAGACACACATGCCAGTGAGTGTTTTGTTTAACTCTGTGTCCTGGCTCTTTCCTAACTCTCCAGGTACTGAGAGGGGTGGGAGGTGACCTCAGGCCGAGCAAAGTCAGTCTGTGGTCTTTCTCTCTGGAACCAGTGGGCAGGATCAAGCCTGAAGCCCCACAGTATCCAAACATGTGACAAGCACAATAAATGCATTTGCCTTCTTATCACCAGTTGCAACGCACCATTTCACTTTCTTGCCTCTGGTGCAGAGTCCAAGCCCCATTCCAGAACTCCAAAAGAGTTCTCCACCCAAAACCTCCAGAATTCCTAAGGGCCTGGCAGCAAGAAAAAGGCCACACACCTCCCTGCCCCAAAACTGAACTGTGACTCTTGGATTCCTGCACATCACTTGCAAATAGGAAAAAAAAATGCTCCTTTCTAAGAAGAAGTGATTGCAGCTCCTTACCAGACACAGGTGAGCTGTCGTGGTACAGGTTTGGATGACAGGATTGGCCTCCCTTAGCCTGGATCCAGCCTTGCACCCTCAGGATACACCATTCCTTCCAACAAGGGAAGTTAAGGCAGCAGAGAGAGGGAGCAGATCCCTGTGCATGTGCTATGTCCCTTTGACAACCAGCTTCAACCCTTCCAATAACTTCCTCCTGCTGTCTGTCCTTGGTGAAAGCAGACCTTGTACCTTGTCAGGCCCTTATCCCACGTTTCCCTGTCCCTGCAGCATCAAAAGACATCCCCATAAGTGCTGGCAGGGCAGTAAGAGTGCTTCTTGTTGCAGGGCAATTGATTTCACTGTCACTGTTGCAGACAGCATCACTGGGGACTGAAATAACTTCAAACCAGCTTAATTGATTAAGCAAAGCAGCTGAAATGGATATTAGGACCATGTATGGGCCAGAAGTATGAAAGGCAAAGAGCATGGCAAAGCACATGAATGCCAGCCTCCAGCTGTGCTGAAGGGAGAGGAATGACAGGAAAACAGGGAACTTTTTTTCCTCATTTCATTCAGTCTCAGCTTCACAGAACTGGAGAATAATTTGGGTTGTCAGGGACCTCTGGAGGTCTGCAGCTCAGTGCCCTGATCAAAGCAGGTCTGGGTTCAAGGTCATCTCCAGTTGTTCAGGGCCTTGTTCCATTGAGTTTTGATTCCCTCCGAAGATGCAGACTGCTCCCTCTCCCTGGGCTTCTCTTCTGGTGCTTCAGTGCTCTCATGACAAAGATGCTTTTTCTTAGGCCCAAAATGAATTCCCCTGATGCAGCTCGTGCCCATTTCATCATCCTTTGTTGAACGTTTCGTCTCAATATCCCTCCTTTAAACACAGCAAAAAGCTGCCTTACCCCTTCTGCCTTCTCCTGAGCTAAACATTCCCTTTGACCCAGAGTTTAACACTTTGACTTTTAAGTGAGAACAGCAGCAGCAACAAGTGCTGGATTTTGGTGGGAGGGGTTAGTGTCACCCCCCCTTCCAGCCACTCTGCACACTTCGCTTTCCAGCTGAAACTGTTCAGCAATTTGCAGTTTGAACGTGTAAATGTGCTTCTGATGACCAAAAGTCACATTTCTCATCAAACTGAATATTCACTAGAAAAATGTACCCAAGGAAAATCACTAGAAATTAGGTTCCTTTGAAAAATTTCACCCATTCTCAGCATCCTCCCCCTCAGCTTTCTTGGGTGTTAAATATTAAAGTAAGGAGTTGCTGGCTTTGATACAGAAGTAGTAATTCTCTGCCTGAGGTATTTCCTTTCCTGGCTCTCCTCCCTTTCAACTCAGTGATTTGATTTTTGGTTTTTTTTAATTCTGTAGTATTTGCCTATTTCCAACACCTCCCCCACGTGGCATGATGTCAAATCAACAGCAAGCGGGCCAGCAGGAATGTGTGTTCCCATTATCTCCAGCACTAGAGTGGAAGTTTTTAAGACACAGATGATAAAATCATCGTTCTGCAGGGCAATTGCTCAGCAGAAGTCCCTCCTGCAGGAATGTCACCGTGTGCTTCCCACAGGCAGCCAGGCAGCCAGAAGGCTCCTGCTGTTACCAGCAGATGGTTGGAGGGTCAGCCACCACAGTGCCAGCGCTTTCTGGATGGCTTCCCTGGGATGCAGGTGAGCAGAACTATTGCTGCGTGTTTGGGAAGGAAATGCAAGACCACAGCCAGAATTGGGGAGTCCCTCAAAGTGTGTTTGGAAGGGTCACCTCTGTCAGAGCCAGCCCAATTTCCAGTTGTCCCAAGCGCTGCCCAGCTCTTGGCCTCTCTGCAGTCCTGTGAGAGAGTGAGTTCTGCAGGCCAGTTTGAAATTTCCTCCTTAGAATTTGTTTTTCCTGTACAAATTCCCTCCTCTTATTACTTTTGTTCGATATCAAAGGC
The DNA here is from genome assembly GCA_013399195.1 of Dicrurus megarhynchus. NCBI lineage: Eukaryota > Metazoa > Chordata > Aves > Passeriformes > Dicruridae > Dicrurus > Dicrurus megarhynchus. Next base: position 2,365,899 of record VXAD01007415.1, read on the forward strand.
TGAGAGAACAGCAATGAGAAATGAGATAGAGGCACATGTGAAACAAATGATTCTAAATCATTTCCTTAACCCACTAACACATAAATGAAAGAACTTTAGTTTCCTCTTTTTTTTTTTTTTTCCAAAGAAACCAAATCCTTTCCTGCTACAGCTCAACCCAAGAGTTATTAAATCAGCCATCAGAAGATGACCAGACTCAAGGAACCAGATTAGAGGGATACCCACAGAGGTGTTGGGGGACCCGTTTGTTACAGGTCTAAACTTCAACTGGCTTCCAGGAGATAAACATGCGTGGTTCTGGGCTCTGCTCCCAGACCTGTGACCAGGTCTTTTCCTGTCCCCAGCAACCCAAAACTTTGTGTGCAGCTCCCACCACATCAGAACAACACTTATACCCAGTAAGGCAGAATACACACCCTTCTGCTTCAAAAATTTCAAGTAAGATGCATGGAAAATTGCTTTAGGAAGGGAACTGAACATATGAAGACTCTGAACATGGTCGTGGGAGGCAGGCTCCAGGAAGACGCATGAACTGCGAGGCTTCTGGTGTCCTACACCACTTTCCCTAATGCTGGGGACAATGGTGATCTATTTATTTCATTACAGACCTTTGCTGAGTTTTAAGCTGCTGCTAACTAGAAATGTCTGCTTCAGTTGCCACTGTAACACTGATTTAGTTCCATGTAGTTTTAAGTGGACTGAAATGTTTCCATCTGTAATATTTCTCTCCTGCTTGCCTGCAAACAGGAAAGATAAATGCTGATCAACGTGACAGGTAAACCAGACACAACTAAGGTGAATTATTTAGATCAACTAGCATTTACCAGGCAGTCATTGCATATTCCCATATTCCTAGAATGTAGCTTTCCTGGACTACAAAAAGAAAGTATGTGTTGATTGCAGAAACCCGAAATACATTTCTTGCCATAGGGACTGTTACAGGCCTTTGCAAAACAACGGTTTATATCTTTAAACAGCCCTGTTGCCACATGTTTTGTAGCAAAATCTGACTGTGCAACCTGGCAGTGGAGAGTCATCTGTATTTTCAGCCAACTTCATCAGCTTCTTCTTGATCTGAGATCCTGACCCACAAGTCACAGTCTGACTGAGAGGTGGGCGTGCAGTCCCCTCAGCAAAAATGTCCTGCATTTCCACACCCAGCTGTACATCTTCCCTTGTTTGATGACATCAATAACCCTGGGCACGGCTTACCCTGCAAACAAGACCTTTAAATGTGGGCAGCTGAGTGCCCCTGCCTGCACATGAGCTAAATGTCCAAGTTCCCAGAGTTGTGAGCGGAGGGGGACCTTGGTTTGGTTCTTCAGTGGACACTTGGCATGTCTCAATATTGTCACATACCTGTACACAGGTGGCAGGTGAAACCTTTGGGAGACTCTTCTGGGGCAGAGCTGGAGCCCCTACTGGGGTCTTGAGACCACCTCAAAGACACAGAGGCACTGGGAAGGGAGTCGTCACCCTCCCCAGTCCAGCCCCATGAACACGAGGAGCGATTCCCATGCTCAGCTGGTGCCCGCCCATTCTAGAGAAAGCTGATTTTCCCTCCAAACTCCTCTGGTTCTATTGAATTACTCTTCACCAGCTACAGTGGTGTAGATGCCTAGACCTCATCTGGACACACAGAGCAGATGCCAAATTCTTGTCATCTTAATTTCACCCCGAATTGCCTCTCATGTGCACTGGACCAGGTCACATCGCCCTCAAGTGGAGAATGATCACAATGAGCAGCCCCAGCCACAGATCACCCAGAGGCTGTTTTCTTTTGAGGACACTAAAAAAAGCGAGGATCTACCCAGTCCTCCAGGACAATGTGTGCTATGAAAAAGCTGAGTTGCAAGAACACAAAGATTTCAAAAGACAGACCAAAAAAGCTGCAATGGAGAAGGCCATCATTCACGCTGTCGAGCCCCCACCATAACTCAGCCACCTTGTACAGTTCCATTATGATACCATCTCACCCAACTCAACATCAAACAAAAGGTGGTAGCAAAGCCAAGACTATAATTCACCTCTCTGGGATACCCACAGTGTGCATTAATCACCAGAGAAAGTGTTTGCTTTATGGCCTGACTCGCTGTCCAACCGCCGTGCTGAGTGAGGTTGGGCCCCTCTGCTGAAATATGCAGGGTCTTGTAAAAAGGAATCAAAATAGGAGATCAAACCGAACTGATGTGAACAGCCTGACTTCTGGCAGCTTCTAGCACCAGGGTGCTTGGCTTTGAAACCTTGCTATTGTTCTTGGTTGGATTTTCTCCAGGTTACAACAGAAACAAAAACAAACAAAACCAAAGCAGTGATGTAAGAACAAGAGCTCTTTTACATATGGAAATGTACTGACGGTGCCCACTTACGTCTAGAGGAAAATCTGAACCTATAGATGAAGGTACAGCTCTTTGCAGCTCCAAGGAATGACTGGTGGTAGTGACAGGTGATTATCTCCAGTTGGGAGGCTCTGCCAGAGCACAGTACTCTGTGTGCTCTGTTTACTAGCTGGATGGGAGAGGAATGCTGGAAACAAAATGTTATGAATCCTTCACCTGGCTCTGGAAGAAGCATTCTCCAGCAGCAGCAGCAGCAGCTGACCTCAGAGGATACCCAGGAAATGCAAGGCTGAGATCTCTCCCAGGGAGGGGACCTTACACTCTCCTCTTTCAGCTTGGTTTCTTGCCCCCTTCCCACCTCCTGTGTGGGTGGACCTGTTGCTTGAGATTCTCTTCCTCCTTGTCTCTATTCTCTTCCTCAAAGTCTGCTCCTTCACTCAATCTCCCAATTTATCCTGTGAACTTGATCTTCAGCCTGTAGAAACGGTTGAGCACTCCACCTGAAGTGAGGAGCACAGATCCATTCCAGGTTTATAACAAACTATTCTGGCTGCCTTGGATGCACCAAGAAAATGGTTGGGGTTGAAAGAAAGTGGCTTCTGGAACAAATCTTATCCTCTTAGACTCGCAACGAGCATGTTTCCACTGCAGCATAGCCTGTGCCTAACCTTTTCCCAGATTCCCTGTCTAATCTCAACCCAGAGCAGCATGTGTGCAGCCCATTTTACAGCACAAGGACCTAATTACATTTTCCAGCTGCGCAGCAGACTCCCACAAAGCAAAATAAAGCCTAATAATGTACATTTCTTAGCTACCACTCTTGGCCCTCTTGGAAGCAGTCCATGACTCCCAGGCTGACAAGAGGTCTGAAGCATGCCTGCACCCTTCCACTTTTACCAAGAGAGCTTTTCCACTTTCATCCCTGCTCTTTTAATGTATCAGGCCATCCCTTTCCACCCAAGTCCACCTAACATCTTCTCAGTTTGCTAATTGCCCTCTGGAAAGCACAAAAATGAACCCGTGCTCTGCTGCACCATATCAGCTTTGGCAGCAGCTGGTGGTTTTTGCTCTCCCCATTGCAAGATGCCTTCCTGCTCCTCCATCTCCATCCAGCGAGCCATTCCTCTGGGAAGGCACCACCGCCTGCCAATGTGGAGAGGAGCACGGGCACAAAAAGGGAGTCCAGCAAGGCACAGTTGGTCTGGGAACCAAAGCAGCTGCTCTGAGGGTGGTGGATTGCAAGAGTGCCACCATGACGGTGTCACCACAACAATGTCACCACAACAGCCAAGACAAGGCGCGGTGGAGAAGTGAAGAAGGGGTTTAAGTGCAATAGAGAAGAGGAGCAATGCTCTCCAAGAATCCCTTGCTCATCGAAACCAAACACAAACTTAATGAGAAATGCGTTCCCCAGGCAGTCACAGTGAGTCTGTTTGAGGGAGGTTCATATTCCATCCTCTACAAAGTTTCATGGAGCATTTCATGGCGCGTAAGGGATCATCTAACTTTATCTCCCAACTACAACAGGCTGTGAGCCAATCCCTTTTGGAGCTTGACAATGTAGATTTGGAACCAGTTCTTCGCTGAAAAGGAGGCGAAGGATGTGGCCAAGAGCTGGAGGTACCAAGGCACCACAACCAGAGGCACCTCATGGCCGCCTCTCTGAAGGATGCTGGGAGTTGGGGATCTGCCCCCAGAAAATCCTGGATCTTAAGATCATTCTGCAAACCAACCTCTTTGGCAGCAGAGAAGCCTAAATGAAGGTAGAACTGAGCTGCAGGGCTCTCTGAACGTGAGCCAGCCCAAGCATGCTGGGCATCGCAGCTCTGGCCCAGCTTTGCTCAGCAAACAGAGTGGAGGGAGTACAAGTTGGATCTGTCACGACCAGACCAATCTACAAATGATTACCTGGAAGGGCTTTAGACACCCTGTTTAAACCTAACCCTTTTATGGACATCTTAGGGAAATGTAGCATGAGCTGGTCTGGCCAGTAGGTAGAGCCTGAGAATGTCAAAGGTGTGAAATGTTTTGGGCTTTTCCTGGGGAAAAGGCTAAGAGGAACAGCTTGAGTGTCATGCAGCCAGGAAACAATTTTTTCCTTATTCAGATTAAGACAAAATGGTGTGATTGTAGCCATCTGTTTCAGCTAGATGAGGATATTTTTAATTATTTCTTAAGAAGTAAAAGAGGGATCTGATGGCCCAGTTGTATTCCTGTCCCCAAGCTGGCATTCATACAATGTCCTCCATCAGCAGATGCCACAGCCTTGCATGAAATTTAGTCACAACACTTATGCCAAATTTCTAGTAGTCAACTTCCCTATTATCCTTTAAGAAAAAAAACCAAACCAAAACCAGAAAAAACAACACCATCATTCCCTTTTGATTGTAAGGTTATACGTTTCCTTGTTTTACATTGGGTTTATTTCCATTTGTGTTAACATTTGCCTACAGCTCCTATCAGTTCCACAAGGAGCTTTCCCATGCCGTAGATGCCTTGCTTTCTCCTTTGTTTGCCCATTGTAGTAACTGATTACATTGCTGAGCAAAATTTGCTTTAATCTGTCACCGTGAAAGCCTAATCATTTTGGGGCAGGCTGCCTGAATTATTGTGAGTGATGATCTCATGTCCGTGAATCAATGGAAAATGGGTAAATAGAGGAGAATTCTGAGTATCCTGAGGATGCTGAGACTGTACAGACTCAGGACACTTTTGGGCTGTGACTGAGTTAGGGTCAGCACCTTAAGAAAATTTGTGGATTATGGACTCTCTATATGAAACTTGCTTTCTGCCCTAAAAGAGGAAAGCCACCCATGTGGCTTTCCCTCTGCTGCTTGCAGCCTGCAGCGCCTGCTCTCCTTCAGGTGCCAGATCCTTGGTTTACAGCGTCCAAGGGCTGGGCTCTCACCCTGGGTGGGCTCAGGCTTGGATCCCACATCCGATCACAGATGAGGCAACCCCCTCATTACCCGAGCCCTCTCCTCCTGCCAGCGACGCCAGCAAAACTGACTGCAACTTTTCCTCCCCCGATTTCCAGTTCTCTCCTTAATGAGCCAGCGGGGCCACCCAAGCAGGACTCCCTGGGCTTCCACAAGAGTCACTGGGATGTTCTCCCACTCGCTGTAGGTGTGAGCTCAGCAGCAAGCCAGGCTTGCTGACTCACAGGCCCCAGGATGGCTCGTCACCAGCTCGCTCCAGTGAGTCACGGCGGTGAGTCACACGCTGCATCTGCAGTGCGTATTTATGGCAGCTTTGCATTGGCCGTGTCAGCGGGGAAATTGTTTGTGTGGAGTAACCATGGAGAGGGAGGAAATGCTGAGGAGGACCGAGAAGTGAGGGATGAGGAAAAACCAACAGGGGAAAACGTATTCCACCTCCAGAGAGCCCCGGAGTACAAAAGGAAATATTTTGCCTGTGTTGGGGTTTTTCAGCCTCTCTTTTCCGTGATGTCCCTGAGTGGGAGAAGCTGAAATGCTGTAAGAAGTAGCCTTGTGGTGGCACCAGCAGGGTCTGGAGCCCCTGCAAATCTCACAGGGTAATGTGTTGGCACAGTGGGTTCAGCTCTGATGAGCTTTTCCCAAGAGAACAGCTATAAGCAGATGCATCAAAGGTGCCAGGCAGGGTCCCCTTGCCAGTCCTTTCGTCTCACCCTGCACACTCGGTGATCATTTGGCTCAAAAATCATAACTAAGTGATTGCAGAGGGCAGGCCTCAAAACCTCACTGCCTTGCTCTCACTGATGTTTTGTGAGAACAAGGGTCAAGAAGGCAGGAAAAGTGATGGCTGGGTCATTTGGGTCCTACCAGCTTGCAGAGAGTTCACACATGTCTTCTTCTTCCCTCTATCAGTGTGGTTTGTGCCGTCCAGACCACCTTTGAAAGGAAATAAAAAATAATAAAAAAATTTAAATCCCATCATCTTATCCATTAAAGGAAAGTGAGATGCCTTTTTCCAGGAATAGTTCACACCACAGGACTTTTAATAGGTTTTAAAGGATTATGACACTATTATTATGTGTTTTCATAAAAGGTTAATCAGCCGATAGATACAGCCACCAATAAATGTTCCCCTAGATGTGGGTTTAACGTTTTTTAGAGATAACATTTGTATCTACAATATCACCTTACTCTGTATCAAACCACTGGATTAGTCATAGGCATGGTCAGTTTTTCACTTTTATTACTGGTCTCCACTTTTAAAACACGGGTTTTACAAGGCTGCACACCTGGCTCAATCCTGAACATTATTTGTCCACCTGCCTCGTAGAAACAGCATCTCTCCCTTCAGACAAGGGGAGGGGGCTGCACTGCTGGTTGTGACACGAGCCCCGGTGAGATGGGGAAGAAAATATTCCTGCTGCTGCACAGGTTGTACCATGAATGTTCAAAAGAAATAGGAATAAAGTCTCTGTTTCACTGCAATACAGAGCTCAGCTTCTCCTTTTATTCACAGCAAAAGTCAGCTGAAAATGTTCTTTTGGCAAAGATAGTGTGGATTTTGTGGTTTTTTTGGTTTTTTTAATCACTTAAAGTCAAGAAAGCAGCAAAAGCAAGTGAACGTGTTTATAGACTGGTCTGTAAGGCAGAAAAAGCTGTACTTTGCACCACTGAGAACCAATGTGCACACAATGGGTAAACACACAATGAGAACAAGCAAGTTTAATTTTCTTTCCAAACAAACTAGACAAGGGAAAGATTATCTCCTCCTCGGAGCTGCCTCAGCAAAGTTTACTGCTGACTGAAACAGCTCTACCTTCCCTCTGCGGTGTGTTTACCTTAGATTGCACATAAAAATTAGATATGCCAAGGTAAAAATAGCTGCACATATCTATCAGACAGAAGATAAGGCTCCTTTTCACGTCATTTTATTTAAATATACTGGTACTTTTCAAACTGCTTCGTGCTGGGACCAGTTTCCAGCCAGTCCATACAGCAGGAGCTCAATCCCTTCAGGCAAGGAGTGAGAGATGTGCTGTTGGTTACCAGCTGCAGAGGTAAAAAATGCACCCACGGTGCAGGGACTGAGTGCTGAAAGCAATTAAAGACATTTAGCAGCTCCCTGAATAGTGTGATGTCTTTCCAGCCAAGGTCTGTCTCAATTCCCATGTGGGAGGTTCCTTGCTGCTGCTGGCTAAAACTCTTTCTTCTAACACAAAACCACCTATGTAAGTGTTTCACAACCTCACCAGGCACTCAAAATCCACAAGTTAGTAAAAACTGCTAAAGGTTACTCTCCACAACCTAGATTCTGGCATGAGAAGTATTTTTTTTTTTTAATTACTTTCCCAGAAGAAGTACCCTGACATGACTGGCTGTCAAGTACCTAAAGGTACAGAAAACCTGTTGGAGGCTCCTTCTCAGAGCCAGAAAGCCAGAAGCAAACTGTTGTCTGAGCACTAAGAAAGGCAGGGATTAAGTTGATTTTTTGGCAGAACTGAATTTACAGCTTGTCTACATGATGATGTTATTTCAAACAAACGGAGAATGCGAATTAAAGGCATGGTGGTTGTGCCAGAATGGCTCTGTGTGTTCACTCATTTTTCCTTTCAAAATCCCTGCTTCTTTCTGGGAGGGACTGGGGCAGAGCAGCCGTGCCAGGCAGATCTCTGGTGACATCAAAGCCTCAGGGACACGCGTGTGAAGCACAGGCAATGACTTGCCCTCAGCCCTGGGAACACTGCTGGCAGCATGACAAGGTTGAGGGCCAAAGGTTGAATGGGAGAGCCAAAATTCATGCATGTTAGGGCTGAGCTGTGTGTGCCAACGGAGACTGCCCTGGGTCTGGGAGAAGCTGGGATGTTTTGCCAGCCTGACATTAGAGCATGGAGAGGAACTGATCAAACCACTCGGGAATTGAAGCAGTGTTACTTTTACATTGGACCAATACAAGTACATTTCTCATTTCTTGGTCTTTAAAATTCTCTAGAATGGGAGAGCACATCTGGAATGCTGCACAGAGGAACAACTTTCAGGCCCTTCACATGGAGCATCCCAAGTCCTGATTGTCCATGGTGAGCTCCTGCTGTCCCACTCTCATCTGTGCATGTCAGATGCAGCTGTGAGGTGCTTTTCCAGCACCAAATCATGGCATTTATGGGCCACATGTGAATATCTTCGTGAAAAAAAGCTACCATCTGATCCCCTTAAATGTTTGTGATGTCCTGGTGTGATTCTTCTCACCCAAAGTAGATGTTCAAAATAGATCAGGGGAACCCTTCCTGCAAGAAGAGGTTGCCCCATGCCATCCTGCTGCTCAACCTGAAACAGTGTGGTCCCCCCTCACCATCAGATGACCAAGGGCAGAGAAAATTTCAGCAGATATCTGAAGAACAGCTACTAAAGCAGATCTTCAGGCCCTGTGTCTGTGATAAAGAAATCTCTGTGGTGTGTTTCAAGTCCAGCTCCAGCTATCAGCTTCTGAAAATAAAGTGTATTTGGATTCAGGTTTGGATGAAAAATAGATTTAGGTCAGAACCTGAATTCCTTAATGTGTATCTCACTCTGGACTTCATTTCCTATTTCTTTAAAGGTGTCTCTTGCTTGAGACTAGAGATTGAGAAAAAACACACAAAATAAAGTGAAAATTTTCCTCAAAGAATAATGTTGTTGAGATCTGGCAGAAAAATAGAAGACAGGTTTTATTTTGTCAACTGTACATAAACACAGGCATTTTATAAACAAGAAATTGATTCAATTGTTTCCAGAGGTATGAGAGCGAGGGAGAGAGCTGAGATTTAGCTATTAAAGACAATCTCAGGAGAGGGAGGGAATTAGTCTCCAGTTGAGCCAGATATTTCCCTCTCAAAAAATAAATGAATCAAAGTCATGCCCAGTCAGCCAAATTATCCAAGCAGCTGCCAGCATCCCTGGTTTCTGGGGTTTATGTGATTTTGAGAGAGGAATGCTGTATTCTCTCTAAATGGAGCATCCTGAAGGGGGTCAGGATTGCGGAGCGTCCCGGTTTGGGGGTTTTTAAATAAGACGAAGCTGGTGAGTCTTAGAGCCACTCCGTGCTCCAGATGCATGGATTTGATTTGTAGCTTGCTGTCCAGCCCCCTTTGGACCCAGCTCGTGCCTGCACAGCTCCCTGTGTGGGTCACTCCCAAAGCCACTGCGGAGCCGAGTCCCTGCCCATGCTGGGAGCAGCTCTGCAGTGCCTCCCACTTTGCCAGAGCGGGGTCCCACCCCTTGGTGCCCCACTTTGCTTTCATGTGCTCTGCTCTGGTTCACACAAAGTGGGCCAAGATGCACTCCATAGGGTCACGGGGCCATAAAACACTTTGGGTTGGAAGGGACATTTGAAGGCCATCTAGCCCAATCCCCCTGCCATGGGCAGGGTCACCATCAGCTAGATCAGGTTTCTCAGCCCCATCCAAACCTTGAATTTTTTCAGGGGTGGAGCGTCCACCACCTCTTACAGACAACCTGTGCCTGTGCCTCACCACCTCCATTGTAAAAATATTCTACTTTATATTTTGTCTGAATCTACCCTCCTCTAAATTAAGACTATTACCCCTTGTCCTATTGCTACAGGCCCTACTAAAACATCTGTCCCCATCAAAATTAAGTCACTTAATTAGCTCTGGGAAGGGTGCTGCCCCACACAGCTCCTTAATCCTCTCCCCATTACGTAGCAGCCACAGCAGCAAGGGCACAGATCAGCATCTGCTACATGACCTCAGCTCCCACCTTCCCTCAGAATCTCCAGCTGGTCCCATGCAGAGCAGCCAAGAGCTGGTTTTTCACAACCTGGTCCCTGGAAATGTGTAAGTGGCTTGAAACACTTCCTTTTCCTTTCCAAATCTGTCACATGGAGTGTGGTTGCTGAGGTGAGCCAAGGGCTTGGCAGGTCCAGAGGTTCTGTGTGTCCCCTTGGACACCAGATGATGCTGGCCAGCTGATGTAAGGGTACATGAGCTATCTTTAGCATTCCAGAGAGTGCAGAGTGCTCCCAGACACAGAGGGATGGGATGGGATGTAAGCTGAGCTCAGTGTTGGGGACCTTTTCCTTGAGCTGCCACTTTGCAGTGACTCCCAGGAGTACAGCAGGGCCCAGAAGTGTCACTCAGCGAGGGCATTCCCACCTATAAAAGCCACCTCCAAGCACCACTCACGTGTAGCAGAAGGCTGTGGAGCCCAAATTTCCCCTCTCAGCATGACAGCATCCCCTGGCTCCCTTCCCCTGCTCCCTGACTCACAGCCTGAACTCAGCGCCGGGCAGGGGGCCAAAGGAGGAGCCACATTTAACTCACAGCTCCCTGAAAACCTCCTTCAGGAGGGATTTCTGCTGAAGGACGGCGTGAAGCAGCTCCAGAGGCCAACCCTGCAGGAAAGGGCGGCTGGGACCCGCGGAAAGCCGGGCTGCTCGCCCTGTCCTGCTGTGCTGCGTCCCGCTCCGTGCCGCTGCCGCTCCGGTTCCCTCTCACATGCCCTGCAATGAGCTGAGCCTTGCTCAGGCGGAGGGACACAGGCTGACCTCAAGCGTCCGCCCTGGCTGCCTCCCCGGGCTCTCGCTGATCCTATTAGCGAGCTCACAGACGGTGGCAGCCGGCCCTGCCAGCCCCGGGACCAGCCACAGCCACCCTGGCTCCGTATGAGCCCGGCAGGGGCGGCCCGACCGGCGGAGCGCCCTTCGCCCTCTGTGAGGGACACGGCGGGGAACCTGCCAGAATCCATCCCTCACAGCAGCCGTGGCTGGCTCGGGCAGAGCAGCATCTCCTCTCCCGGCAGTGCCAGGGCTGGGGGCAGACGGACACTGCCTGTGGATGTGAGCAGTTCCCCTCTGGAACGGGTGCGGGAGGATGGAGCCATGCCAGCACTCCTTCCCTTGTTCTGGTAGTTCCCCACAGCCTTTACAAAAAGCAGAACTGGGCAGTGAAAATTGGCAAAGATTTGGCTGGAAAGGATTGTCAGAGAATACCTCTTTATAGGTAAATATTTTATTTCTTCCGTGACGTTTCTGCACAAATACAGGGACGTGGATTAACAAATCCACTTGCAGCAAGAGGGGCTCTTCTTTGTAGCAGTCTGAGCCCCTGGAGGAAAACTTTCCCTGTGAGGAAAAGTCCCACTTCTGGGCAATCTGCACAGAGCATTTAGTCCTAGGATTTGTGCTCTGGGAATGTTTCTGTGTGTCCCGGGCCTGGTGTTCACCTGCCTTATGTCAGATCCCAGTGCAACCATCTGGATCCACATCACTGTCTGGGTCAGCGTGTGGGAGGTTTAGACCTGTTCAAATTAAAATATAAAAAAAAGAGGGAGAGAGGGAGACCGAGAAAAAAAGAACAAAATGGTTTTTATTAAAGGTTGTCTGAAATTTGGATTGCCATCAAAACCAGAATGGAAAATATGGTCAAAACTGAGGGAGACAGTTTTGGTCAAGAAGGATCCTGACCTTCCTGGGCCACCAAAGAGACTTATCCCAGACTTGAAATCTGGCATGGGACTCACACATGGAGTGACAAATGCAGAAGCTTATAAGCCATGCCACACAAATAGGGAGGTCTCAGCACAGGTCCTGATGAGATGTGAACAGACTCACAGGTTGTGGGAGACAGCATATGGCCTCGCCACTTGCAGTATCAGGGCTGCAATGAGCCAAGAAGGTGGCTTCTGGTCTGGTGGCTCTTTACTGTGACAAATGGTGTCACTGAGTCCTTCAGCTGGATGCCATCTGCCCACCCCGCCTGCAAAGCTGGTCTGGAGCTTTTCAGCAGAGATGCTAAAAAGGTTAGATTTAGGAAAAGATTCTTCACTCAGAGGATGGGTGGGCACTGTCCAGGCTCCTCAGGGAATGGGCCCACGGCCTCAAGGCTGCCAGAGCTCCAGGAGCATTTGGACAATGCTCCCAGGGATGCCCAGGGTGGGATTGTTGGGGTGTCGTTGCAGGGCCAGGAGTTGGACTGGATGATTCCTGTGGGTCCCTTCCAGCTCAGGATATTCTATGATTCTATGCTGAGGAAGTGTAATTCTAGCATTGACCCCTAGAGAAATATCCATGGACAAATGGGTGGGATTTATCTCTCTCCTGGTGTATCTACGCCGCTCTCAAACGAAACAAGTGGGGAAGCACATGGAGCTTCTGCCTCTCCCTCTGCTCCTGGCACTGCTCCGCCTGCTGCTGAACCCTGCTTGATCTTGAGCCAGGCACAAAGAAATCACTATATTGGAGCAGTTCCAGGGTCAAGAACTCCCCTTACAGCTGTGACCACAAGCAGGTGCTCCAGAGGAGAGCAAGAGGCTTTCCCATCTTTTCCTTTCCCCCTCATCCTCACATCTGCTTGCTGTATTCACCGCTGTCTCTCAAAACACGCACGCCTACTTCGGTTTTGGTTCATGTGGTTGGACATGGCCACGGTCCCTAACTGGGCCTGCTGGGTCAGCTACAGCACTAATGTCTGTAATGCTCAATTAGGGAATAACTTGCCCCTGGCAATCCAGCTCCTGTCTGCAGGAGACGGGGTCATGAAGAATCACCGCTCATCCATTTCCTCCCGGTCTCAGATTCCTTCAGAAGTTCAGCTGCGGAAAGTACAATTTTCCAAGCTGTGGGTAGCCAGGGGCACTTACCACCAACAGCCTTGACCTAGAGAGGTTTCTCCAGAGCCACCTGGTCTCCCTGGGAAGCTCGAAAACCTCCTTCTATCGCATTGCATCTGACAGCAACTCATAAATCCGCCGGCAGTGGCTGGCAGCCCCTTTGAGGGTCCCGGTCCGTGTTTGTGTTTGCGGTGAAGCGTGTGCAGGTGAGGAGAGCCCTGGGGAAAGCAGCCAGTGAAGGATGCAGCTGCTGGCTGCAGGGGCATGCACAGATCCCACCCTCACACGTGGGACTTGCCTGGCAGTCACGGTGGGGTGATTTCACGAGGGCTGGACCCAGCCGTGAGTTGAGCACTTTGCTGCTCAGTCAACCCCTTCCGACATGCCCCGCAGCTGCAGCCACGCCAGGAGTGCTGCCACTGCCCCCCTCCCTGCCAGCACGGCTTCACCTGCTCATGTCACATGCTTTTTCTGCTCCTTCCCCAGAAAACCAACCTCTCTGTTTCAGCAGAGATTCCATCTGCAACGTTGGGAGACGATTATGTTTGGAATTGGGATCAGCGCTGCAAAGTAGAATTGAGTTCACCACCACCCCTCTTTTCCTAAATCTCTGCTCAGGAATATAGTTTGATCCAAATCTCTGGATTTTCATATTACGGAAAGAATCACAGACTAAACTATGCTGGACCAGTTATTTCTTTCTTTGAATAATCTGAAGAATTTATTAGCAGAGCAAAAAGTAAAATAAAATAAAATAAAATAAAATAAAATAAAATAAAATAAAATAAAATAAAATAAAATAAAATAATACACAGCAGCTAAAAGAATAAAACTCTGAATCTCACCAGTATCAGATCCCAGTGGATGTATTTCCATCTAGTACTAATGCATTGCATACGGACTCAGGGCTGTATTGTCCCCTTGAAGATCATGGGAATTTTGTCATTTATTTCTGTATAAAAAATAAAATGCTGAATACTGAGCAAGAGTCTGGTTGGCTGCTGACTGAAACACTCTGCGAACTGAAATCATGCCAGGCTTTCTGTCCAAGGACTGCTGCCTCCACTGAGTCTCACACAGGTAATGTGGGTTTGGAAAAGTCCAATGTGTTGGGAATGGAGGGTTTGGATATAGGCTGGCAGCTTCTTTGCATCCACCCATCTGCTGCTGGTGACAGGACATGGCACCATGGGATGTCAAAAAGATTGTTGGGATTTTTTTCTCTGTGTCCCTGCTCCATGGGGAAGTGGCTTTGGAATCGTTTCACTGCATGTGGGGAAACTGGAGGCAGGGAGGAGAAATGGCAATCCAAAGAGCCCATGGGAGACACCGGAACAGTTTCTGGGGCTACTCACTTTCCAGGTTGAAGTTGTCTTGCTCTGGATAGAACTGATAATTCTACCACTTTGCTCATCTGACAGCCCAGGTGAAGATGACCTTGAGAAAGTTAATGCCCATTAACTCAAGAAATCAGTGAGAAACCAAGACTCTCTACAACCTCTGGGCCACCAGATCCTTGATCCCCACCCAGTCAGTGGAAAAAAGCAGTTGTTGATTAGTTAAATAGTGATCTCCTCTGGCTGACATAGGGGTGCTTGCTTCAGCAGTCAGTCTGAATTGCTCTTTTCTGCACATCAATGACATTGAAAACATCTCAAATGCAGCCTTAGACCTCAATGATTCGTGTGCGTCCCTTCCAACTGAGCACACCCTGTGATTCTGTGATCTCCTGTCATCTCTTCACTGATCAACAGTTTGAACACAAAAAAGTTCTGCTAAAGATTGAACCCCTCCATCCACCTCCAGCTAATGATTAATGTGCTGGGGGAGCAAGTAGCAGCTGATCTTCAATGAGCAAAGAGTTTGTTGCACAACATACCTCCAGCCCTGCCGACTGCCAGCAGCTTTGTTTGACAATTACACCAGCTTCACAGTCCTTACTCTCTGCAAGCACCGAGTCCTTGTGCCAGGGACCAAGAGTTCTGGGTGAAACTTTCTTCCATGTTCAGAAATGATCCGTCCTTGGTAACGAAAGTTGGAGCCCAGATTGTGCCACTTAGTCATATATGTTGATATATAGCAGCAGCGTAACAGTAAATAGCAGATTTCCATTCCTGCTTTTCTTTCTCTTGGAATTTAAGCTGAAACACAAGATCTTTCAACTTTTGTTATCCTTCTCCAAAAGGAGAAGGGAAATCCATATTTTTAAGCAGCTCATTTGCAGAGGAGTGCTAAACAAGATGAAACAGAGTCTCTGCCAAAGAAATGGAACAAAGATTTCACATTTGCTCATCAAAGAGCTCCCTGTTCCTTACTCAGCCCCCTTCTGTCATGGGATCAGTAGCTGACATAGCTCAATTCCAGCCACGAGTGACCTGACTAACGCTGATGTCTCACAGCATCCTTCAGATCAGCGAATACATTTGCACCCACGGGGATTAACTCTAATGCACAACCTTTCTATGAACACCCTTATCTTATGCAAGTAAGCGCTGGGGATTACCCTTGGCAACCCCACCCTGCTTTGTGTCCCATTTTCTGCTTTCCTACAGCCTTAAAATGACCATCCCCTTCAAACATTTTCCTGTGTACAAAGTGCTGTTGAAGCCACAGCAGTGGCTGCCTGGATAACTCCCTTTTCCCCATAGGCACTTCAGAACCCTCTCACCAATAGTGTGATGTTCTTCGTATCAGGCCAGCTGTCCCAAGAGACCAGGAGTTCATACGCTCTGGTTGAAAACAGACTAGGGCTGAAAAGACAGGAGGAAATTCAGTCTGACCAGAAAAAAGTTTAGGGGAGTGAAAAAGATTCAGTGAAGAAGTAGAACTAGGGAAAGGAACAGTCCTAGAAGGCAGAACAATTCAACTCCTTGTTTGACAAGAGTGACAAGAGTCAGAGAAAATGTACAGGTGGTTTTGCAATGATTAAATATTAAAAATAATGGTAACAAACTGTTGGCTTGAGGAAAAGGGGAATGAGGAGATGCATGGAATTGCATAGATGAAAAATATGGCTGAGGCAGAAGTTTCTGGGCAGGAAGATACCTGATGAACAGGCTAAAATTCAGAAAGGAAAATCCTATGGTGGGAGAAACGCACCAAGAACAAGGTTTTTCCCTTGGCCCTTCTTCCCAGTAAGGGAGTTCCAAGACATTGTGGCATTTCCACCTGGGCAGCTGGGACTGCTGAGATTTCACATCAGTTGCATATTTGGAATTCCTGGTGGAAGGAGAAAGTGAGGATGAGTTCCCTTGGTAGTTCCCTGTCACCTGCCAGGTTGCTGGCAGACCTTGCATTGCCATCAGACCTTTCTCCAGCTGCCTCCAGCTCTAGGAGTATTTATTTTCTTTTCTGTCAGGGCTCTTATTGATAGATAAACAACCCAATCCAAATAAATCGTGGAGCTCATGCAGAAGAGGACCGTGACACCTACTGGGATGAGTGGCTGCCAGTGGCCCATGGGATATTGTGTGGAAAAGGGGCAAATGCATGAAATCTGAGAGGGAACTGGAGACTGCTGTGATCTGTACCCCAAGTCCTTAGGTGTGACAGATCTGGGGCATTAGTAATTCTCACAACTTCCTCACCAACACTTCTATTAATTTGTGTGTGATTCTGGAAACAAGAAGAAGCGGAGGGGGAGCCCTCAATGAAATAATCAATGGAAACCATAATAGGGGACAGCTTTATAGGCTGTAAGATCCATGGAAGCCACAAGCAATTAATTTACAACAAAAAACACCTTTAAGGAACCTCTTTTTTTAAGTCATTCTAGAAAAGCATAGCACAGCAGGAGCTGCACTTTTCATGAAGTTTTGTAACCCAGTCCAAGGGAGCCCATTTTGTACTTTATAGCCCTTATGTTCAATTTTTAATTATTAGCTTTTCCCCCTTGTAAATTTAAATCCGCTTCCATTACATTTAGGGAACAATAGTGAAACCCTCCTGTAGCTAATTTAACGCCTTTAAATTCCCAGGGAAGGTGGCCAAAGATCTTGTATCCTGATGGATAGTGAAGTGCCTACCTTATTTTAGGGAAGGCGAGTTCAAATCCTTTTATGGCCATAGTTGTTAAAAGAGACTGTTGGTTAACTTTTTGTTGTTTTCCATCAAGATGGCTAAAGAACAATCCTTGTTCATTAAGATAAAATGGCAGTGAAATAAGTAGCAGCTTGTCCAAAGTACTTCATGTTCCCTAAAGTTCATCTGGGAAAACAATAGCTTGATCCCATAGAAATGAATATACCTTCAGATAAAATGGAAGAGATTTATTAGTTCATTTTTATGAACCAATCTGTGACCTATTAAGCAGCCTGATGCACTTACAGCAAACATCCTTCCATGCCTTTTCAACCCAAACTTCTACTATCTTGGTTGAGAAGACCTCGATGCCTAATTACACATTCTCCTGTACATTTAATAAAAACGAATAAGTCAAATCTCAGCTATATCTGGAGGGAGACACACTACCTGTTTAATAGGTCACAACTTGGTTCATAAAAATTAAAATAATTATATTTTCTTTCGACGTTCATGTGCATTTTGAGGTTGTGTCTGGGTTCATGTGGTGCCTTGGGTGTGCTGAGGGCCCATTTCTCCGGAATCAGAGACTGTCTGAAAATAAGTTATCAACATCTATTTTTTCCCCTTTCTGTTTCCTTCTCAGTTTCTGGTTACATTCTAAGAATTTTGCACACACAGTTTCTGGAAAATCAGCAACCTTTACCAAATAATTTTGGTGAGTAATTCCTAGACAAATCTCCCCAACACCACAGTTTGGTCAGTTACCAGTACTATTCAGTCTGAATTTTGCCTTTATTAAGATCTTGTCACTTATTAGTACTTGGGTGGTTATGTGAAAATCTACTTGCACAACTTCCTCTGCAAGTGGCATTTCAGTCAGGGAGGAAAGAAAAGTCTTTATCTATTTATATGCACATAGAAACAGATTTAAACCTGTACCCCTGAGTCTATTACATATAACCAGAGACACACATGTTCTCCATTATTGCAGATACATTCGAGAAAGGTGCACACACCGGCAAGTGACCAGACCTGTGTGCAAGATCCCTCATGAGGCCAACCAAAAATGCTGAAATGAGCAAATAAGCTGCCTCAATAAATCCTCTCACAGCCCAGGGAAGGGTTTTCTTAGTTTGTGGATTTTTCTAACAGATTTGGTCTAATAAAACAATTTTGATCTAATAAAAAACAACATCTCACCCTACAAGACTTGCCTCACTTGTTTCCCTTGACCACCAGTGGTCCAAAACCACCAGATGAGATTCACCAGTTCCCCAGAAACCAGGTGTGACTCAGATTGCTGGAAAACCCTCCACTTCCTGAATTCCTACCAGTTGTAATAGGAGGTTTTACCCACTACAGAGGTCACTTCTAATCCTTAGGTCAAATAACCTTTAATTCTGATGATTATTGGTCAGGCTTTTACACTAATTTATGTATACATAAAGCTTAGTGAAAAACCCTTGTCCAAAAGTGATGCAAAATGCACGTTTATGATAACTCAGGTGCTACAAAGGTGGCTGATGATGGCTTTCACTTGATGTTAAGTACAGTATGTGGCTTTCTTTCCTGACCTTGTGCACACTGTTATAACATGCAGCTATTCCACCAGCAGCTCATTAGCCCACTGTAAAAATCTCTGAGATAATTTAAGGGTGAATATAGTGAGGGGGGAAAAAAAAAAAAAGAGAGGGGGGAGAAAAAAAAAAAAAAAAGCTTTGCATGTGAAAGGGAAAATAGTGGGAGGAGGGTAAAATCACCAGGGTGAAGTACAACATGTTCAGCAGACTCCGGTCCCTTGGCTGCCTGCCCGATGACTTTCCCGAGCGGAGCTCTCCTAGCAACCGGTCCCCAGCCGCTTGAATTTTTATGTATCGCTATGTCGGCGGTGATGTCACGGTTTCCATAGCTACTATCAGTTGGAGGAACGATGACACTTATGCTGCTCAGTAACTGAGGGGGGGAAATAAATAAATAAATAAATAAAAATTGTCCTGGCTGAAATATTCCGTGGAACTCTGGGAGCCGGCGAACGCGGGGCACCCGGCCGAGCTTTTTGCCGACGGAGCCGCTCGCTCCTCGCGCTTTCGGCTGGGCACCGGTGGCAGGCACATCACAGCTGCTGCAATATTCATCCTCCCCTAAGTGCTCCATTGTAGAAATTAAATATTGTTATTAATTAAACCCCCCCATCCCACAGGCTGCCCAGCCCTGTCTGGTTAGAGCACACTTGTGAGAAGAGAGCAGGCAATCCATTTGTCATGCGGTGACAACTTCTGGCATCAGGAATGGAGTGTTTCAATAAGAGAAGGCTTTGATCCTATTCATAACAGAGTATTTAAATAATTGCTAACCAGGCAGAGACTTCAGGCATTATCCCAGGGAGTGTTGCATTATTGCAAAAGGTTAAACAGAGCCATTGGTGCTCAGGCAAAAAAAAAAAAAATAAGAGGGCTCAAGAAATTTGGTCAAGGGATTAAGTTTGAAGGCATGGCTTTGCTAATGTGAAATAGAGCAGAGACCGGGAGATGGTCCGGACACAACGTTCCCTGGGAATGAGCCTGGAACATGGCAGAGAGGAAAAAAACACAGCACTGGCAATCTCACAGCTGGTAGTTCAGATTGCAGCAACTCCCAGACTCAAGTCAGAGAGCTTTTGATGGTACTTTGAAATTTACAAAAGTACAAAATACTGAATATTGTCCACAGTGACAGTGTTGCTGTCCACCACATTACCAAGCCTTGCTCACTGTTTTGGGGGGCTTCACACATATTAAGTGATCAAATGCTAATAAACCTCTCAGGCATTGATAGCAAAACTTTGAAAGACAGGGGACTGCCTTTTCACTCAGCCAAACCACATCTTTCCCACTAGGGTTATTCTTAGTGCTGTCTATCAAAAAAATCCTCAAGAAACAATCCTGGAAAAAAAGTCCTGAGAATAAATAATCCTGAGAAACAAAATTTCGGCCAGTGTTGGACAATGTGTGGTTCTCACACGGGATGTTGAAGGATGAAGTAAGCTGGGGACCTTCCCTGTGGTTTGTGTTTGTAACTCTTTGTGATATGACTGCGAGGGGAGTGAACAGTTCAGCACGTGCTGTTCACCAGCCTCACAATGAAAATCACTTCCCCCAGAGATTATGTCCTCCCCAGTGCTGTGACCACCTCTGCAGGTCTGTCTCACAGTTCTTCATGCTGCTGGGACCAACAGGAACTCCCTGAGATTAAGATAACTGCAGATACAATTTAAGCACTTACAGCTATGTGTCTGGCGTCTAAATGCCCCTTGCAGTGGAAAAAGAGTCAGTTAATACAGCTGAGACTCCAGGGTGCTGTTCAGGTTCCCAGGGTTAACAGCTGCCTTTGGTGAAGCCATCTTTGAGGTCACCTGATGTGAGGTGAGATTCAGCTTCCAGCCACAAGAACCCTATGTCATTTCATCCCATTCAGGTGGGATGCCATCAAGTATTTCCAATGTCTCCAGAATCTTCCTTCCTAGCTCTCTACAGGCTTGTAGACATCTTCATGCAGATATCATAACCTCTGAGCTGATTTCCCTTTGTGTCTTCTACGATAGCTGTGACCGGATTCAGTTCTTGTGTATTGTCGTGCACTGTCCCTTCAGGTGCTCTACACATCCTCTCTGGTCTCCATCTGCTGCTCCAAAACATCACAGATCTCCTGTAAACCCTTGCCTCTCATCTCCCATCCCTCATGGCTTTCCCTGTGGTGTTCCCAGAGAGATTTCCAGAATAGAGGCCATGCCTTTGGTCCCTAACTCAATGCTCACCATCCAGGCTTTGCTGCGGTGCCTCAGCAGCCTCAGTGATGCTGCTCCACCTGTGTAGGATATCCCCATGTGTCCTTTAGCCCTGTGTCCTACCCTCCAGCTGTCTGAGCAGGGTACCAGCCTCCCTCTGCCATCCTGGGGACAGACAGACACCTTCCAGGGACAACTCAAAGGAGAAGGAAGATGTAAATTGCACCCACCGGTATCAGAGGTGCTGAAACAACCACGTTCGGCCAGATGAGTCATTTCACCCTCGTAACACTGTCCTTCTCTGAGCAGTGAGCTGGGAAATCAGGACATGGATTCTCACAGTGTTGCCCTTGCTTGCTTTCTCTGAGATCCCTCGCAGGCCAAGCCAGCGTCAGGTGGGTGATCTTCACATGATCAGACAACTGCACACTTGGCTTGGGCGCTGTGATTCCACGACCTGCAGGAATCACAAATCCACATATCATTGCCCTGAATGGTGGGACAATGCCTACGCTCACCTCTGAGCCTTTCACACAGGCACTGGTGCTTTATTTCCCAGGAGATAATTAGATTTGCTAGCGACCGTGTGCCTGCTTCCAAGTAATGCTGGATATGCTATTTTCAGGCACGATTCAGAGTAACCTACAGCAGCAGCTCAGGGTTTTTTTGGCAAGTGTTTTGCAACAGCACAGTAAAGTTTTTAATGTGCCATCATTTCATTTCAGTTGTTAACACAGATGTCTGTTGAAAGATAATGTTGCACATTACAATCTTTCAGGCACCGGCACAAGACCACTTTCTCCGAGAGGCAAGTCCTTGGCAGAATTAATCCCTGAAACTCCCTCTGAAAATGTGTGGGAGTGTTTCTCCCAGTCCTGATGCCTGCCTAGATAAGACCAGGCTTGTTAAAAGTGTGAATGTACACATCTGTACATACACAGGCGGTTTTTTCGAGGAATCTCTGTAATTGCACTCTTCATGCTACGATCTGGACGTGGGAATGACTCCCTGCATATTCACTTTGGTCATTTGCAGAGGTCCTTATGAGGAACATATGTAGAACTGTGATTGCTTTTGTGATCCAGAGACGTGACCAGCAAATGCAATCACCAGACAGTCCAAGGCTCATTCAGGAGAAATTAACCATTGATGGAGGATGTGAATGAAAAAAAACCCAACTAAGTGAGCATATGCACCTTCATGCTTTAATGATCAGCCCAGCCGGGCTCAGGGATAGGGAAGAAAGCCTTCCTGTAGCCTGGTGCCCCATAGAGGGCCATCAAATGGCCCCTGCACATTGCTCTGAAGCCTGACATTGTGATTTTCTCCTGCCACCAGCCATCTCTTCTGTCCTTACGCACAGGAACAACAACAGAGAGCTGTGGGCAGCAGAAACAGCTGGAGAATATTTATCCTGGGGTTGATGACTGCAGAAGAGAAGCCACAGGAGTTAGCTACTGAGGTTCTAGTGCCCCTCTTAGGGTCTCTGTGCAGATGCCTACCCCTCAATGGCACAGCATGGCCGACAAGGCTTCATGACCATCTCCCTACCCTGCTTCTCTATCACCTCTCACCACAGCTGTATTTTGCTCCTGATTCTTAGTCTCCTCCACCAGTTCACAGAGCAGAACCCTACCCAGACCCCTCAGGCATCTTTTCTCCTCTGGCGCAGCCCCTTGTGTCAGCCCGGAGTGAGAAGACACCTCCTGCAAAGCGAGACGCTCCCGGGTGAGAATACATCCTGGACCTCCCCATCATTCCTATTCCCTGGGTGTCTCCAGCTATCCCAGCCTGCAGCCCAACCCCTCCAGGCGCTGCCGAGCAGGATTTCCCCGCGGTGCTGCGGCATCCCGAGGCTGCCGGAGGGTTCCCCGCGGGCCGGGGGCAGGAGCGTGCCCGCGGGGCTGGTACCGCCGAGCGCTCCGGGGCCATCCAGCGCCGCCCTCAATGAAGCGCTGTTCGCTCACGGGCCTGGCTCCCATTGTCACCCGGTGATGAATGGGGCATCAGCGCGCCGCAATACTCTATTTGTTTTAGAGGTCAGTGTCACACTGAAGGGTATTCTTCACACACCGAACCAGGGGGTTGGTGCCGACGTGACCAGAGTGGCAAGTGCACGCGGAGCCCCCGGTAGCTCCCATTGTCCCCAGTGGGAACAGAGCTCTTTTGAAGATCTTGCCCATAAATTATCTGGCACCCCCCGCCCCCCACTCTCTGCCAGCTCCCCACTCCCGCTCTGATTCAAACACCAACTCAGAGGTGATGGGCTTGCGCCTTTGTTTAAGGTTTGCTACTGTCTGGGACCACAGCTCGGTTCCTGCAGGAGCAGCACAGCACCTGGCACGAACCCCCAGCCCTGGTGCAAGGATATCACGAGCTGAACGGTGAAATTCTTTCTTTGTTTCTCTTTTCTCCCCCTCCTGCCTCTAAGCATCATCTGGTCTGATCTGACAGCCCACAGGGGGATGCACAGTGCAGGGGCAGGGAGCAGTAGCTGGGAAGTCACATCAAACAGGACAGGAGACCATCATTTTGCCAGACTTTGAAAAAAAGGCTGTTTAGATGTTTCTTTCTTGTTCTTTTTGCTGGTGCTTTTGAGATTCCCACAGGAGTTACAGTCTGGGAGACCACATGTTGGGCTGGTATTTCCAGACAGGACACACATGGGACTGGCTTTGGCACAGAGGTGTTTAAATCCTCACTCCTCTCCCCTCGCAGGTGCAGGGAGGACCTACATGCTGAGTTTCACCTGTCTAGCCAAATTGTGAAGAGGTTCTCCTTTCCCCAAGCTTTGTCTGTCCTAGTTGCAAGGGAATACACAAACCAGGGACCATGGAAAGCAGAGAAGAGGATGTTGCAGAAATAAACCCACTTTTCCTCCTCATTTGGCCTGAATGTAACAAAACAGCCACAAAAAAATGGAGGCATATTTTTGAGGACACAAAGCTTTCCAGTTGCCAGACCTACATTTCTTTCTTTAATTTTAGGATAATGCAATGCCAAGTGCAGATGCCCATGATGCCTGGGCAGGAATGCCTACAGATGGAGAAGACCCCAGCAGGCTTAAATCTGATTGTAGAACCTATTTCTTAGCATTGACCATACCAATCACTTGTCACAACTCTTGTGTGCAGAAAGTCATGAGCCCTTGTAGTCAGCCAGGTTAGAGTCGATGAATTTCTCTGGATTTTTATGCATATCCCATCCTTGGAGAAGAAACAACCTTGATTGCCAGCAGGACATCCACAGTTCCAGAACATCTTCCCCATTTGGCACAGCACGCCAGAGTTGTTGGAGCTTTCTGCTCCTTTGCACAGTAACATTTGCTGCCATGTTTCTTATTAAGAGTCAGGAATTTGTGACCTTTTGCAGTGCAGAGATCTGGAGATTACTTACCAAAAATAAAGTAGTCTATAAACTCCAAAACTGCTGCATGTGCATTGCTGATAGAGAAGAACAGCGAGGCACCTCTCAGTCCAGCCTGATAGGATCTGTGGTTGAGGAGGGAGTGTGTGTGTTGCACAGCAGATACTCAGTGTGGGGACCATGAAAAGCCTTTTTTCTTTTCTCACTGCATGGCTTTTGTTGCTTCATATGAGTCTTTCTGTCAAAACAACCTGGCCTGGTGGAAGTGTGATTAGATATGGTCCCCACCCCGGTGAAAATATCTGCACAAGGGGTACAGGCTGTGGTGGGAAGGGGGGGTGTGTGCTAATCCTCCCATTGCTGGTCTCCTCTTTCAGGCCTCAAGGCTGGCAGAAGGCATGGAGTTATCAAATCCATTTCACAATCAAGTCCTTCCTCCTGTGCATGGCTTGCCAAGAAGCAGTAAAATGTCAATAAAAGTATAACCATGGTTTTTTTCCAATACAAGAATTAGGAGGCATCAAATGGAGGGCGCAGAAGATCTGATCAAAACAAGCAGCAAAAATTTCTTCAACCTGTGCAGAGTTGGGCTGCAGGTCACTCAAACCCATGCAGTCAGCATAATCCTGTCAAACTAGGGAAGTAGTTTATAATACCTCACAGCAATTCGTTTAAATTGGGGTATTCTCATCCCCCAGGACTAATTGCAGAAGATGGGACACTTCTTTGGGTCTATGCTCTTGGTGACTTTAGCAAGGATGCAATAAAAAATGAAAATGAAATCACTCCAGATAGCCTGTGTTGAAAACATTAAACAAACAGATGAAACAGGGAGAGAGAAGCAGGTAATTAAACAGACAAATGAAGAGCTCGTGGCCCACTGTGGCTCATGGGAACAATTCTGTGCAGGGTCAGTACACGCTGTGCTGGCAGATCAGGGGTGACTTGTCTAAAAGGGATGTAGGATCACAACTTCCCCAGATGATGTGGAGCCAGAATGAATTCCCAGTGCTGTGCACTGCTCAGAAGGCAAATATTAACCCTCATAAGAAGGGGGAAAGATCTGACAGGGTGTGCAACAGTGAGCATGGCCCTACCTGTACATGAGCAGGACTGATCTGGGAACCTTCTCTTTGCAGAGGCTGTTTCTGGCAAGAGATTAGAGAAAAACTCCAGTGAGAAGAAATCTGGAAAATACTAATTAATATCAATCCCTTCAATTTATCCAAGACAGCAAAAAGTGACTTGGATGTCCCTTCTCCTTCTGTGTGGGGGCTGCAGGTGAACACTAGAGAAGGAGCTGGCAGCAGCCAGATGTCAGATAGATGTGTCAGACAGCATTTTTCTAAGTGCAGACAACCACATCTCAGTTTAGTTACTCCAGGCCCTGGTATTGCCAATAGATCCCCAGACAAGAGTGAGATTCCTCCCAAACAGACAAAATAGGGAAGATGGAAACCACGACCAAGTGCTTTTTTCCCCTTTGAATCTGAAAGGACTCTCTGGCAACCAGTTCAGCTGTGGATATCTACACTGTAAACACCCAAATTTAGGTGAGATGAATCCCACCAATTCAGGCTAGAAATGATGTACACACCTTCTGATAGCAAAGGTAATGAACCGTTGCAACAACATATCTATGGATACAGTGGATTCTCCGTCATCCAGGGATTTTAAATGAAGACTGAGCATGTTCTAACAGAAAATGCTGTAGTTCAATCAGATGATAAAAACCAGACACCAAGTGGCCCTGGACCATAAACCTCTTCCCTATGTTGCATGGGGGGCTGGCAAGAACCATCTTTTCCAGTCTTAAAAAGATTTTGAATCAATGTCACAAAGAACTACTAAATATTTCATCAGTTCAAGATCTGCAGATCATGTTTGGTATTCAAATACACCTTGCACAAGGCCACTTGGAAAATTAGTATTTTCAGCCTCTTACACACTCCTTTTCCTTTTCTAAATAAGAAAGCAAAGTAAGCAAGCGAGAGGATTACTCTGCATAACTATGGCTGGGGTCTTTGCTAGAGTCAAAATTATGTGTCTTGTCAAAGGTGCAGCATAAAAAGTAGCGGTGGTCACATAAGAGCCCCCATGAAAAGAGCATTTGGTTTTGTCAACTTTTTCCTGTTGGGCTTTGTTTTCAAAAGTTGCCTTGTTTGAAAGAGGGAAGCTGTTTGGCCACAAAATGCAACTGTCACCTCTTGCAGCCCCGAGACTTAGAGCTAAAAACATCAGAGGGAAGAGGGGGAGGGGAAAGGAGAGTACAGCCCAATTTTGAAAAGTAATCTATTTAAATTCTCCTCGAAAACCACAGGGGAAGGGAGCAGCCATCTTCATCCCAACAGCCAGAATTGTGCAGAAATGCTCTTTGCACAGACAAAGGGCTCTGCTCATTTCTGGAGTGTCCTGTTGTGGCAATCACATCCACGCTGCGCCTGGATGGGGATTATCTGCTAAATTTTTTACTTGGAAAGTGCCAGTTAATTGCACCTCTGACTTTCAAGGAAGTATTTAATAAGCACGTCCTCTCTGCCAGCACGGCTTGTCCTACAGGTGTCCCTTCAGCCTCTCCCCTTGGAACCGCTCCACTGTGCTGGTGGCTCAAAGCCCACTGGAGACAGGATTGGGATCTGCCACACGCTGTGCAGGAAGGAAAGAGGAGCTGACACACACTTCAGCTTTAACAACAAAACTGTCCTCTCCTCCCAAGTTTATTTGTATTTTTCTGAGGTCAAAACCTCAACATATCCAGATGAAGCAAACTCAGAGGGCCCTTTAGTGTAGCATCAACTCCTGGCTTACAGATAATGTGATTGCCTGTAGGAATCGTGCTTGGCTCACCACATTTTTCTTGCAAGCATAACAAGAACATGATGGTGAGGAGTGACCACAGTGGGATCCAGAGCAGCAGTGCTGTGGCAAACAGTCCTGGATACAGTTATCTTTTGAGTCACCCTTCCTGTCAATATTTGTAGAGAAATAAAAGGCTCTGGCTGGAAATGAAGAAGGTTATTTTACTGGAACAACGGGCATATTTTGGCTGCTAAAATCACCCGCAAAGCCTTTTAAAAGTGATCGCATGCTGTGAATCTGTCACTGGACATGGCGACTTAGAAACAAGTCCTCCACAGCTTGAAACACTGGCAGATGGATGGAAGGCTTTTTTTCCATATTAGTGGGAAAAGCTTACTTGAGAAGAACAGTTGGTCCCACACCACCTTTGCTCTCAGCTTCCCGGTCCATCCCTTGGTTTCCAAGGTATGACTTTCCAATGGCCATGGAGGTTTCAGACAAGGCTAGCTAGCCTAAAAGCTGGCTGAAACCTTGAATGCCATGGAATTATCAAATGATTTGGGTCAAGGGACCTTAAATATCACTCTGTTCCAACCCCTCTGCCATGGGCAGGGACACCTTCCACTAGACCAGGTTGCTCAGAGCCCCATCCAACCCGGCCTTGAACACTTCCAGGGATGGGGCATAATGTATCCCTTTTCCTCACGTTGAGGGGTTCAAGCAGCCCTGAACAAGGAAGAGAGAGCTATTAAGATGCCTGGCTGTGACCTTGCATCTTTTCTGCACTGATTACACACTTTGGCTGGCAGGTTCTTCTAAGGCGGTTTTTTTTTTTAGAATGTTCTTTCAGGACAGTTTCGCTTTGTCTGACTGCACAGACAGTTTGAATTCAGGAGTTCTATACAGAAAGAAGGGTATAAGATAATAAAATATGAATATTCTACCATGTCATGTGAGAGACCAAAGTGAACAGAAAAATACAAATAGCTCCTCCAAAGATATTAAGTGGAGAACATGCCTCTCTTACCAAGTAAGCAGGAGAGGAGCAAAATATAGGGTCCTTGCTATTTCTGGCTTCATCTATGGTAGTAAATTAAGTAGTGCCAGGAAATGTTCCCTGTTAGGGGAACTCGATGAGCCATACTTCTAGATCATCAGCACAGTTCCTGGCTGGTTTATGCTCATACAAACAAGCACTGTCCCAAACAATTCCTGGAAAGACACATTTCCACAGGCAGCTGTGAACTCCCTTTTCTTCCAATGCTGACTGAGATTACTAAAATGAAAATGGGATGTTCCATGCTGGTAGAATTTGCTATCTGGGTTTGACTGTACAGGCAAACTTCTAAGATCTTTTGGTTTCTTGCCCAGATCCATCCCCCTGTGTCAGGAGTGAAGAAAGCACAAGACCCAGGTGATTCTGGAGTCTCTCACACCAAGGTAATCCCCTCCAGAAGATGCGTGTGGTTTGTGCCCTCAGCATCATTTTAGGATCAGGAAAAAATAGAGCAGGACATAATATCTTCCCCCAAGGTCTAGTAAGGAGTGTCAACAAGGCCTGGGAGCTGTTCAGCTCATCAAATATGGGCAGCTGTGGGCTCAATGAAATTGCTCACATGCAACGTGCAGATGTGCAGAGGCACAAACACCACGTTGGTTCCAGAGGTGGATGGAGAAAGTGCTCAGTGTTGGATCACAAGCAGAGCCAATGCACTGGAAGGCTCTTAGCACTCACCTGCTTGTGCAGTTGTGTCTCTAAAAGACACATGAATTTAAACTCCTCCACTTACCAGCTTGATTCCTTTTGTGCATAAATATACTCATTATAAGAAGGGGAGAAAAAAAAGGCAATTTGGTGGTTTGTTTATTCCCGGAATAAATCTGTACTGGTATAACCAGTATTGCATAAGGGAATGCTACTGGCAAAACAAGAGCATTCTAATTAAACCAGCATATCAGAAAAACTAAACAAAACTAAACAAAGGAAAAAAAAACCCAACAAAAAAACCCACACCATGCTCATCAGCTGTGGAAGCAAGAGACAGCAGCTGCTCTCTGCTCTCATAACCAGAGTGGAATGAATCGTGGCACTCGACCTGGATTTGCATCTAATTCAACTCTCCTTCTCTCCTCTCCCAGTGACTGGGTTGAAGCTCATCCTGCTCCTACACAGTGAGAATGTTTTAGCTTCACCCAGCAATTCCTCAAGCTAGCAGTAAACTTCCCACTACTACAGAGGGCTTTAATATGTTTTTTAAATGACGAACAAAGCTCTGCAGAGCAGCAGCAGCAGCAGCAGCAGCAGCATGGCATCTGCAAGCAGCCACTGTCTTATCCCTCCAGCTCATTTTTCAGCTCTAGTATGTTTCTTGGCAAAATCAATTCAGCAAATGTCCAGATTTATAGAGTTCAGCCACACAGCAACCTTTTTCAGGGCCACATGAACAGCTATTATTTAAAGCCTTTTACTGTGTCGTAGGAAGGAACAAAGTGCACTTTCCCATTAAAGATTTAAAGCCTTTTTGTGGCAAAGCACATGTCACCCTGAAGGACATCTTGGGTCTTGCATATAGATGCATCCTGTGCAACTTCCCCTGCAGGATGAACGGGTTGGTTCTTCGTAGTGGGAATTCCTGGGAATTCTTCTGATCTTGCCATTAGGTTGTAGGATAAGTTCTTTCTCAGGGGATTAGGAAGTGTCTCCCACACTGGCATGCCAGGGCATTTTATTCTGCACTGTGCAGAGCGAAGCAAAGGCACCAGAAATATCCTGGGGACACTAAACAATTCCCCATGTTAATGCAGTGCTCTTCCCAAGGACTTAGAGCTCAGCAGCAAGGCACAGACAGATATTTTTGGGCACATATAGTTAGGAGGCATTAAAGTGCTGTCACTTTTTCAGCAGTTTGTTACACCCTCTGCTGAAGGGCGCTGCTCCCCACCCCTGAGACCTGTGTGCATCTTTAACAACATCTCCTGGATTGTCCTGGCTGAACAACCTTTACCTAGGTCAGCCCAAGGCAAATGGGAAGAAATGCAGCTGGGCTGACCCAGGAAGAGAGGACAGTGGCCCAACTCTGCTTTTCTGGGACTGCAGGCAGAGTTTGAGACTGCAAACTTGACCTCGGGCAGACTTTCAGCTCGCCTGGGCTTGAAGAGCCTGTCAAGGTGGGCTCTGGGGGAAAATCCAGGGATGGATTCTATGCTTGGCAGAGACAGCATCCCCCTTAGGAGCAGAGCTAACTTAACCTGGGAAAGGGGAAGAGGAGGAAAAGGGATTTGGGCAAGGATAGGTCTGCTCATCCTTGCTGTTTATTTTGCCCCTCTGTGTACAAGCATCCCTGCGGCTCTCTTCATTCCAGAGGAAGTTGCTGGCAAAGGGAAAATCTTCCCTGCAGTCTGCTTCCTCTCAAGGCATAGATAGAAGTAAACCACACCCCCCACACCACTCTTTATGCTTTCCACCTCCCGTTCCACAGCATTTCCTATGACAGCTTGATGGGAAGGGGGGAAGGAGGGGAATGTTTTTGTAGGGTTTTTTCCTTTCAGGCAGCTCAATCCCCGTTTATCTGCCTCCCCTGGGCTTTACTGCACACAGTGCTAATGGAATGCTTCCACGAGGAGCTTATTCCCGGCTCTGGGGCAGCAGGGGCAGGCACTGGGACAGCACCTTGACTGATCACCCCTCTCCCCACGCCGTGCCGGGGCGGGAGGGTGGAGGGAAGAACTGTGCTCTGCTATGAGCAGACTCCCTGCCACGCCAATAGCCCGCCACCGAGTGATGCCAGTAGGAGAGTTTTAGTGATTTAAATCATGTACGTGATGGGGAACAGCTTGATTAATTCATGTGAATTGTAACTACTTACGGCTCCATTCACCCGGAATGATCTGTGGTCCTATCTGCCGGCAGAAGTCACAAAGGGTGCCCGGCTCCGGCTGCAGGTGATGCATCAGTCACCCCCTCCCCAGGACACGGAGCACAGAGAGCTGTTTTGTTGCTACTTCAGAGTGACTGAGAGCAAGACAAGCACCAGGGATTTGGTCCATCAGCAGAGAAGGATGGGGAGCCCCACCAGGCTCCTCTCCAGGGAAGGGGCTGCAGTCTAGGGATGTCTAACCCCAGCTGGCTCCTTCCAGGGTGAATGGTTTTTCAGAAACGCTGCTGACTTTATCTGAAAAGTCAGCTGGCAGCATGTACAGCATGTGTGAGGACATCTGGCTGAGACTGAGCCCTGGGCCAGACATGGCTTTGACACAGTGGCTCATGGGATCTTCGAGTTTGGTCTCATTACTCCTGTACATGAGGGAAGAGTTAGGCCACGGACCCCAGGTTAGACACGTGGATGAAGGGTGGGGCTGTTTGGTGACAGCTGCTCTGGGTGAAGAAGCCAAGGTCACACACAGACCCTCACCTCTATCCAGGAACTGCTTGGCCTTTTGGTTAAGAGGAGGAGACTGTATCTTCATCCTCCTTAAACCTTTTAGCAGCAGCAAAAGGAGCAGTGGGCACGCCCTGGTCAGCCGCTGAATCCAGCATGTGCCTGGTGTCAGCTGCAGCGGGAGGAAGATGTGGCTCTTGCTGGCAGCACTGGTGAAGACAAAGCCAAGCCCTGGAGAAGGTCGGTGCCTTGGTGAAAGGTGGAGCTGGGATTCCTGCTTCCTGGCACGCTGTCCAGCACGGCTCAAGGCTCATGCAGGCAGGCTGAAGCTGTCCCACACAAGCCCTGCTGCCAGATTTGTACCTCCCAGCACCCTGCTGGTCACGACCTGTCCCCACAGAGAACAATGGTGGCAGTCCAGGACGCTGGGTCGCAGTGCCACCGTGTGGGCTCTGCCAGCTCCCAGAGCGCCGAGAGAGGGACCTGCGGTGTTCTGACCTGGATCTGGGTCCCTCCAGCTGCCGACTGCTGGACCAGGGAAATAAAAATATCGAGCTGCAAGCAGGCATCCTGGCCTCCCTGAGGGTGCAGCACTCGTTGACTGAGATCACTGTTCTCATTCAAGTCCTGGGTGCTAAGGTCAAACATTTGCTTTTCTTGCAGGTTTCTTTAGAGGGTCCCTAAGGCAGGACCCTCATCAAACTCTCCCAAAATGTTGCCACCCTCTGCACCCACTGGGCTCGGTGTCTGAGGGGCAGCAGCCCTTCCTACAGCATCACCTTCCTACAGCTGTAGGTCAGCGTAGAGCCAGGCTAAAGGAGCACAAACCCCCTCCTGCCCTTCAGTGTTTGGGGCTCTCAGTTGCCACCCCATCTGCATAAAACCCATGCATGTTCTCAGGCAAAAACCCCCTTCCTGTGTGTATTTTAATACCAGGCAAGTAAAACCATGTGGCAATGCCTTCAAGCCATTGTGCTGCTGCTTCAGGAATCTGCAACAGAGACTGGGAACAGTTTTCCTCCCAAACCTTCCAGCCCCTTGCCCATGCATGGTGAAATCCTGCTGCGAAGCTCAGCACCTCTGGATGTGCCTCAAACACCCTTCAGAGCTGACACCCATCTTCAAAGCCACCACAAGGCCTGAATCTGCAGCAGCTGTGGGTCAAAACAGCAAAATTCAGCAAAACAGAACTGAGCAAAAGAGATGAAGTTTTTTAGGACATTTTTTGGTGACAAAGAATTACTCTCCACTGGCCATTGCCTTCCTGACGGATGGCCCTTCCCTTCCTAGCTCCCCTGAACACACAACCACTTCCACCACCAGGACAGGCTGCAGAGTGCCCTGGTCTGCAGCTTATCAAGGACCTGTGTTCACTCTTTGGAGCTGTGGGTGTGAAACTGTCCAGCCTGAGGCAGCTGTAGGAAGCCTTCAGCCTTGGTGATGGTGGCCTTGGCAGAGGGAAATGAGAGAAGATGAGAAGGTCCTGGGCAGGAAGGTCTCCTGCCACTCTACACATCCTTGGTGCAGCAGCTCTCTCTGAGCCTGTCATCACTGGGATTTTGCTGGAGGGAGTCTCTGGAGAATGGAGCAACATTCCCCATCCCACAGCACTGAGTCACCAGCAGGATTCCCAGCCAGGGCCATCCAGGGGATATGAAGCTTTCCTTCCCCAGGGCTTCCAATCTGTCAGCTTCTTGGAGACTCTCAGGCCTGGAGCTTCCCCAGGAATTTCCCAAGGAGCCTGGCTGGGCTGGGACTCAGCCCCTTCACATGATACTGGCAGCAGAAGAGTCTCTGCAGCTCCCCAGACACCACTTGCCCTCATTGCCACAGGCACCTGAGTAGCATCGGTGCAACCACCAGTGAGGAAGGAGACAGCAAAGGCAGATTTTACCTCCAAGCCATCCCACTCCTGCAAGAATTAAATAAAAGTCGTGTGCTCCGTGGCTGACACAGCTTCTGTCTGCGCTGCACCTCTGGGAGATGCTCCCTGGAAGTTCTCCAGGGCACAGCTCCAGCCATTGGGTGTCTCTGGCCAGGTGGCACAGGGAAGATGTTCTGGCCCCTCAGAGGTGCAAAGACCTGCCTGGTGCTGGCCCTCTGTTCTCATGGACAAGCTGGGCAGTCCCCAGGGACCCTGTGGAGAAACAGAGAAGTGGAATTGGGGATGTGTCAGCAATTACTTTGCTTTCTCACTGCAAAACAGGCCAGTGAGTAACATGAATGAGCACTGCTTGGAGGTTTGGACCTAGGTGGTGTGAGATGGGGAAGAAAGTGAAGGGCAGGAGGACACTGAACTGGGAAATTGAGGACTTATGCTAATATTGACTGTATGTGGAGTGTCCAAACTCGTGACCCCGTGAAACTCAGGGCTGAGGGGTTTCTCTTGTGGCTGGCTGTCCAACATGCCTGGGGCTACCAGCATCAAACACAACACTCAGAACAGCTCCCCCGTGCCCATTTTCTCATACTTTGGCATCCACCAGAAAATTCCCCACTAGGGAACATAGTAGGGTGTTTTTTAAATAATGAAAAAGTATATTGTGGTTACAACAACCATGACTTAAGACCTCAGCTCTCCCCGCTGGGGCCCTGTGGTGAGCTGGCCCCACAGCTGCCTTGCAAAGTTGTGTCACATAAAGTGAGCTCTCATGAGCAAAGAGGTGGCCTTGAGGTTCTTGTGGCCAAGCTAAACTCAGCAGCTGCCAAAGCCCTTGGCATCCACAGCTGGACCCACTACAGGTGAGCCTGCAGCAAGCCCAGAGAGCTCTTCTGGAGAACAAGCAGGCAAAGTGTGGGATATGGCAGAAGGCACCGACACAAACTGCACCAGTCTGTCGGAAATGAGAGCAGACTTCATTTGACATTTGCATTCATTCAGCTCTCTTTTCCAGTAACTGCCCCTGGAGAGCTCCACTCACAGACCAGAGCCCTGTGGCTTTTTTTCCCCGTGTCCTCTCTGCTCTGGAGTTCTGTCCCTCTCTCACCTGCTCACAGCATGCAGCATCAGGCACCTCTCCCTTGCTGGAAGAGAGCCACAGATCCAAAATCACTTTCCCCACACCTTCTGGCAACAGCTCTTCACTCATCACTTAAGCCTGCCCATTCTTACAGTCCTTGCTAATTAGCCCTTAATCAAGCTAAACATCAGTTCCCATCCTCACCCCAAGACTCCATCTCCCAACTTTTCCTGCCCATTTCTCTTCCTTGTGTCCACCTTATCTGCTCAAGCTGGGAGTGTTGCAAGGGTTGCCGGCAGCTGTGGCTGTGTAGAACTCACCAGTGTAGAGCTCAGGTGCTCCTTCTGCAAAAATATGGGTGAATAATTGTTTTCAAGTTACTGTCTTGTTATCACTTTTACAGCAGGCAAATAAACTTCAGAGCGAAGCACAAATAGGCTTTAAAGTGTTTACAAGCTTCTGCAGGCATCCAGTGCTCTGGCTCCTGTGTGTCACCTCCTCCTGCTGGGGACAGGACTGTAGGGAGGATTTTAACCCATTTGGGTGGCATTTCCCTAAGGAACAGGGCAGTTGCACTGAATTAGGGCTGTGCACGAAAGTACTGCTGCAATAACACATTTAAAACCCACTCTGTCTGGGAGCTCCTGAGAGAATATTCCATGTTTGGTGGCCACTTGCAGGCTAGGACTAAGGAGACATGGTTGGAACCCCTGGCCCTGCTGCCACCCAGGACTCCTGGCAACCCTCCCTCCCTCTCTAGCGGTGCAGACAGGAGCCCCGATGCAGTATTTTATTAGTAGAAAGGAAGTACACCTCCAGAAAACTTCCAAAAAGCCTAAGGATTTAAGATGCCAGAGAAACCATAATTCATAGGCAACAAATGCTGGCAGACTGAGTGCCAGAAGTGCCATCTAACAGGAGAGTGATGGAGCAACTGCTCCCATTCCTCATCTCCAGCACCCAGGGGCTGTTGTGTGCTCTAATTGAAAATGTGAGTGTAGAGGAGTTTGCTCTGTACAATCTTCTCAAGCAGAGGCCCATTAAGTTTAATAGATCTCAAGTGCTCCCAAAATCTCTAAACGATGAGTCCTCGGGGAGCAGGGGGAGAAAGGGTCCTTTAAAGCATTGATCACTGGAGCTGTAAACCACAAAACACAAATTGTGAGTGCGTTATTTAATTTCATTCAACTATTTGGTAGAAGGAGATTTCACTGAAGACTTGTGCCCACAAACTTACCTGGTTTTCCCAGTGGTATCAGATGGTGTGAGACAAACCTGTCTATCACTTCTGTCTCTGCTGCGTGCTTTATCAGGAACAGCACAAACCAGTGCTGAGCTTCCCTCAACTGCATCCCCACATCCTTGTGTCGCAGCCCGGGAGCTGAATCCTCCAGGAGATGGTCCTTTGCACTCCCTGTGGATACTGAGCACCTGAGAGTGTCCCAGGAGCTCAGCAGACCTTGCTTAAAGCTCCCACAAAGTGCTAATTTTGCCAAGGTTGGGAACAATGCTGTGAGTAGCAGCGGTCAGGGATGAGCAGGTAGAAAATGCTGAGCTACCCATGGTGTGGAATCCAGACCAGCACATGATACGTGTGACTCTGATGCATCCAGGGGTTTTGCTTTCTTCCAGTGGTTGCATCATAAATGAGGTTGTTAGAGGCTGTGAGCTTTGCTCGAGCTGTAGCTCCCTTCAAGGACAACTGAGAAGTGCTCTGGGTCGCAGGATGGAAGAGTTAATGTAGAGCTGGCTCAAAAGAATCCTTTTCCTTGCCTCATTTGGGAAAATGAGCATTAGTTCTACTTTCAACTTCCCATTATTAAAAGAAAAAAAATCCTCTCATTTAATTTACAGCACAACGTTCACAACTCTTCACTGGGAGAGCAAAAAATGCACAGAGAAAATTGATAGAAAATAGGCTGTGTTGCATGTGTTATCACACGGACTGTGATCCCGTGGTCCCTGTTCTCCACAGCTCTGCCAGCACATCAATACCTACTGATCAAATTCAGGGGCTCACACCTCGGGCAAAGGTGCTTTTCACTATGCCTGACATGGGTGAGAGGGAGCTTTCACAGCTGGAACCAGGGAAGAGCAAACAGAAGGGCAGGAACACAATGGTTTGGGAGAAGACAGCTGTCCCCAGCTTTTTATACTGGCACATTTTCACTGGCATGTGCAGCCATGCCCTTTACTGACTGGGAACCCAAAGCTAAATCAGCCCTTGGGAGTCCCTCCTGCATTATTATAACAGTGCAGGCTACTGTTTGAAGCAGGAGATTGGTGAAAAGGCTGAAATCAAAGGGTGGAAAAATGAAGAATAGTGGGAAATTGCCTTATTCAGAGACTTTTAAAAGAAATAGGTGCTAAAACACGAAGCACTGTAAGGGAGCTGGCAGAGACACCTTGGCAGAGCAGGCTGGGCAGGGAGAGCTCTGCCTTGGGGAAGCCAGGTACCAGCTGCAGAGACTCTCCTCACTCTTCCCAGCACCAGGAACCACACAGGGCTGCTGCCTCCAGCCCTGGTGCCACAGTGCTGGGCACAGCGTGGATGGAAAACAAATGGCAAGATCATTTATTCTGAAAAGACCTCCCAGTCTAAATGCCCGGAGACACAACAGGGAAGAAATTCCTTGGCTGAGCTGTAATCCTGTGTATAGGATGTGGCCACACAAATGCACTCCATGTGGCAGGGCTGTTTATGAAGATGATGGATGTGGCATCCTCTCCTCTCCAACACACCAGAAACAAAGCTCAGGTGGATTTCTGTGCTGGGAAATCTGTGCCTGCTGCCCAGGCAAGAGCTGTACCTGAGCAGATGGGCTCCTGCCATCCCTCACTGTCAGACGAGAAGGGGCAGAGCTGTGGCTGAAGTGTGTTTGCAAGAGGACTTTGCAGCTTGTCCCCAAAGACCTCCCTTGTGTCTTTGTGGCTTTTCCAGGGTGGGACGTCATTGTTCCTTACAGAAAGGCGCCTCACATCTCTGCGTTCACATATGTACTATATATTTGCTTGGTGAGCAAAGACTTCAGCTTCCCAAGGCCACAACTGTGTTGGACACAGGGAGCTGGCAGGGAGAAGCAGAGGGCTATGTGAAATATGGCTGTGGTGGGAAGCAATCTCCACCAAAGGAGAAAGCCCAGAAAGGCTTCTCAGGCACCCAGGCAGTGCCTGGGGACCCCACGCCAAGACCCTGCTCTGAGACCACAGCACCAACATCTTCCACAGGAGGAAAAACCTCTTGGGTTTTCACCCTCTCGCTTTCAGTTCCTTTCAAATTCTATGGAAAGGGGATTTCCAAAGAGCTGATCACGTTCCTGTGTTATCACATATTGTGGCCAGTGTGCAGCCCTATCCTTTTTTGGCCTATGCTGGAACTTGTGGTTCTTTCCCTTGTATTTCTTCCAAATTTGCATTCTAAAATCCCTTCACTGAAAAGACTGGAATCTGTTAGTCAGGCAAGGTTATGTAAATCCAGCAATCCTGCCTTTCATAAGCATCCTTGCCCTGGTGCAGCTGCTTGGACCATCACCAGTAATATGTCCCTGCCTATTTGGATCACAAGGGAACGTGATCTTTCATGTTGTAGGAGATTTACATATGGCATTTTCTCTGCAGCAGCATAACAAAACCCCACCCAAAGTCTCAAAGCTTCCAGGAAGTTCAGATACAAATTTTACAACTTGGGCCCTATTTTTGTTTGGCTTTGTTTTTAAAAACCCTTTCTTTTCTCCCTTTGATGATTTTCCCTGCTGTTGAGGACAGATGAAAAGCCATCAGAGACAGCACCGTGCAGCCTGGAATTACTTCCCAGTGCCCTGGTCCAGCTCTGCACCCCATCCACAGCCCAGCTGTGTGCTGGGAGGAGGCAGGGGGTGACATGTCCCCTTCCCCAGATGGCGAGAAGCAATGTGTCCTCACTTCTGGATGATCAGGGGACCACAACTGCACTTACCCTGCACTCTGGATTCCACCACTGTGGAAGAAACCCACTTCAAATGGGAAAGCAGGAGGGAAATTTTGGCACTTGCAGCAGAAAAGCATCCTTCACCCTGGCAGGGTAGCACAGGTCTGAGCTCATTTCCAAAATACGCAAGACACAGAGAAAACCCTCAGGCCCAATCTGTGTCAGCAGCTTCATCTCCAGAGCTCTCCAGAGAGGAAAAGCCTCGGTGTGAGGATGTTGTGACAGTACTTCACAAGAGTCAGGCCAAGATCAGGCCGTGTGTCCTAAACCCATCCCACCTGCAGTTATCCCTGGCTCAGCATCACCTGGGGCTGTGCAGGACCCTCCAGGCTGGGGTGCAGGGGTGTGGACAGCCAGCAGGAGATGCACACCTGCCTCAAGCTGCTTCTTGCCCCACTTTGCACCGCCTGGCACAGGAACAGCTGTCATGGGGAGAGCATGTCACAGAATTAAAGCCAACAGAGAAGTGTCCTCTCCCATCTCCTCCTCCCTGAGGCACCTCAAAGACTGGGACTGTCTGCAGAGGTGCTGAGAAAGGGAGCTGGTCCCTCACTGTCTCAATGAGAGCAGCCCCAGGAGAAAGAGAGGTGGGGAGTCCAGATGCCTGACACTTGGTGTGACTTGGCCATTCCCCCGTGGCCTGGACACCAATAAGACTCTTTGACCGATGGAGCTGGTGTCCACAGGTGTCTATTCTCAAGTGACAGGATCACAAAAATGATTCACAGGGGTTTCTCGACGGTCTGTGAAATCTCAAACAAGCCCAAACCTTGGAGACTTGATGGCTTCATGTGACTTCCCTCTTTTCACAGAACCTCTAGGATTAGCTCAATAGTCAGGCTCTGCCTGGGCTCTATGTCAGCACAGCTGTAGAGAAAGTGTCATAAAGTGCCATAAATGCACCCATAAAGTAGAACCATCTATCTAAACACATGCACACACCCACAAAAGATTTTTTCCCCTGACATCGTATCTGCACATCATCAGCATTTGGCTTTTAACATGATTTCTGTTATCAGAATCTCGCTTGTAAAGTAATTTGTCTGACCAACGGGTTTCTGTGGAGAATAAAAATGCAACTTGGGGAAATGAGAGGGAGGAGGCGAAGTGTTTTCCAAGTGATCTCAGTGGCTAAATTTTTTTTCCAAACTCAGTAATGGGTACTGCTATGGAGAAACCTTCAAGAACACATGAAAATGTTAATGAAGGCTGGAATGATGTCTAGTATCCAACCCAATAATTCTCCTCCCAGTAATTTCTTTAAGCCTCATACTTGGAGTTCAGTAGGTCATAAATTTTGCCTGCTCTGAAGTTAACTGGATCCACAAGATGCAAATGTATTACTCATACACTGGTTAATTTGTATGCTCATTGCTTTCCAACCTCTCCACAAATTGATTTTTAGATTCGTTATTTGAGCCAGGAAGCTATTTCCTGGCTCGTCCCTCAGAAGGTCACAGCACAACGTGGTGCTGCGGACTGCCACGGGGAAGCAGAAAGTCAAGCAGTGGGCTGGAGAACAACTTTCCCCATCTCAGGCTCGGGCAAAAGTCAATCAAGATGCAAACTGCACTTGGCAGATGCCTGTTTGGAGCTGTGCCTGTGCTCGGGGCAGGGAAGCAGAACTGCAGGGGGTGGGCTGGGCAGAAGGGAAGCAGGGCAGTAAAAGAGCTGAGCAGCACAGGCCTGGCTAAGAGGGTGCAGGCTGATAGCTCCAGGTGCCTCCCTTCCTCTCACTTTCATCCCTCTGCATGCTCTGGATTCATCTGCCACCTTGAACCCCACAGGCTGGTGGCTTCTGACCCCTCTCTTAGCATGGATGCACTGATTTTTTCACCCATTTGAAGGATGTTGTCCAGGCTGTCAGTGTCCTTGCTGGCATCCTGCTGTCTCCACAAGTTGTCCAAAGTCCCCCTCTGCACATTTGGGAGCTGGCTTGAGATGCTGCCAGGCACTGAGGTGTCAGTGCTTTTCTCAGGCAGGAACTGGGACCCAGGACCACGGTGGGACCATGGGGTCAGCTCCAGGGCTGCCAGCTTCCAGAGTGCCTTTCCATGAGAAGCTGTCAGCACCTGGAAACGTGCAAGTCCATCAGCTTGAAAGCAAGGCTGGAATATGGCTCCATTCCAGTTCTGACCTCCCTGGTTCTTAATGGTGCTTTGGGAAGATTAACCTTCACCTGGAAGCAGGAGATCATAACAAAAGGGCACAAAGGTCCAGAGCATCTTCAGATTTAATAAACTGAGTCATTAGCAGAGATTCACCTTTGATTTGCATCAGACATAGACCCCTGGAAAGCTCTTCTGCCCGTCCCTGTGTGTTCCTATTAAAGAAGTTCCTCAAATCCTTTCAGGAGTGAGTTTCACCTTGTCACAGGTTCTCTTTACATTGCTCCCTCACCCTCTCTGGGATGTCACATCCATGTCGTGGTCTCTGCTTTTGCTTTCTTTTCTCATCTGATTACATTCTGACAGTGATTCTGCAGTCTTTATGTACTGGCTCCCGCTCTGTTTGTATTCTAGGAAACATTTACTGCCTGTCTGGCTTGCCAGCACTAGGATTGCTCACCATCCCTTGGGAACAATGAGAAATGATGTGTCAGAACTCACCCGCTTCCCAGCACTCCCTGTTTACTACGAGGACCCCATGGGCAAGAGAACAAATAGATTACTACAATTTATATCTCTCTGGATAATGTCTTGCAGCTTCTTATCTTCCCAATTGGGATACTGTTCACCCTGTTGGGCCCCTTTCAGCTCAGGAATTGTGTGATAGTGGCATCCACAGTGGTGAAAAATTGCCTCTCTGACAGCAACAGCGTTATGGGAAAACCAAGATTTTCCCCCTTTTTCTATTCTCAGATGTGCTTGCTGTAACATGGTGGAAATCTGGGCTTGGCAGGAAAAGGTTTCTGGGTCCCATTAAAACTTTTTATGATTTCCAAAGTTTCCCCACTCCTCAGTGAGACAAAGCCCAGAGCTTCCATCCTTAAAATGGAAATGAAATTATCCTCTTGGCCAAGACCCAGCATGGTGACAGGTTGATTCTGCCCCAGTCTGGGATGCTGGGGCTCAAGTCCCTGTTGCTGATATGTCCAGGCCAAATGACAAAAGGACCAGGGTGGCTTTTGGCTGTCCTGAATGGTTCTGCCTTTTAAACTGCCCACTGGAGGTGCTCCATTTTGTGTTCAAACATCCTTTTGAAACCATGACTTGATGCTGGGATTTCCACGTCCCTTAGCACTGAAGTTTTGGAAAAATTATAACCTGGTCAGTGGTGTGCAGATCTGAGGAAGCTCCTGCCTGCCGCCAAAATAATTTCCCAGACTGGCTAAATTTGCAGTTGGACTCAATGTTCTTAAAGGTCTTTCCCAACCTAAATGATTCAATGGGTATATGTTTCTAAATCTCATGAAAAGTGTTTTTTGACCATCTTTATTTTCTGCTGATAATATATTTGCCCAAAAAATTCCCAACCCACTCTAGCAACAGTTTAGCACAGAAGCACGGCACGTGTTGGGTTGTTAGCAAGGAAGTCCTCCTCTCTTTCATCTTTTACCTGCTGTCTTTATTTTCCAAAATCTTCCTAAAGCTAAATCAACAATCACTTTCAGGGTCCCCTTCACCTCTCTAGATACCTTCAAGGTCACCAAGCAACCACCTCCATGTGTTCTGCCCTAAGCCTCCATGGTGGTGGCCTCAGGAGCCAGGCGATGTCACAAATCAGGTGGCCACAGCTCATTTCATCTCAGACCCCAGTTCGATCTTTGGCTTTTGCTGACTCCATGGTAACCAGAGTTGGGAGTCCTCTTTGACTGAGGGCTTTTTAATTAAACTCATCATGCCTGCCAAGACAGGTGGTTTGAAGGAAATGGTGAGGAGGGAGGTGGCTCTTTGTGCTTGCAGAAACCTCTGCTGCTTGTTTAGCCTGCGAATCTCGTAAAGAAATTTCACTTGGAGAGCTCAGATTCCCATTGATGCTCAGCCTGTCCTCAGCAAACACCGACACCCTCCACACCTCCCAGGCTGCACAGCACAACCCATCCCTCCCCACACTCACCTGGAAAGGCCTGAGCATCCTTGTCTGAAGCCTCCTGATGCAATCAGTTGGCTTGAAATCCTCCTTTAGCATTCCCCTTCCCGCTCACACGGGAAGCCTGCCAGACCGATAGCCCTGAGTGTCACTGAAGGGCAGCGCTGCCGCGAGGAACCCTCTCCCAGAAGAGCCATCTCCTCTGGCAGCCTGATTCACTCTGCCCAATCAATCCCAACCCCATTCCCAGCAAGGAGGCCTTATTAATCCTGGCTGAATGGAGAGGGAGGTTTGTGGTCCAGAAGATTTTCCCGTAGGAACAGGGGCGAGACCACCAAGCCTTCCCCAGTGACCACCCAGATGGAAATAACCTTTGGCCAGCGCTGGCATGGGCTGGCCTGGATGATGGACATGGTGCTGCTGAATAGAGGGGTTGAAGCCGTCTGGGGGCGAGGATGCAAGGAGACTGTGGGGAATTGTTTAAGAGAGCTCTGAGAAATATTGGTTGAGTGCTTCCATTTAATTATTCACTCTGCTTAATTTGCTCTTGGACAAGATGAATCGTTCATTGACTGTGCAGTCTGGAAGCAAGTCCTTCCTGACTAAACAGACTCAGCATTAAGTGGTAAAATAAATGAAGGCCAAGCAAAGAAAATTCCTCTTCTCTGATTGATCACGTCAGGGCAAGATTCTTGTAGGGAAGCCAGAGCTGATAGAAATATAAACAGAAATTCTACCACTGGGCAGAATAACTTTCTCCAGTTTTCCCTTTTTTCTGGTAATAGTTTTCTTTCAGGCAATTTTGTTTTTTCAGAAAATACTGCACTGACAGTGTCGTCAATGTCACCGCAGCTGATATCAGCTGGAGGTCTGGGTGGGTGAGTAGCATAGGCAGAGCTGGTCTGAAAATGCTGGGATTTTTTTTGGCTGGGATGTCAGGAGACATGGTGGGAATCACCTTTACCTGCTTCAAAAACCTGGAAAGTAGAATTTTCAGACTTCAAGTCCTCCTGTCTTCATAGTCTTCATCATCTGTGTTTACAGAGAAGTAGCACCACTATGAGGCACCTCATCTGGCACTTCCACTTCAGGGGTCTGTCTGAGGACAGGAGGCTCATCTCAATGATCTCAGCTGCAACCACACAGCTGCAAACATCTGGTCCCCTCAGCCCTGTTTTGGGGCTCCCCACCCGGATCAGGCACATGCCACCCACTGGCAGGACATGGGCAAGTTGATTGCCCCTTCTGCCCTGTCCTAAGGAGGTATGAAAGGTTTCAGGGTGTTTGCTAAATAGCTGCAGGTATTTATGGGCTCTCCAGCCCAGCAATATCCCCATCTGCATTTGGCTTCCAAGCAGTAATTATATAAATAACGGGTGGGTGGATTTACACAGGAGTAAAGCAGCAACATCTTCAGCCCTTGATTTTTAACCACTGACTACCAACAAAGACTTCTGGCAAGCTGGAATTATTCATTTACTAACCTCAACCCTTGAACTAAATGACTGGCAACCATAACTCCAGTGTGAAATCATTCAACCCTCATTTTCAGGTTTTAAAAATAAACAGGACCAAGCTTCACACAATAAAGATGTGAAAATTCTTCCAACACAAATGTCTGAGCCCAGCACATGCTACATTAATTTTATTTTCTTTCTTTCATCCTGATTAAACTGTCCACTAGTAATTCTTTGCCTCTGGCCAAATGCAAACACAATTCTGCCACTAATAGGAATTGAGTATGTCTGCATAAAAATACAATTAAAGTAACAGTACACTTCACATTTCATGCCACTCAAATTCTCAAGTAGGTCTGTTATTACAGGATTTCTCATGCATTGTTAGAATTTTTTTGCATTACACTCTAAGCAACCGATTTTCTTCTCTGGTCAATCAGCATTAAATACAATGTCATGCCTTATCTTGGCTTGAAATAATAACAATAAAAAACCCTGTCCCAGATGTTTAAGATGTTTTTTCCTCTTCTGAGAAGGG
Organism: Dicrurus megarhynchus; assembly: GCA_013399195.1. Lineage (NCBI taxonomy): Eukaryota > Metazoa > Chordata > Aves > Passeriformes > Dicruridae > Dicrurus > Dicrurus megarhynchus. The sequence continues at coordinate 2,410,060 of VXAD01007415.1, forward strand.
TTTAGAGATGTGAAAGATTTTCCCACCCAGCATTTCAAGGGACCCATGGATTTTTGCATTTTTTGGCAAAACCCAGAATGACCCAGACGGTTGCACGCTAAGGAAGCTCTGCTGAGGTGAGTGAAGGCTGATTTTCAAATCGCTGCTCTGAGCAAGACAGGGAGGAGGTTTGATCCCAGCATCTGCAACTGGAGAGGAGACTGCTTTCAGCACTGACCCAGTTATCACAGCACAAGAAGGAAAAGGGATGAGCCTTTTCGTCCAGTTTTAATTCCTACTCTGTTGCCAAAGCCAGTTGGACTTGGGAGCCAAATCTGTGGGTTGGGAAATGATCATTTCCTAATGAAAAAAAGGTTGTTCAAAAAACTCCTGCCCATCACTGTGAATGCTGAAAGCATGGGTGTAGAGAGATTTCTCAGTTTTCTGACAGCGTCTGTGTGAAAACTTTGCTTTCTCACGGACGCTACGGGAAATCAGTCGAGAGATTTTGTAAACTATGGCACTGTTATTGATACCAGAGAGAAAATATCTGAAGTAAGTGTTACTGGGTTCAGCCAATCCCTCTGAGGGGTGGCTGGTCAGTGAACCAACGACCTTATGCCAATTTGTAAATTCATAAAGCGTCAGTTTTCATATCACTATAAGCCGTCCATGTCGCTTCTTCCCTCGGTCTCTGCCCACTAGCGACACATCACTGCTGGAGGCATCTGAATGGGGGCAGGCAACACCAGCACACCCAAGGGTCAAGCCTGTCCTTCAAAGAAAACTTCTCCATCGGCCAGGGAGGAGAGTTCAGCCTTCAAGGCTCTTCCTCCTGAGCCAGTCAGGATAATTCAGCATTCCCCAGTGCCTTTCCATTGCAAAACCATTTGCATCCTACTGAAGTGCTGCCACTTGGGTTAGGGACAACCTTGCATTCACACTTTGCAGCAGGGACAGGTCGATGTATCGTGGACAGTTCTCATGTCCTTCAGCACAGAAAAAGCTTCATTTATTGAGGTTTGGGAAAGTCTTTCTTCTAAGAGCCTTTCAGACATGACATTGAACAGCTGTGAAGGAAGAAAAAGGGCTGGAAAACCAAGAAAAGGCTGGTTGAATGAGCTAAGTTGTAAGAAATCTTTGGATCACCTGCATGAGGTTAAAGGCCAGAACCTCTGCAATGTGTGTGTCAGCCTGGTGTGGTTTAAACTCTTGTGGAAAAATGTGGGTTTATCTGCACTGGATGCATTTTAGAAAAAGCCTTAATGCAGCGGTTCATCTCACAGTTCACTCTAAACAACCTCTGAACCTCATTCTATAGCCAATTAATTCAATCACTTCTTTAATATCTGCTGGAACCAAACTTGAGCAAAAAAAGCTCAGGCACCCTTTTTATCGCCTGCCAGCACTCAGCAGTCATCAGAGAAGGTTCCAATAGGTCATAATTTAGTCAATATTTTACTTTGCAAAACACATGAAAACCCTTTGACATCAAAAGCAGTAGATTTACAGATGCTGGGCATTTGCAGATACAGTTGTTCTGCCAAACTATGAACGTGATCACTAGTGCAGATTAAACTTCTGTTATTGCCTGGGAATGGAAATTGGCACTCGTCCATCAGCTCCCCAAATTCAATTCAACAGCTCCTACAGATTGCAACCATGTTTCCTCTCTGGCTGGCCTGTACCAGGGTCAGGGGTACAGATGCAGGGGTCAGATACCTGCCAGCCCTCAGCACCACCCAGAGCCGTGTCCTGTCCTTAGCTGCTTCACAAATGCATTTGTGTACAAGTTCACATGTCATAGAGTAATCTGGCAGGATGCCTTAGCTGGAAGCTGGCACACAGTTATCTGTCCTCATGTGCCCAAGGACAGACCAAGTGTCTGGTGATGGTGGGGAAGTCTCAGGGGATCAGGACAATGGAAAAATGTTTCTCACCACATTCAGGAGCTTTTTCTCAGTGCTTTTTCCAGAATGACAGTGAACAGGGTGGGGAGGGATATGGATGGCACATCTGGCACAGCCCTTTACTTACTGCATTTCCATTAAGGCGTGCAATCGAAGAGTTTATTTTTATGGTGCCTGTGTGAGGGACAGAAAAGCTTTTCATTTCCCTTTCTCCATTGATATTTTGTCCGTGAACCAAGCAGTTTCATTAACGAGTAGGTTTTGCTGAAGATGCATCCACCAGTAAATTGCTCTGCTACAATGTGGGACTAGAGTGGATAGATTTCAATTTGCAGGACTCTTGGCTTCTGTTTCAAAATCTGCATTAACTCCTGAGTTGACCCTTGGCCTATCATGAGCTGAAATCTTATCTTATTGAAGTGGCAAGGAAGAGAGTGCCAGTCTCATTAGACCCTTTCTGAAGTCATTTACTTTGGGTTCTGCCTGGAGTATTTCTCTTAAGTCTTTATTTTCATTACATTAAATTTGTCTTGGGAGGGAAAAGCTCCTTTTATTCCTCACGCAGCCCAGTGTCACTGGGCTTCCTCTCCTCAAGGAGGACAGGGGATATTCCAGGTCTCTGTCCCTGCTCTTCAGCAGTCTCGCCTACCAGCTTTGTTTGGGGAATGATCCCAGAAGATGCAGCTCTGTCAGTGGCAGCCCAGCACCACTCTTTGCCCATGGAGGTTTTAACGATGCTTCTTTGAGCCTGTCTTCTGCTTCCAAGGAAGCAGAGACCCCACCAACCCACCAGCAACACCCCAAAATACCCTTTCGGGTGCCTGCTCCTGGCACTGACGAAGAAAGGCAGGAGGCTTCTCCTCCAAACACTCAAAAGATACAGAAATTCTTAGTCCACCAACTCCTGCAAAGCGAAAAGCCTCATGTTTCACCTGCAGGTGCTGCCCCAACCAAACCCCCTCTGCCACCGCTATTGCAAGAGCTGAGGAGATGCTGCTTTCCAGGGATGGGCTGCCTGGTGAGGTACAGATCTGCTTTGCCTGGTGTTCAGTGGTTCAGAAGGGCTTGTGCAATGCTGCTACAGGGTTTATTCTGCTCCGAGTTTGTTCTCCAAGTCCTTCAGCCTCACCAAGCGGGATGCCTCCAACCTCTCCTAAACAAACTCCACATGCCCGTTTCCTAGACATCCTTTTTCTCGACTGCTACCCAGGTCCCACCCAACCCACCAGAAGGGCCCCTCCATCCCTTGAAAGCCTCCCGGTCCTTTAACAATCAGTTCAAAGCGCGGGGCACCGTTTAAAACCCTGCGACGGGAGCGCGGTGCCGGCGGGAGCAGCGGAGCAGATGTGCCGCGGGGAGCGGGCGGGGGGCGCTGGCAGCGGAGCGGCACGGAGGGGATGGCAGCTGGAAGACAGAAGGCCTCTCCACAGCCTCGTGCCGGGGACGGGGGAGCCCCTTCCAGCCTGCCCGTGCTGCCGCTGCACGCTCGCATCCTCATTAATAACATCCAGTGGATGTGATGGATGGATGGGTAGCGCTCGGGGATGAACCGCGGCCAGCTGCCTGGAGCTGCCCTGAAAAAGCCATATTTAGCCAAAAGCCCGTCGGGTTTTTTCTCCCATCCTGCCAGGTTTAGGAGTACAAGGGACATCTTCGATTCCCTCGCTGAGATGAAGTTGCCTGGATCACCTTCTGTTTCCTGTGGGGTGATGCTGTAGTCCAGAGAGCGAAGAGGGATGCAGCTGGAGCTCAGGGAGGGCTCTTTGTGCCAGAAAACAGGGAATGGCTTCTCCTGAGCGGATGTGCTGCTGTTACCGAGGTGTTTTGCCTTTCAGTACACAAAAACACTGGTTAACCGGGAAAATAACCCCCAAATTTAAATATTGCAGTTTCAAGATGTTTGCACCTCTGATTTTTGAGCTTCGTCTGAGGGGGGTGAAGACCAAGAAATAAAAGCAAACCAAGCAGCTAAACCCACACAGACACACAAACAGGAAGATGCAGGCATGAAAAATATAGAAAATAAAATCCCTAAAGGCCTCCTTGGTCTCACCCAGGTGTGCTATATCATGGGTGAGCATCATCCTTCTATGGGTCTTCCAAACAGGAGTTTTTGTGAAGTTCACAGAATTTCACACAGGAACTGGATGTGACGCCAACATCATGTCAAACTGAAAAGACTCACTGAAACAGCTTTAAAAGTTTATTTGCTTCCCTGAAACAACTCTGAGGATATGCAGAGTTATTTCTGACATGAGAGTATCCCGGATTCAAGTAAATATAGTCCTCCAATAAATAAATAAATAAAAAAATAAACACATCAAGTGCATCAAAGGTCCCCTAAAATAAGAGCTTTTTACAGGAAATGGGCCAGATCTTCCAGTGGTGTAAATAAGTGTCTGCCCACTGAAGCAAACCAGCCTATGCTCGTTCACCTTAGCTGAGAACTGGCTTTGATTTCAATCTCTTTTATATATCTGAGTGGCAGACACTGAAAATAGCTGCCTGCCTTTAACAGGGGCAGGCTTTAAAGGGTTGTCATTGGCCTGAGCAGATGAGAACAAGCCAAATAGTGCTGTGGAGCTCATTGTTCCCACCTGATGGGACAGGCACAGTCAGACACAGCTCTGAGCATCAGCTGGGGTGTTCTGGTATGCTGGGGCTTGGGTGGGAGCCCTGGAGGGTTTACAAAAGCAAAAGGATGTGGGTGACATTGGGAATGCCATGATGTAAATCACCTTCCTAGCAAAGCTGCTTTAATTGCTGCTGAGTCTCTGTGCTTTCTCTCTGTATTTCCACAGCCCCTCGCCAAGGGGCTCTGACAATTTTAGCACCTCCTCTGTGGAGCAAGAAATGCTGGAGATCAGGACATGACATCCAGAGCTGGAAACAATTCCCTCATGTCAGGGTATTTACAGGACCTTTTGGGAAAGGAGACAATCTGTCCACTCTGAAAGCTGGGAAACTGAGGCAGGGATGTGTTGTGCCTTGCAGGTTCACCTGCCAGAAACCATTGCTTCCAATTCCCTGTGACCCTCTGCCTTTGCCAGGAAAAGTTATTTCTTGTAATGTCATCCCTGCTGTAAGACAGATTTTGAGGGAGAGGCCAGGGGGTCATGATTTAATGGGAACATAGGATAAAAACATACTGAGATTTTTATTTGATTCCTTCATTTGTGTCTGATTTTGAAACCTTCAGATTTGTATTTCAAGCTTTTCCCACAGAGAGCAAAGCTGTGAGTTTTCTTAAAATATATATTGCACAAAGCAAGGAAACAGATAGTCCTCGAAAATCTCGAGGCTCCAGGAGGTGGGGATTGAAAAAAGAGAGGAACACTCCTTTCCTGCTGCTCTCTGAAAGCTCACACTGTAACCACCACACCTGCCAAAACAAGCAGCCCTGCAACACACACTTCCACCACCCCATCTTGGGGATGGGGACCATGCTGGGGGCTGAATGCTCCCCCTAAAGCCAGCTGGCAGCTTTGGGACATTCATTTTACCCAGACAGAAGCTGCCAAAGGTGACAGGTTTAGTGACAGCACACACTGGGTCAGTCCCTTTCTTCCTTCCCATTCCACCTGTGTGGAGTCCCACACTTACACCCACCTCTCCACTGCAGCATTGTGCAGAGAGGGATCTAAAATTAGCTGGGTGGATTTCATGTCACACAGCTTCCCTCTGCTTTCGAGCACTCGGCTTCCTGCTATATTTAAACCAAAGGCAACTGGTAAACAAAGGTTTGGTGTGCTCTGCTCTGATAGAAATAGGCACTGCAGCTATTTTTATCCTGCAGACTGCACACAATGCGTGTCCAAGTTACAAGCAGCAGCAACAAAAATATCCCAAAGAGGGCCAAGACGCCACTATGAGCAGCGAGCAGGAATGAAACCACTCTGCTCTCTGAATGCCAGTGAGGCAGCCTTACCTAAACCCTAATTTCTCCCTTTGAGGCTCGTCACACAAAAGCCTCACAGAAAGCAGATGAGGTTGTATGTCATGCTTTGCATGTATTTTTTTTTTCCCTCCAGGTTTTGTATTTTAAAATATAAAGTTCAGTTTAAGCTGAATAAAATATAGCTTAAACTGAACAGGGCACTGGAAATATCGAAGCATCTTGACCACAGGCTGGATGCACAAGGGCTATTTCTATTCTGTCCAGTGCTAACACACATGGATGAGATGTTCAAGGTGAAGAAAGAGGTTTTACCTTTCAGGTGACTTTCAGGAGAGGCTCTGAGGCTCAGATGCTCCAAAGCAAAGGCAGGAAGTGGTGTTTATAGCACCCTTGGGGTTGATGATGTTTATTCTGCTAACCCTGGGGTGGCTGCCCTTGTGGGACATCCCAGGCAGTGCTGAGCAGGACAGAATGAATTTACCTGGTGAGTCACACATGGCCACCTGGGCCTGTGGCAGGAATGGACACTGGATTCAGACCCGCTAGGACAGGGCACAGAGCACTGATCAACAGGCCAGGACTCCACATCCACAGAGTCTGCCCTCCTGTCTCAAACCCCACAAGGCTGTGGTGTCATGCCAAGGTCAGGCATGTCCCTAGCCTTCAGCAGGGCTTTGTGGAGCATTGCAAAGGAGTCAGACCACACAGTGCTGTGTATAGTTTTTAAATTTTCTTCCTAGTAGCTGGTATGGGGCTGTGTGTTGGATTTAGGAGAATAATGTTGATAACACACTGATGTTTTGGTTGTTGCTAAGCTGTGCTTACCCTAAATCATGGACTTCCCAGTGCCTTGTGCTCTGCCAGTGAGGAGGTGCACAAGAGGCTGGGAGGGAGCATGGCCAGGACACTGACCTGAACTCCTGAAGGGACCAGAGAGACATTCCCTACCACAGAACATCCTGCTCAGTGTATAAACAGGGGGGAGTCAGCTGGGGAACCCTGATTGCTGCTCAGGGTCAGGCTGGCACTAGTCACTGCGTGGTGGGAAATTGTGCTGTGCAACCCTTGTCTTTCTCAGGTTTTATTTCTCTCTCTCTTTCTGTTGTCTCCCTTTTCACTACGATTATAATTATTATATTTTATTGTTATTAGATTTTATTTCAATTGTAAAACAGTCTTATACCAACCCATGGATTTCACCTTTTTTGTTCCAACTCTTCCTCTCCCCACACCAGTGGCGGGGCACGTGAGCAAGCAGGTGTGTGGTATTTAGTTGCCAGCTGGAATTAAACCTCAACGCCACCTTGACTGGGACCTGCAGGCCTGCTGTCCCCAGCCAGCAAGCCCACAATAGAGCAGAGATGGCTTCTCCCTTTCTCAGCCCTTTCTTCCCACTCTGGAGACCAACCCTGTGCCTGCCACAGGGGAGCAGGTGGTGATGGAGGGGTTGCCACATCTGGCAGCAGCTGGGAGAGCAATGCCCCACAGCTGGCACATTGGGCAAAGCTCAGAGCTTGGGAAAGGAGAGACCTGGGTCACCAGGCAGCCCTGGCTTCTCCCTTGGCTCTCATTTATCACCAGTACAGGCACAGCAGGGCCCTTTTTTTATGCAGCAAATCATTAAAAAGAAAGGGAGGAAAAAATATCTTTTAGTTATAATTGTAAAAAAAAGGGAGCAGGGGGGAGGCAAGCATGCAACCACAGACAGATAAATGGAGTCTGGTTCCAGAACACTGGAAGTTCAGCTGGGAAAGGCGACCACAGGAGGGAGGGTGAGGCTTAACAAAACCCCCTGGTGCAGGGCTGGTCTGGAGCCAACAAAGAGACTCAGTCTCCTCCTGGGGCCCAGCACCAGCAATCACAGACACAGGTGAGCATTTCCATTAAGTTTGTGTGGCCTTTCAAAGGAGCCCTGAGCTTGTTGAGCCCTGCTGAAGGCACGCCGGGAGGAGAAAGAGGGACCCACTGAGGATGGCTGGGTCCGCATCACTCTGAGGCATTTGCAGTGGCTTGGGTTGCTCCAGCAGGCTCAAAGTAGGGGTGTGGGAATCTGTGTGAGTCCATGGGGCACCAAAGGAATATATCCAGGTTTGTTTGCAGCAGAAGATGCTCATCCATCTGCAGCAGGGTCCTTGCAGAGGGCTACGTATCTTGTTCACTGTCCCAAAGGTTTAGCAAAGCCAATGTCCTGAGAAGAGCTTGCTGGGTTGGTTTTACAACATCCACCTCCTTGGGACTGAAGGTTGGGGTAGGCGACTGCCAGAATCTGTCATTACCCTCTTTCTTGCTCCTTGCCAGCTTTATTTTATACATTTTTTTTATTCCTCAGTGTAAAAGCTTCCCTAACTAGTCATTAACCTCAGTCACAGGACACAACCATTAAACATTATTGTGGCTGTAACATGGTACATTACTTGCAAGCGTTTCCTCCAGCATGGGAGAAAAAAGAGACCCGCATTGAGGTCAGGATTCTCCTGCACATGTATTAAATTAGCATCTGGCACTGCAGACCTGTTGCAAGGAGTGTGTTTGAATGGAAAGGACATTTTACGGCAAGAGTGCCTCTTTCTTTATTAAACACACAAGTGGGGAAACCCATCTTCAGTTTAGTCTCAAAGAACAACCCGGGCATTCAGATCCTGTACTCAGGTGTCTCTGTGCCACCACAGCCCACTGCCAAGTGGGTGATACATCCCTGTGGAGATGTCCTTAACCTGCTCAAAACCTCCTCCACGCTCACAGCCCTGCCTGGGCTCTGGAAATAGCAGCTTCTACAGGAATCAATTTGGTGAATGGGACCTGGAGAGTCACACACTGCTTGTAGACACGAACTACTTCAGGAGGAACAACTGCTTTGGAGCTTACAGCAGACACTGCTTTTGCTGCCCATCAGTGCTGCAGAGCCCCTAGGCTGGATCTCACAGTCCTGAAACACAAAGAGAGGGAGGGATGGTCACTACAACCATTCCTTCATGCAGCGCCCTGTGCCAGCCGATGAGGCAATCAGCTGTCTGGGAATGTCCTACATTATCCAGGGAGCCTTCCTGAGAGGAAGACAAACCCCCTGTGTCTCGGTGCAGGAGGGAACACAGCACGTGACCTCCTCAAGTGAAATCTCTGCGGACGCAGCCCCGGGCTGATGGGGAGAGGTTGCGACGGGTCCTGCCCGTTTCCATCCGTCAGAGGACTCAACGAGACGTGACTGACGTGAGTGGAGCTGACAGAGGCTGGAGACCACTTCCCCATCTGGGGACATGCCACCAGGCTGGGGGGGGGAAAGGCTGCCTTTTTCACACGTGGGGGCTGTTTCATCCCAGCAGCTCCCTTTTGGCAGCGCAGGGGTCCTACAGCTGCAGCACCTGCCTCACCGGCTTGGTACGAGCTCCCCGTCCACCTCGCTGCCTCCAAGAGCACATCCTAAATTGGAAGTGGCATGACATGAGTAGTCCCCCCCTCTGAAAGAAGGCTTGGCCTCCCACCGCAGGGTGGGGATCCCCCGGTGCTCTTGTCACACATCAGCGCCCGGCAGGGAACCGCGGCCCCGTGATTGACGGGGTTTGATGAAGACCTTTGATGTTCAAGGGAAGCGATGGCTGTTCGGCAAGGTCGGTTGAGTCAGAAGAAAGGGGCAGGCTGAGGCTGGCCGAGCTGAGCCCGTTGTGCTGGCGGGGCCCCAGATGGAGCACTTAAGAGCTGTCTGGTTGGGGCCAGGCAGGTTGGAGGTGGGCAGCTACGGGGGTTGGTTTCACGCCAAACGCCGGCTGCCTCCCCGAGTTACCATCCCCACCACTCACCTGGTGCCAGCACCGCTGCCTGCAGGCCAAAGCCTGGAGCTCTCTCTCATTCCGTGTACCCTGGGGCTGAACTCACACTTGCTTTAGAGACAGAAATGGAAAGGTTGGTATTTAATCAGGGAGGTTGTTAACAAATAAGAAATCTCTTCAAGAAAGACCTGGGAATTGCAGTTAGTGACCCCGCAGGTTCAACCTCTCACTGGGGTCATTGACATGGTGAGGGAAGCACTCATCCTCCTGCAGTCCCAAAATATGTCTTTGTCCAGTGAAATGAAACAGCATCACCTATCCCAGTGGCTGGGCACCCTCCATGCAGGTGTCCAGGTCAGTGTCCATGCTCCCACAGACATGCCCTACCCCTGGAATTGTTTAAGGTTGGGTTTGCCGGGGCCCTGGGCAGCCTGATCTAATGGGTGTCATCCTTGCCCATGGCAGGGGGTTTGGAACGAGATTGTGTCTCAGAGGGCTTGATGCTGGTGAAGCACCAGTGTGCCACGACCTCCCTAGAGAGAGTGTCCTGCAGAGAACAGCTCTTCTAGGGGCAGGGCAAGCCTCTCTGGACAGCGAGTGATCTCAGCAAGGTGTAGCAATTTCTCAGCTACAAGTGATTTCAGCTACAAGTGATTTCAGCTCTCGTGATTCAGCTCTTGGTGAGATCACCCGAGGCAAACTCGGGGACAGAGAGACAGGAGCTCTGTATGGCAGTTCCACAGGCAGCTTTTATTGTCCAGCAGTCCCCATGAAGGGATGGCCAGTGACAAGAGACTCCCTAATTTTGTGACAGATTCAAGGCCTTTTTATGGGAAAGGCAGGGGGTGGGGTAGAAACCAATTAGCCAACTGGGTACAAGGTATTAGCATAAGGGAGCAAGGCATGCTGGGGGTGGTTCACTTGGTCACCGTAACCTGAAGTAAGTTGGTTATCTCTGAGTCCTTTTTGCTCCTCTTCTCCAAGGGAGCACAGAGGGCTCCTGTGCCAAGAGTTCACAGCCTTCCACAGAAGATGATCTTTAAGGTCTTTTCCAACCCAAACCACTGTAGGATTCTATGATATGATTCTATGATTTAAGGCTCTTATATAAGTTGAGCAGCTTCAGTGGGAAAATGAAGAAAAAATCCTTGCTGTGCCCAGCAGTGTGGGAGTTTTCCCAGAGATGAGAGGGCAGATGAAAAATTCCTTTAAGTGACAGGGAATTTTGCTTCCGTAGAGCATGAAGATCCAGTCCATTCAGAAGTTTGGATCAGTAGCTGTAGAAACAGCCATCTGGATGTTTCAGAAGTGTGTCATTTTTGTCTACCATAAATATTTTTTCAATAAGAACAAAGGAAAATTAACAAAAGACACAACAGCACGTTTTCATCCATCTCTGGTGGTGACATATTTCAAATTTTTCCCCTGACAGAGTGTGTTTTAGCTACTAATTGCATTCCCACATCCTTTCTAAATGGCTTTTTTTTTGTCACCTGTGATACAAAGGCAGCAGGTTAAGGTAGAAGACCAGCCCAGTTTTACCGTGGTGGCCCAATCTGCAGGCAATACAGATCAGCAGAACAGGATCTTCTCAGAAACAGCAATATTTGCAAACAGAGAAAAATTTTCAGCAAAAGGAGAGGAGCTGAGACAAGTTTGACCAGGATTCCACACGTGACCTGGTCGAGCCAGTGATTGTGGGTCTGCACATCCAGAGCAGGAAGGAGAGGGCAGAGGGAGATTTCTGAGGCAGTGAGTTTTGTCTCACCTTCCTAAAAGGTTTTTCCAAGATTTTCTGCCCAAGTCCACCGCATGGACAGAGTCACTCCCACCCAAAACATCCCTGGTTTGAAACAGTAAAAACAAGACCCAGCCCCACCAAATAGCAAAGGACCTTGACTTGCCCTGTTAAACTCTACGCTACTCCAGTGAACAATTCATTTCTCATTTAGAAGGAAATTAAAATATCCCTATAACTCCTAGTGTGGTTCAGGCAGTGTCTGAGCACCCTTTTTGATGTAGATTGTGGAGGAAGGTGGTCACTGCTCCCACCAGTCCTGTGGAGGAGGCAGGTTGGGGTTTTTCTCTGAGTCAAACTCATGTTTTTGGGGGAATGACAAGGACATCAGCCACCTTTCCTGCTCCAGGGAAATGAATGCTGCAAAGATCCCAGGGAATTCCTCTGCTCCTATCACCAACTTCATAGGGTAGAAGGAGGAACTGACAACAATTTGTATTGTAATTTCTGCTTTGGGAAGTCATGTCAGGGTAGCACTGCACCAAAACCACCTCCAAGACCTTTCTGGAGGCTTCATTACAACCTTAGGAAGGGTTTTGTTCTAGCTCCCAGGGGCAATGAGGCTTTTGTGACTCTAGTACCTGCCTGTGCACATCTCAGTCCTGGCTTTTCCAAAGAACTTCCAAAACCCTTGAGCAGTTTTGGCCATCTGACTACCAGTCCACAAACACGTGAGATTGCCACCAGATTGTGAATGCAGGTGGACAGGGAGAGGAGGGAGGCACAGGAAGCAACACAAGCCCAGAGGCACCAGCAAAGAGCAGAGAAGCCTCTTGAGTGAGAGACAAACGCTCTGGGGATGTTTCAGTCAGAGCTGGTACCCCATGAGACGTGTGATATTCTCTCCACAAGGCAAAAAGCCATGGGAAGACTACAGGAGACCTGAATGAACATCTTCCTCGCTGAAGAAGAAGGAACCTGGCTGGCTGCTCGTGGTGGTTTGGGTCTGAGTCCTTCAGACTGACCCCACAGGCTGATGCAGGAGCTCTACCCTCCTCCCTGCACAGGCTGGTGGACAAATGATTCATGTCTCAAGAGGGGAAATGGAAGAGCGGAGCAGAAATGAATCACCCTCCGCCGCAGGTCATTTAATTCATCCTCCCTCCAGGAGGCAAGTGCTTTTGCACACTAATTAGATAGTTCATCCTAATGGCAGCTACATGATCTTTTTCCTTCCTTCTTTACAACTTTCAGCAAAATGGCATAAAACCTGATGGATGTTTAAAAGGAGAAGGAAGCAGTGCTACCCTGGAACAAGCCCCATGTGCCATATGGCTGAGACAGGACAGTTGCAAAATCCCACAACTACACTGTAGTGCTCTCTCTGCTCACTGCCTCCTCTGCCCTAGTTCCCAGACTTTGGGGTATAATTATAGAAAAACAGCAACTGAAGCTGGTTTAAAAAAGATGGTCTTTTTCCATGGAAAAAAAAAAAAAAAAAAAACCAAAAAACACTCTGAACAGAATAACAACAAAAAAAATTCTTGGCAATGTGTTAATTTTTTCTCTCTCTCTTTTTTTTTTTTTTTGAGAAAAAGAAAACACAAAATGTTCTATCTTCTTCCCCCTCCCCCGCCCACCTGTTTTTGGGAGAAAATGAGGAGGAAAGAGAAGGGAAAAACCCTATGTGTTTAAGCTTGTTGTTTCCAAAAGTATTAAAACATTTCTACTAAAGCTGACATTTTATAAGGAAATTTTCATTTTACCTGAAAAACCCCTTTGAATTTAGGAAAGTACAGCTGCTTGTCAGAACAAAAAGAAGAAGAAGATGAAAAAGCCTAATTTTTAACTTTCCTCCCCAAAGCTATTGCAAGGTGGCATTGAAAACACAGACATTTGTGGGCGAGGAGCCTTAGAATGCAGATTGTGCAGCCTGGGAGGTGAGGAGTATCTTCCCTATGGATAAGATCTGCTGAAACATTGCCATCATGGTGAGACTTCTGTATGGGGGCTGGCATGGCTCAGCCTTTATGATTTCAACCACATTTTGTTAAATTAAGCACATGGGAATATGGGGCAGAGTCAGGGTCCTCATGACTGCTTGAACCTCAGTCTGGGAGGCTGCAGAGCCATCAAGGTCCATGCAGAAGCTCACAGGGGATGCAGAGGCTGCAGGACCTCACTCCTGCTGAAAGACACCAAGAAATGCCCCGGTGTAGATCTGGTGGGAGGAAGGCAGGTATGGCCCCACAGGTATGAAAAATACCTTGATTTTCCGGAATAAAGGGTGTCTGAGCAGCACTGTGTGACCCACACAAGGTTTCGAGACCCCTTCAAGGAGAGTTCAATGCTGCAGAAGGGATTCACTGCTAATTCTGGGTGCCAACCCATCACATAACAAGAAAAGCCATGGGCTGCAGTGCCTGGCTCTTTCTCTGCCATCTCCACCCTTCCCTTCCCTTCCCTTCCCTTCCCTTCCCTTCCCTTCCCTTCCCTTCCCTTCNAAAATCAGTGTGAACTGACACCACCATTCTTTTAAACATCTTCTGAAAAGCCCAGCATGTAACCTTCCCTTCCCTTCCCTTCCTCTCCCTTCCCTTCCCTCCCCTTCCCTTCCCTTCCCTTCCCTTCCCAGCAGAAGACTGAGGATTCTTGCTGGTACCACCCCTCGTGGAGGAGATCTCAGCCCATCCCTGGGCTACATTTACATTTCTACCGAAGTGAGGAATTTATTGTGGGATAAAATTAAGAATGCAGAGAACTGGAGGCCAAATCTCTCCTGTACGAGCCATGCCCTTGTAGAAGAGGACACAGCCTTTCCCCACACTGGGAAACAGGTGAGTGTCCAACCCTAAACCCAGCACCACCAAACCCCACTGCTCAGAGGCCCCATCACCTCCATCCAGGTGTGGGCTGGGAGGACAAGAGCCTTGCAGTGCAAACAAGGCTTCTTGCAAAGGCTTCCCCCAGCAGCTCCCACACTTGGAAGCATAACCTCACTCTCAGTGCCCTCTTTCATCTGCCTTGAGTCCTGGCCTGCCTTTGATAGATGATTTTCATTAACGTTTCCCTGCTGAGGCTCCCACCGCAGCCGCTGTGCCAGTGACACAGCGTGAGAGCTCGCAGAGGGCTAGATGACAAGTGGTGAAATGTTGCTGGTCAGGCCAGAGAAAAGGTTTTTTGGGACTGGCCAGTGCTGTCCTGTGTGTGCTTGGGTGGCACTAATATCACCTGTCCACAGAGCAGTCTCAGATGGGAAAGGGAGGGGTCATTCTGCTCCAGCTCTGGCTGTGTCCTGCCTCAATCCTTCCCTGGTTGATCTGATGCCTCCTCTTCACCATGGGGATTGTCTGTAAATCCCCTGGGGATGATTAATGCCCTGCTGCTTGCACATGCCCTGCATTTCTAATGTCCTCCTGCCCTCCACAGACAGAGGATGAGCTGCTGCCTCTGGGTCGCTTGGAGGGATTGTTGTTCCCTGAGGAATGAAGTGTTTTACAGCATTTGATTTGGTTTATTCTCAGTTTTTGTATCACCAACTCACCCCATTCCAATGAGAACAATCAGCCATTGGAATAGCCTCCCCAGGGAAGAGTTGGATTCCCCAATGTTGGACACATTTGAGATTCAGCTGGGCCATCTTTGCCAAGAAAGGTTGAACCAGCTCATCCTTTAAGTCCCTTGCAGCCTGGTATTCTGTGATTCTATAAAATTATCCTCTTAGGAAAAAAGCATTAGGTCAAAACACTGCATCAAAATATACTTCTTTTTTTCTTCTTTTTCTTTTTTTTCCTCGAGGGACTCCCAAGGAAAGTCTGTACTTCTGCATTAAAACTTTTTTTTATTTTTGAAACATTTGGAAGTCAAAAGAACCTTACCAAGAAGGTGCAGAGAATGTGTTTAGGAAATAAGTCAGAGCCTGTGAGGTCACAAAAGGCCCCTGAGCCACACCGAGCCACAAAGGAAATGCAACAGCAGAACCCTAGCCTGTTTTACAACACCCTCTTCAATTGCGTAGCACCCACGTCTGACATTTCACACCTGAGCCTGAGCCCTCCAGCTGAACGGGAGGAAAAAGCCTTTCAGCGGAATAACAGCTCGTAAAAGGCTGATTATCACACACCCCCAGGCTTTGATCCAGACCTCCCCCAGCCTCCCAGGGGACAGGCTCCCTAAAGAGCCATCTCTCCCCTGATGGGCATCCTGCAGGTGTCGTATCTTGTGTCAGCAACACTATTGTGCACACGCTGCTTGCTCCCTAAGCACGAGCTCCAGAAATCCCAGCACAAAGGCAGGATTCCACAGGTGGAAGCAAACCCATTTGGGAATGTGCACCTGGATTGGACATGAGCTGTGCTGATCACAGGAGTGACCAGTGCTCCATCCATGGTAAACACTCCCAGCTGACAGCCTTGGCCTTGCACCCTCCCCACAGAGAACCATCCCAAAACTTAAAAGGCTAAAGCTCTTCCCTGGGAAGTTTTGTTTCTCAGACTTCCAAAAGTGGCACCAGTTCATGTAACACCCACATTTTTTTCCATTTCTCTACTACAGCAGTGTCTTAGCAGCATAGCAAAGAGCCCCTGAATCCCCCTGGAAAAGCGAAAGGAGGGAGAGGGGAGTAAAAGAAGGGCTGGTGCTAGGGCAGGAGGGTCTGACATCTTTTCCCTGATCCAGAAAACTCTGATTCCCTATGACTTTGTTAGGAGGCTGGAAGCTGCTGTTTAGTCAGAGCTGTCAGACAGCGGTGCTGGCAGGAGATGGGTGAGCTGTGGTGTGGCTCTGCAGAAGGTGCTGTGGAGACAGGCTGCTTTGAGGAGCAGCTTGGGGAAAAGGCAGCAGGAGAAGGCTGAGGCAGGATCGAAATTCCAGGGAAGGGACTGCCTGGCATAGCTCTGTGCAAGAGCCAAGTGCATGGGGCTCCTCAAACAGCCACTGAGACAGCAGAGCTCTGGGATATCTTCAGGCTGAGCTGACAGCTTGGCTCTGAGGGGTCACGGGACCAGCCCTTGGTGCCTCAGGATCTTGATCCTGTCTCCTGCCAGGTGCTGATGGGCCCTTGGTTGTAGTCCCCAGCGATCTATTTGGTCTGGTTGAAGAGAAGGGAGATGTGTCCTCCAGCACCTCCCAGCAGGACCCCACCACGCTGCCTGCTGCCAAACCTTTATCCCAAACACCAGCACCGCAAGGCAAACCCACAACGAAAAGATGCTGGAAGTTTTGCTTTATTTTTTACTGTGCAACATTAATTATGAATTTACTTTGACATTCACTGCACTCCTAGTGCCAAGGATATGATTTCCCCCTGCCCTGGACTTGGGTATAATCCTGCCACTGCTCTGATGCAAATCTGGAGGTTGCTTTATTGATGTCCTGTGATCACTCTCAAGACATCCGACCCTGCCAGTCTCAGCTCTGCAATGATGCTCTTGTCACACTGCTGGTCTTTGCAGGACATCTGCAACTGCCCTGATGCAAGCCCAAAGGAGTCAGTGATCAGGGACAGTGTTATTGTGCTCATCAATCGTCACTGAAGTGCCTGGACTCTTTTGTGTGCCTGTTTCTGAAGCAGAGGCTTGACTTTGTTTATACCAGATGTTCACAGGCTTTGCCCTGTCAGTATCCCCAGTCTGTTCTGGTCAGGAGAAGACCTCCTGCATGGACACTTCCTAGCTGGGAGAGCGAGTGCTGACACAAGTGTGCTTTGGGATATAATAAAAATATTTGCCTCTTTTGTATTCAGGGCACACACAGCCCCTTCCCACCCCCACGACCTCCTGCTGCAGAGAGAGCCCTCAGTCCACATCTGAGGCAGCCTAAAAAGCTGCAGCTGTGGTCCTGCACCAGGTCCTGTGCTGGAACATCAGTGGGGTAGACATTCCAGCTGAGAAGTAAAAGAAATCTCTGGCTAACACCTGCGCTGGGATTTGGGAGAGCTGGATTTGTTCTCTGATGTGCCAAAGGTTCCCAGTCACTTAACCCCTCAGCTCCTGGTCTGTAACAGGTATTGGTGTGCCCATCCCTCTCTGCCCCAGAGCTGTGTGAGATGCTGAGGCAGCAGCCACAGAGGCAGCCTGAGCAGTCTGGTAGAAAGAGACAGCACATGCCCGAGACTTTGGTCCTGCAATGGGCTCGTAGGTAAAAATTCAGCCCCAAACTGCTCAGAGGTGATCTTGGCTTGATGTCATCTGATCCCTGCAGCTTGGTTTGTTGGCATTTTCTGTTTGGCCTCTCACTAACACAAACACAGGGCTCCTAACAGATGTTTTTAGTTGGGAAGTTGTATTTCCAAGAGGGTGGGATATGTGGTCCCTCGGTTTCACAGTCGGGGTTTTGCTGAACAACGAGACCATATCTGTAAACAGAAGGGGCTAAGAGCAGTTGTGTGGCCAGATGGCACCACACAGGCCTGCAAAATCAAACCCCCTTCTCCTCTCCAAACACTAACCAGGGTGGCCTCAGCCATGCTGACAGCTAGGGCTGGTCCCTGCCCCACGCCAGCCCTTGAAGAGTCCCCAGGCCCTCTCTGGGAGAGGAGGACGCAGTGCCAAAGAGCTTGATGACAATTTAACAGTATGGACTATTGTGAACGCCTGGTGCCTGGCTTAGTGCAGAATTATGAGTGTTGCCTTAGAGATTTGGGGCTCCCCGTTGGTGCCTGTCCTCTGGTGACACAGAGGTCCTGAAGTGGGCACACCCAAGCATGAACCAAGCATTGGGGTACCACCTTTAAACCCCCCTTTGTGGGTTTGCATAGAATTCCTGCGTCACAGAGCAGCAGGATGCAAACCTTTTATCCTGACAGAGTGCAATGCAAAGGGATGGTGTATCCCCACTGACTTTGCATCCCACTCCCAGAAGGTTGAAACTTCAGGAGCAGGGGCTGTCACACACAGCCCAGGAGCTGGATTGAGTCTGGCAAACACTTCCATAAAACCCTGCCTCCCAGCTCACAGTATAGAGCTCTGCTCCACAGCTCCAGGTCTCTGCTGCTTTATATCTTCTCTCCTTTCTACTTGAGAGGTGTTATTTTTCCCTGCTCAGGGTATGCAGGTGGGGTCTGGAGGGGTTATCCAGGATACCCAGGATGTACTGTCAGTGTACAAATTGCCTGACTCACAGAATCACGGATTGGTTTGGGTTGGAAGGGACCTTAAAGATCATCTCATTCCCAACCCCTGCCATGGGCAGGAACACCTTCCACTAGACCAGGCTGCTCAAATGTGTGCAAACCTACCCAAAACGCACCTCCTCTCTCAGGGTCATGGCACATGCATTTCGCTGTTCCTCTCCACTCATCCAATGACTGTTTTTTCCAGGAGAATCCTGGGTGGATGTGGCCAGGAAAACCTGGATGCAGAGAAATCCAAACAAAGACAGGCACCTCTTGGAGTGCTTTACAACCCATTTGCTCAGCTCGGAGGGGCATCAGCTGCAGCACAGCAAAGAACAGGGATCTTGATGTGTCTCTTGGATCAGATACAGACAGTAGCCTGTCTGGTTACAGAGAGCAGTTTCTTTGATTAAAAGCTAATAAATATTCATCCCTCTCCTCCCCTGCCGTCCCTCCCAAATCCCCAGAGACAAAACTTAGACAAGCAAAACTGGTTCATTTGTGATGTATTCCAGTGCATTGCTCCAAAACACTTGGAATCCTTCCAGACAACAGTGCACGGCTGCAAGGGCTATGGATCATCAAGGAAAGGGCCAATACTTTGCATTCACTTAAAACAAGGCTCAGGTCATAAAGGACATGCTCATTATTAATGGTGGATGTTGGGAAGCAAAGTATAAAGTGCACAGAGATCCTTATCCCCAGCTAATTCCTCAGTAAATTGGCAAAGATTCATCACTGCCTGCAGAGCAGGAGACAGAGAGGAATTAGATGCTAAGGCCAGCTCAGTTTCCCAGGAATACAGATGTGCCATCAGCTGATGAAAACTACGGTGAGGAGCAAGGGAAGAAGATATATCAGTGGTGAAGGCTGTCTCCTTTTAAGGCAAGGAAAACTAAACTCTCACCAGGAAAGAACAGATCCAAACAGATGGAGAGATCGTAGCCGGTGTAAGAGTGCAGGGCCCGCTGAGCCGACCCTGGTGAAACACAGAGTGCCAAACCAAGCCACTGTCACCCAGGAGGAGATCAGAGGAGCCAAGGGCTTATTCAGCACGGAGATGTTGCGGGGGAAAACCAGTGTTGGCATAGAAATATGGAATAGATGCAGCACTATGCTGTCTCAACACAGATTTAAGCCACAGCCCTGCAGGGAAAGTCCCCTGGGGGCACTAGACTGTGGATGGAGAAGAGCTTTCCATCTCTGGATGGAAGCTTATCCCGTAGTTATCTCTGAAGTTGCTATAACCCTGTGTTTTTCCACCTCTTGGCTTCCAGTTGGAGTATAGAGCATTATTTCTGGGGGGAGGGCTGCCTTCAGCCTGTATTGGTAAGGGGTCCAGAAATGATCTCACAATTATTAGTAAAATAGTAAGATTAGGATAATAATTTATGTACAAATAGTAGTCATATATACCAGTTATAATAATTTATAACTATGATTACTATTTCTTATGATTATTACATCCAAGCACCTGCATCCTCCTGCATCCTGGGAACGTGGTGCTGGGACCCCAGGCTTGGTCTCTGCTCAGAGCGAGCAGCAGCATGATATCCATGTGCTTCTGCAACCCACCAACTCTGCACAGCACCGAGCTTGATGCAACTCCACCAGCATCACAGTGCTCAGCAGCCCAGAGACAAACCTCCATCCCATGATCTCCATGCTGTTTAGGCACAAATAAACCTCTGTCTGCTGCCTGGCCCCGTAGAAACCAATCACTTCTGCCTCTCCTTGAATGCTAAGGCTTCGAGCTAGAGGCTGACAGCAGAAGTGGGCAGAAGATGAAGTATTGCAATTTCCCAGCTTTTCTTATGGCATCCCCCAGCTTCACGGGGGCTGTTGGGCAAACAAGAAGCAAGCAGCTTCATGGCTGTGTTTCAGCTGGCACGAGCACTGCAAAGACCATATCGTGGGCCATTTTCTCTGCTGAGCTGAGATTTGCTTGGCACATCCCTGTGGTGGGTCCTGAGGGAGCCCGGGGTTGCTCTCTGATCCTCCAGCTGGGTGCCAGCCAGGCCCTGCCGAGCCATCCCTACCATGGGGGGAGCACAGCCAAGCGGGGCCAAGCCTTGTCTCAAAAACAGCTCAGCTGATCAAGGCAATGGGGCAGGAAAAAAAACAGTGGGAAACTGAGGATCCTCGTCATTGAATGGAAAACCCCTCCCCAAGGATAGTATCCAAACACCCAGGTGATACTGGACAGCACAAAGGCACCACACACATGGCAAAGGGACTCTGGTCCTCGGTTTGCAGAGATCCAGGCTCTGGGGTAAGAGCAGGATGCTTTTCTTTAAAAATATAAAAGAGAAAGAAAGGGAAAAAAAAAAACCCACAAATAAAAAAAAAAAAAAAAAAAAAAAAAAAAAAAAAAAAAAAAAAAAAAAAACCTGCCCTTTCAGAGAGCTTCCCAAGGAAATGGGGTGCTTGCAGTGATACCCATCTAAAGAATCCCTTTTTCCAGAGCCCTCATGTCCCCTTTGCCCACATGAGCTGGAAGAGCTCTCAAGGACAGCAACAGCCCCATGAAATGCATGGCCGTGCCATCATTTTGGGATTTAAAATGGTAAGTGGGAAAACCACAAAATTTGGTTTTTGCTACTATCAGTGTTAACTGTTTCAAACCCTTTTTCACATTTATTTCCCCTTCCTGTGTGGGGTCGGTCAGATTTCAGCACTTTTAGACCTCTGGTAGCTTCTCTTCATAGGGATGTCCTACAGCACAGACCTCAGGACTCTTGGAGATGCTCTGCATGTTCCAGGGACTCAAGGGTGGGCCAGATTTTCTGCACCAGGCAGAAAGTCAGGTACATTGGGAAATTTGTGCTTTTCATTTCCTTTGTGTACCCCAGGTTAGCAGGCTGGCAAACTCCCTCACTCCTTTGCAGGACTCTCCTTGGTGAGGCAGAAGAAAATCTTGGAGCAACTTCAAGAAAAGCACTAAAGGCTCCTCTAGGGCTGCCAGAATGGGTACAGTTAAACCTCATGCTTGACTTCATCCTCAAGGTCCTCTTGCCACGGCAGTTCAGCAAGAGAAAATAAGGAAAATCCTTCAGTAGATCTGGCAGGGAAAAAGATTTAGGGGGGAAAAAAAATGCTGTATCATCTCCTAGCTAACATCTTTTGTGTGGAGCCCGTAGGTGCACATATGTAGGTGTGCATGTAGATATATATATATACATACATATATATATATATATATATGTATGTCATATTCCAGGCTGTTAGGCAGGTCAGATTAGTTCATACGAGTAATTTGCACAGCTTTGCTTAACAGAAAATATTGTGCTCATGCACAAGCTTAAAAGTATATGTATGTATAGCTTTTGATAGGCAAAAATTAATCTTGGATGGGGACAATTTGCTGAAATATTCTGTAAAGGTGCCAGATGTATTGTTGCATTTGTTTGTTGTTTTGCAAGACCCTGGCTATGGTCCTTTTGTGTTCAGAAGGTTCAGACTTCACAAATAGTGTGGTTTAATGCACAATCGTTAATGCACTTATTCGGGATTTAAACCAGCACCAGAATCTGACCCACTGCATCTATATGCAAATACACTCTCAAAAGTACTGTGCAGAAAGTGACCTGCTTCTACTAATGCCCAGATAATGAGGAAATGAGGATTTATGCCACCAGAGACACTCCCCCTTTGGAGCACATCTTCTGAGACATTCAGTCAAGGAACTGCTTCAGCACAGCCTCCAGAGGGAAGCCTGATCATTAAAAAATGACATTTCTGTGCCGTGTGATGAATGACAATTGAGCTGGCTGCTCAGCTTTCATCCAGCCTGAGGACTCATCCCACCAGAGCACTGTTGTCAAGAGAAACAATCCCTTCCATTTAGGGTTTGGGCCAGGCTTCAAATGCAGGGACTGAGGGCGAGAGCTTGGTTTCCTGGGAGTCCCAGGCTCTGTTGCAGCACATCCTCAAAACCCTTCCACGAAGACATCCCATGGTTTATCTCCCTTGAGTGTCTTTTCACTGCTCCCAAAGCAGGCGTGTCCCAGGCTGTCACAGGTCCTACCAGTGTCAAATCCAAAACCACAAACCACTCTGCCTTTGCACCCAAACCGAGACTCTTTCTGAAGGCAGACATTGGGGCTCAGGGTGTTCTGCTCAACATCTGTGTGTCCTCACACCAGGCCTGACGTGTCCAGAAGGGCAGTGGTTTGATATAGATCCCAGCTTGGAAACACAATCATTCCCCAAGCCCGGATTGCTTGGGAGATGAGGACAAGTTTATCCTTCACAAGGGAAAAAGTTGGAGCACTGTTGTGTTCATGTCTCCTTTCAGTGGCAGAGCTGGGGCTTCTACAGCTGATGAGTTGGGAACCAGGGTGGGACAGGAGTCACCCAGTGAAAGACATCTGGGCTGATGTTGTCTTTCTGAACACCTCACGTGGGACTCCCACTAGAAACAACGGGGAAAACATGGATCCCTGCAAAGATCCCCCCACTTTCTTCTGCTTTGATGCCTATTTCAGATGAGAAGAGTCACACTTTGGGGTGGACTTCCACATCAAAAGGGCTGAGGACACCAACTCCACTGCAGAGCTTGTACCTACCCCAGAGGTGACTATGTCTGCACATCCCACCTCAGGCTCTGAGCTCTGGAGGTCCTAGCCCCATTTTGGAGGCTTGCCTAAATTCCCCACCAAATCCAAGAACCAGCTCATTCTCTTCTTGTGTTTCACCACAGCTGGGGCCCACCAAACTTGCTTTTTGTCCCAGCGATTCCTCTTCATGACCCTGCACGTTGAACAGCGCTGAGCTGCCACCAGACACTCCAAATGCTGGGATGTCATAACCAGCCTTGTCTCCCATCCTAGGCAGGACAATTCCATCCACCCAAAGAGAAAGACACATAAAAGTGGGAGGAAAGGGGGAAATCCAGCTGCAGTAATTCTGGAATGCCTGCAAAAAAACCCCTGAAACCAATGTAACTGGATTATTTAAGACATTCTTAACCACTTTATTTCTGCTTTCGTTCCATTGCAGCTGGAGGTGCCAGATCCCACCACGTTTGACAGCATGCAGAGCAAGGTCTGCACTGTCCCAGGAAATTTCTTTATTGTCAATACTTTGCAGACCCCCTTGGAGATTCCTGGGGATGCTTAACTCAGCCAAGGAGTGATATATTGAAGAGTTCTACATTTTCAATTGCAGGTCAGCAAGAAAAAAAAAAAGCCTGTAGCCACTGAAACTCTCAGTCACTTTGAAATGGAAAGTTTTCCCCTTTGCACAATCTCCCAAGTATGGCATGTGGCCTAATTGTATAATTACAAAATAGATCCGAATTGCTTCAAAGGAGCTGTTGTGTTCCAGCAGGTACATAATAAGTTTATAGCATCAGCTAATTGCACTGTTATATAAAGGTTCAGAATGACTTCTGAAACCAACAGACAGACCTTCTAGGTATCAAAAATATATTGTTTTGTTTGGGGAACTTTTTATTAATACCTTATTATGAAGGCAACCTGTGCTTTCTCCAGCCTTTCCAGAGAGGATATAAATGTTAATGCTGTGCAGAAAAGTGCTGGGCTTGATACTGAGCTGGTGCACATCATCTCCACTGACCTCAGTGGGTCATTTTAGACACCAGCAAAATCGTAACAAAGCATATAAGTCAGTGGCTCAGAGCTCATGTTAAGTAGAGCTGTGGGGACACCATCAAATGGGAAACACAGTGGTTTAAGCAGTTACTGCCAGCTGTTGTCCATCTTGTGTCCAGCTGGTTTGAGCTCAGATGTTCAGCCTTGCTGGTGGGAATGATGTAGGAGCACACAGCTGAAGGGGACATCTGGTCTGTCACAGCAGCTCAGTCATACCCAGTTGTGACTCTACACCCCCTCACCCAAAAAAGACATGGAAATAAAGGTGGGGTTTGCCACAAAGAGCCTCTTGCTGTTAACCTCTCTCATGGATGAGGCTCTTGAGAGCTCTGGGTCTCACAGTTATGAAAAAAAGAGTTCCCATTTATAAAGAGCATCAGGGCCAGGGTCACTCAAAACATAGGCACCACTTCATCATGCAGCCTCAAGGGTAAATGACCAGAATGCAGCAGAATCTGTGAATGTAGAAGGCCCTGGGAAGATTCATAGTACTAGATGGGATGAGGGACAGCTTCCCAAACAATTTCCTGCCTGGCTATCCACATGTAGAAAGTTCCCTATCCAGCAGGTGCCTCGGCATTATGTTCAAAGGAACTAGAATTCCTTCCCGAGCCTGAGTTCTTTTCCTGTCCTGTGATCTGGCCCACTCAATACCCATCCAACATCCAAGCCCATTAGCCCCCATCTCTTAGCACCTCACAGGGCACTTGCCTGCTACAGCTACTACCTGTCCTGGCAGTAAAGGAAGATGCAATCAGGAATCACCCCATTCACCTCCTCAAAGCTGCTGTGATGTGAAGCCAGCACAATGGGGGGGACCCTCTGATCCAGAGCACACATTTGCACTTTGTTATCAGCTATTCACCCTTCGGAGAGCAGCTGGGATTCCCCAGCTGCAATGGGACTTTCTTGGAGCTATAACTTTGTAAACTCAGCTTAGCCTTTCAGGAAGAGATTTCTAATTTTATCCAGGCCATTCATCCACCCTTAATTTGCAACAACAACAAAAAAAAAAAAAAAAAAAAAGAAAAAGAAGCTGTTGCAGGGTTATTATTAACTATTGGCCAAGACAGAATGAACTCCAGGCTTGGCTGACTCCCTCTTTGGTAGAGAACAAGTGCACAGACAGCAGACACATTGCTGGTTTGCTTCCCAGGCATTTCTGCTCCTGAGTGAGGATGTCTGAAAGCCAAAGCAGAAGGAGAACCTTTATTTCACAGGTGTAGCTGCATTATCCAGGCTCCACCTCAGCCAGCTGGGCTTGGAGACTTTGGCCAGCCTGCAGTGCTCAGCCTTTCTTCCCTTCCACATGCCCAAAATGCCCTTGCCCTGCAAAAATGAGTGGGGAAAGTCTCCACTGGCCTCAGTCAGGCTCTGAGATCAGATCTCAGACACAAGGAGGAGTGTTTTTTTCACCATCAGCTTGTGAGGTTCACGTGTCCCCACTCCCCCCAAACGCTCCCTGAGAGCACAGTTCCTTGCAGTACAGCAGGACCTACTCAAACCACTCCATCCAGCACACGAGGTAATCCTGGGCCTTGGGATGAGGCCAAGGAAGCAATGTTTTAGTCTTCCCCAGCACTGCTTGCCAGCGCAAAGATATAAAATTCCCTGAGCTGGATCCCTAGAGCCAGCCAGGAAAGGATCTCCAGCCATACCCTCATATCCAGCTATGCCATTATTCAGTCTGCCTGTGACATGTTGGCAAGAGGTGATTAATCACAAGTGTTCAGCCGTGAGAGGTCTTTTTAATAAAACAGCTAAAGTAACAAAAAATAGCAGCAAGAAAAGTCAAGAAATCCACATCCTTATTAGCTGAGGTGGTAGCCCAAGGATTCAAGAAAACCCAAATGATCTTAACCACAAAATATTGCAAAGGTTGTTACCTTTTCCCTAAAGTTTCCTAAAAAACCCCAGTTTTTCTTATGCCTGTTGTAGGATCTGCCACATGCTTCTTACTTTTGAATTTGATGAGATAGAGGTTTCATATAGATTGAGCTTTTAGAATGTAATGAATACTCCAAGAGAGAGAGCCTACAATATAATATTTTAAATGCACTGATCCAAGGGCACAACAATTTATCTTGGAGAAATTAATGTACAGCTCCCTCGATTTTATGTATTTTTGTAATTCAGGTTGCCCTCGACTGATCGTCATACTTTAGGAAATGTGTATCTATTTATTGCAAACATAAAACCCAATACAATTATAACCATAAGTTATTCTTTCCATACACCTGCAAGAGCTTGCCTGTGATCAAGTTTTTTTGATAGCGCTACTTTTCCCCAGATTCACCCTGGAAAAATGTTCTCGCTAATGTATCGGGTATCCCATTGCTCCACCTGCTCTTGTTTGCATCAAGAGAGGACCCAGACAGCACCCAAGCAACCCTTCACCACAAACAAAAATCGATTTGCACCCAACATCTACCCAAGAACCTCACCCCAGAGCTTCCTACCAACAAATGAGAGGGAAGACAGATCAGGCCCCGGAAAAATACACCCTGGATATGTGAGCATGCAAATCTGTGGGGCCTGGGGACTTCCATGGCAACTCTGTGTATAAACAGGACCAAACAGCTTGAAGTAGCTGCTTTCCTTGCAAGGCCGATGAACAAAGTATCTCTGTAGCTTGGCCAACACAGCAAGCTCCAGCCAAATGTAAATAGCCTGCGGGGCTTTTTGGCACTTTGCACTCTATTTTGCATACAGCTGGTAATGTTTTAAAGGCCAGGCCCAGCCAAGGGTAATGCTTCCAAGAGCAGAGCAGGAAACACTTTGTGTACAGAAAAGAGTCCCAGGAGAAATCAGTGAAATCTTAAGGCCTTTTGTGTTCCTTTCTGCCCCCCACCACCCCAAATCAATCAAATCATTTTTATGTTAAAAACTTCCAGGGCTCCAGGTAGATGCGGCCGCCTCACTCGGTGCTCCGGGTGCTCGGTGGGAAAGGGAATATCTTGGCTCCTGCAGGCACACAAACACTTGCTGCATGTAGGCAAGTCCTGCCGGGCACATCCACGATGCCTTTCAGGGCAGAATTTCTGGAGCTGGCTGGCAGGAGTGCCAAGCATGAGAGACAGCATCAAGGGAGGAGGAAGTTTGTACCAAAGCATCTGGTGACGCTCCTTGAGTCTTCCGCAGTAACAACACCAAGGAAATACCACAATATTTCCAATTATCTGGATGTCACTCGGCATTTTGGTAAAAATTAGCAGGACCTAGGGGCTTAGGATGGGTTGATGTGATAGAGTGAGGCAGTCACTACTGAAAAGCTACTAAATTCCTGCCCTCCAGGGGCTTATCCTTGCAGGTGGGATGGGATTTCACTCTTGATAGAAGGCTGAGGAACCGGGACTCCGCTATTTTGTTTGTCTTATCACCTTAACACCCACTATGTAGGGCATGAAAAGGACAAATCTGGCTCTCCTGCAGCCTCTCCCCTGCTCCTGTGTGCAGAGGGCTGGGGAGGGTGTGCAGATGAATTGGGCAGAGCAGAACCACACTGAGCATGCAAGGCTGAAACAGGCAGTCACAAGGATTAATACTGCAGCAGAAATTTTGTTATCATGTGTTTAAAATCACGGCGTACCAGCACACACATTTTTGCCCACCTGGTCCTCTCCTTTCAACCTCATTTTGTGTGAACACATTTCTACATCAGGACCATCGTGTCCTAGAGGGAGACTGTCCTTCTGTTAGCTGTCCCAGTCACTTGATTATTCAGGGTTGAGAGATGAGTGCTGGCTGGCTTAGCAGCAGCCGTCAAAGCTGGCAGCAAAAGGGAATATATGTCAATAACTCAGAAAAGGGAAGCAGAGACAACTTGGAGAGGAGTCATTGCTACACCCACATGAAGCAAAATCGAAAGCCCTGTTTATCGTAATTTAGTGTCCTTTACTTTGCATCTTACGGATGTCTGTCCTTCCACAGGTAATTCATATGTGCAAAGCCAAATCAGTGCCCTGCAGACAGGGCTGGAGCACAAAGGAAGGGTCACGCTGCAGAGGGACCCCGGGGGACAGATGGGGGACTGTGTGCTGCTGTCAGATGGCACAAAGGGCTGCGCTTTCATGTCTTTGTGCTGCGGCTGCACATGGTGGGCCAGCCGGGGAACAGAAAAATGGGGGGGGAAACAGAGTTGGGATCTATTATGAAATCCATGCATTTGACCCCTCTGGCTGGGGACACAGCCAAAATCTCATTGTTGGCTTTAAAGCTGGCAGAATCGTGTCCTCTGCCCTCAGTGCTTAGTCCCTGTCCCTCTGACCAGATTTGACACGTGGGTATTGGACCTTCCGTGGGATGCAGAAACTCTGGTACTGCCAGATTCCAAAGAACCCAACTGTCCTTGGTCACGGGGACGTGATGACACACAAACATTCAGCCAATCCCTTCCTTGCAGAGCAGGTACCCATGGGCTGCACTAGTTATGGTTCAAGATCTCAGCAGGCTGCTGAGCAGATCCTATCCCAAACTGCTGAAAGAGGCTGGGCTCAGCCCCAGGCAAGGGCCTGCAGTGCCATTTGGCTTGAACCTATAGGAAGCCAACATAAAGCTCAGTTGTCCCTCACCCATGCCAGAAGAACTTTTGCCTGGATGTCTCCAAGGAGCTCCAGTGCTGCCCAGGGTGAGCTGCAATATCAGAATTCATCCCTTTGCTGCTCTCAGGGAATGGAGGTGGGGTGGCCTTGCGAGATAAGCAAGCACAAACGGCTAAAAAAGCAAGATAAATATGGGACATAAATATGTGATGGTATAGGAGGCGGTACCATAAACCTATTTTATTGCCACTTTTCTGCAAAGGCCAGCATAACTCACTCCCTTTGCCTTGCTGTGTCATTCGTGAGTAATGAGATGGCCCAAACACATGCCAAGAAAAACCTCCTCACACCCCACACCGAGGTAAGGAATAAAGGAATGGGGGTTTTTGATAACGATCAATGCCCTGATCTCCATATCGTGCATACCTGATGTGGTTTGTGCTGATTACCAAATACAATCTGTCATTCGTGGTAGCTCCTCCCCAGCTGGCCCTGACTTGGCCCCTATCTCAGGAGTTCTTTGGGGGTGATACGAGTACAGCAGAGCCCAGATTCTGCAGGCAGAGGGTCACAGTGTCTCGTAAACAACTCCCAGCCAGTGCAGCCCATGCTGTGGGCTGAGCAGGTTTGTGCAAAGACAGCCAGCACAGTGGCAATTCCTTCTTGGGGCTGAATCAGCCCATCCTGCCTCTCTTTTGGCTTGTTTTGGCTCACCACAAGCCATAGAGGAGTACTCACAGAGCCAGGCTGTGCCCAGAGGTGCTGACAAGGGCTTGACCTGTGCCTCCAGCAGGAGCAGGGAATCTGCCTCATGGTTTCAGAGAACTGCAAACACTGTGCTAGTCATACTGGCAGATGAGAAATTAATATTTACTACCCTTTAGCTGAAAATTATCTTTTTCCTACCTGCCCCAGAGGACTGTGAATACAGGTGGTGTTCTCCTCCCTCCCTGCCCTGGCCAGCCACATCCCCACAGCCTGCTCCAGCCTCTGCAAAAGCCAACATCCACCAGGAAATGTGACAGGCATGTGTGGGATTGACTGTGCCAGAGCCAGAGGGAACAGAGATGGGTCAGGCTCGCGGATATGCAAAGCCACAGCGAGGTTCCTGGTGCCTGTGGTGGGGCTGCACTCCCCAGCCCATTGCTCTGGCACATGGATGTGCGGGCATGCCAGAGCCCACATCCACACAGCCTCTGACTCCCGAGGGGAAACCGCTTCAGAGATGGGATGGCTCTGCCCTGTGCTCTCAACCCGAGCCTTGACAAGCAGGAGGAGGAGTCAGAGCCAGAGTCACTCACCCTCTGCCAAAGGGCAAAGCAAGAACAAGGCAGTGAACAAGGAACAGGGGTCAGCAAAGGCAGAGGAGTCTTTTTCTAGAGCACACGAGGGAAAACTGCTGTAACGCCGTGCACAGGAGATCGACGGGCAGGAGGTGCCTGCTGGATGAGGCACAGGCAGAGAGCTGTTCCCCAGCACTAATCCTCTTTCCTCCTGTTACAGTCCAGCACTTCTGTGCCACCATGGTCCCACACGAGTGGGTGACAGCAGCATTTCCCCAGCTTGCTCAGGCTGCATCACCTGCTCCATCTGGGCTGAGAGCTGGAAGCTGTAAATCAAGGTGTCCAGTGGAGGTTGTAAGGGGATAAAGCATCCTCAGTAAAATTTCTCTGACAAGTAGTCACAGCTGAGATATCACTTGATGAATGGCAGCAGAATTCCCAATGCAAGGTGATGGATTCTCTGTGGCTGTGAGCAGGCTGAGCTCTGTTGAGGCTGGCAGGGCTTTAGGACATCTGTCACTCGAGCAGGTACGTGTGAGGACGTCCCCAGCCACTCACCCCTGGGATTTCAGCAGGAGCAGCACAGGTAGCTTTTCTCTTCCAGTCACCTCCAGCTGGGCAGGGCTGACTTTGTCATTAAGCCCTCACACATAGAAGCATTAGTATTAGTCCTATCTGGAGTACTTTTCTCTGCTCCACTTCATGGTCCATGTAGATAAAAAAGAAATAGGTAATTGCCTCATCTATCAAGGGTGGTTTCTCCAGAGCAGAGCCTACAAGCAGTGACAATCAAAATGGGCTCCTCGAAGTGGTTTGATCTCTTTAGATTGGTTTATAACAGATTGAAAAAGTGTTAAAAAGTGGAGATACACGGACCATGACACCCACACCAGGTGCCAGGACATGGGGCTCACACTTTAGCAGATTATGCCCCTAGAACTGGAACCAAGGCCACAGCTGAGCTCTGCTGTGATGGGAAGGTTCCCAGGGGTGAGCCCAAGAGATACAGGAGGAAGTTCATGTCCTGATAAAAGCCAAGCACCCCAAGGGTTATTTTCAGGATGGTGGGAATGTCCTCGGTCTCATGGAACAATCTCCAGCCAAATCGGGATGTGCAGCCACCCTGCAGTAAATCCTCATCCCCGTTTATGGCATGGTTATAAATGTTATAGCAGGAACTGTAACAGAGAAAATAGTCCCAGATATGGCTTGGAAAAAAATAATCAGGGCAGGCCTTTCCATTTCTCTTTGCTTTCCTGGAGATACCAGGAAATTCAATAGGCGTGGTACATCTCTGAGATATTCTGATACTCTGCCTGCTGAGCAAGAGCCCTAAAAATTATTTAGTCTGTAAAGAAGTGAGGTTGTCATAGGCGTCTTCCAGAACTAAAGAATTGCATTTCAACTTCAAAACCACTTATAGTATCTCAAAAATAAAATATAGGCGCCTAAATTCACTCAGCTGGAGCACATATTGGATAAGGTTTACTTTGTTTGTTTGCTTTCTACCTTCAAATTTTCTCTCTGCCAGCTTCATGTGGCTCAATGATCTGACTCTTCATCCTCCATCTGGGGACATGTAGCTGGCACTGCCTGGACAGAGAGGTCCCACTAAGAGCCAGCTCTCACCTAGAGAGCAGTATCATGACCCTGATTACTCATGACACCAATATGCCCAAGTTGCTCTTATCAGACCCTACACAGAATTGTCTCATACATTGGGGAAGAAGATTTCTGAGAGGTGAAGCCCATTTTTCAGCTCAAGACTTCAGTGCTCAGCAGATGTGCTTAATGGAAGAGGAATTCAGGCAAAAACACTTGCTTCTCAACAAAAAAGCAGTATGTTTGAACCTCATTTATTCTTGGGAAAGGCCCAGTGTCATTTTGTGACTGGCTGTGGGTGATGCATAACTCAAGCATGCTGGAAAACCAGTCTGGTTTGCACCAAGGGTCAAAAATGTGCATTACAACTGAGGCCTTTCCATCCAAATCTCCTTTCTGCCAGGCCCAGCCACAGAAGCTTGTTCAGCTGAGAAGGGGAGTGACAGAGCAGCTTTGATGAGTGTCTGGCATCCAGTCAGGGTCAACACACTACAACGTGCTCTGCTGATGCTCCACATACAACCTGCACTTGGGAAAGGTCTGTAATAAAAACCACTGAGAGACAATCCCTCTCATCTCAGGGAGACTCTTCTCAAAGACAGCAAAAAAAATTAAAATCCAGGAAGAAATCCACAGACCAAGACGACACTTGGATCAGGTCCTATTTTAGGTTCTATTAGCTGGAGCAGAGATCCAGGCTGTGTTGTGGGATGTCCAGACCCCCAGGTGAGGGCCTTCTGAAGAGCCTGGAAGTCACTGTTTGAGTGCCATGAGCTGCTAAGCAGCATCTGGGAGCTACAAAAAGTTACAAAGCCTCCTAAACTCTCTTCTTTCTTCCTTTTCTGGATGAGGACAAACTTTTTGGAGGGCTGAACTGACCTTGTACTTCCCTCCCTTATCCTTCCACTCTTACTATGCCCTTCCCTGGGTTTGGTACCAATCTACAGTGACAGCACAAAATTTGAGTGAGGGGGAAGGGTGACATTTCCTAAGCACTGGGACTTTCTGAAGTTTGATAGAGATGACAAACTTCATCAGGATGAAGATCTGGGCTTTCTTGTGCATGACCCTAGAGCAGAGAGCACAAGAGGCTCACACCCTTGTCAGAGGGGACATCAAGGTGAAATTGTTAGCTGGCACCAAGTCCTCAAATAGTCCCCTCTGGTGTGACAACCACCTCCATGGGGATCAGCAGGCTCTGCTGAGGGAGCTGAGATATATGAACATCT
This sequence comes from Dicrurus megarhynchus, assembly GCA_013399195.1. NCBI lineage: Eukaryota > Metazoa > Chordata > Aves > Passeriformes > Dicruridae > Dicrurus > Dicrurus megarhynchus. The sequence continues at coordinate 2,442,733 of VXAD01007415.1, forward strand.
AAAGCAGGGGTTAGCTCAGGCACTCAGGAGGATCCCAGCTGTGCTTCCTAGCAGGTGATGCTCAAGAATGACATCCTTCTGACAGACACTGCGTTGGACCTGTTATCCAAAATCTGTCACTGCTACAGAAACTGCTACGCAGGAAAAAAACCTCGTGTGGCTGTTACCCTTTTGCACTTTGGCTTTATCTTCACAGTAACTTGCCCTCCTGCTGATACAAATTAGATTAACACTGACAAGGAACATGATGGAGTCTAACCATGTCAGACAGCTAGCTGGAGAGCTGCTCTGACGATGTTTAAACCAACCAGT